>CM055964.1:25820000-26142500 GCA_029531755.1 Holothuria leucospilota | reverse complement strand
GGCCTTGCTACTTGCTAATTGGCAAAAAACCCGAAACAAGGTTGGAAATAACCTGTTTTGGGCCGGGGGCACTTCCGAGGGGGAAAAACTTTATCCGGTGGGGTGGGGGGGGGGGGACGATAAAAAAACACACCCCACACAACCAAATTAAATAAAGGGGAAGGCCTTAAATAGTATGTCCGGTTTTTTCCAAAAGGTTTTTTTGGGAAAATGAATATATTCTTGCCATTGCCCTTGCTGAATTGAAAAAAACTTTATCGGGCAAGGGGACCAATATCTTAGGGGGAGGGGGGATTTGGGAATTCCCAATTAACAAAAAAAAAAAACCCCACCACAAAATTGGTCCCCTCTTGGTTTTCCCATTGCCAAACAAGAAAAAAGAAAAAATAAAAAACAAAAAAAATAATAGGTACTTACATTTCCCATTCGTAAGGTTCCCAAAAGAAAACTTTTTTAATCCTTTTGGCTGGGACAAGGTAAAATTGGGGGGGAACCTTTTCCTTTAATGAAGGATTAAATATTAATTTTTCCAAAAAATGTGCCCGGACGGTGGCAAGGGAAAAAAAAAAAAAAAACAAAGCCATAAAAAAACTAAACTTGGGGTGAGGCCGGGCAACTGGGTCCCTTTAGGGTGTGTGATATAAACCTTCCTTGCGTTATTATACCCCAAGCAAAAAACCTCACAAGGGATGCCAAATTTTTGAAAAGTTTTTGGGGACAAACCCCCAATAAAACGGTTTTTTTTCCCACGAAGGGGGGGCCCACTTACTAAGAGTAAAACGAACTTCCCCATTTTTTAAAAAAAAACCACGAGATTAAACCAGGTTGTTTACTGGGGGGCTTTCCGTTTTATGGATGGTTTTCCCCAAGGAGATTGTGTATAGAAAAACAATAAAAAATTTCAAAACTTCCTCCCTTCCCCAAAACCAAAAAGGAAAAAGAACAAAAAGAAAAAACTTTTCCATTTTTCCCCCCATTAAAATTAGCCATTCCCAAACCAAAGTTTTGAAAGCTACATAAACTTAGGTCCCCAAATTGGGCCCCCCCCCCCAAATTGGGCCGGGGGGTCTGTTCCCCCACCCTGTTCCCCTTGTTCCCTGTACCCTGTCCCCTGTTCACCTGTCCCCCCCCCCTGGTCCCCCTGTCCCCGGTCTGTCCCTGTTCCCGCCCCCAATCATTGGGGAAAAAAATATTGGATGCTTGGGTCTTTGCAGGGGTGGGCTTTGGAGACCGTTTTCCTTTCCTCAAAAGTTGGGTGGTGGGGGGGTATTTAAAAACCACCATTATCAAAGGGGGGCTTGGATAATTATGGTAACCAGGGGGGGGGAAAGTAGGTCCCCAAAAGGGTCCCCCCACCATTGGGGAGGGGGGCGTGGGAGGAGGTTAAAAGGGGGAGTGGAAAAATTCACCACGCATTTAAAAAAGCCCCCCTTCAAAAACTGCCTTGGTGGTGTTTTTTTGATTTGTTTGGAAAATTCTTTTTCCAAAATTTTGGAACGGGCACAAATATTTCAGTAAAAATGACCATTTGGGATCATCACAAAGTTTTGTTTTCCTTTTTGAAGTAAGGGATTCCAAAAAGGGGTCAATTTGGGGGGTCCAAAAGGAGAGGTTCACCCAAAAGCAAAAGGATGGTTTTCCCAAAAAACAAAGTTTAAATCATGCCCAAAAAAAGCCCTTTTCAACTCCCTATGGGGTTTTTTTGTTTAATTGGGGTAAACCTGAAAAATTTTTTAATAAAATCCAAAATTTTGGGGGCACAGAAGTGTTTTTCAACTAAGAAGAATAAAATGGGGTCCCCCCCCCCCCCCCCCCCCCATCAAATGGTTTTTGGTTAAAAACTTTTTGGAAGGTCAAGGGGTCCCCCAAAGGGTTTCAATTTGGGGGTCCCCATTGGCCAGGGGGTTCAAAACCCCCCAAAAAACAAGTGGAAAAAAAAAACCATTCCAAAAGTCATTTCAACTTTCCCCCCCCTAACGGGTTTAATATCCCATTAAATGTTGTATTATAAAATATGTCGTTCAGGGGTGGGTTGTTAGTTAGGAAATTAAAAACCAGGTCATCAACAAAAGGTTGTTAAATTTACCCTTTTTTTTTAAAGGTTTGGGGGTTCAAAGGGGTTTCATCTGGGGTTCCAAAAGCAGGGGTGTTCCCCAAAAAACAGGTTGCAAAAAATTCAAATCCAAAAAGCGCTTCAAACTCATAAAGGGGTTTTTTATATCCCAAATTCCCCGTTAATCCAAAAGTTATGTTTAGGCCCAGAAGTGTTTTTTCAGTAGGGGAAATTGGGACCAAGGCACCCGCTGGTCCCAAAAGTTTTGTAAACTTTTTTTGGAAAGTAGGGTTCAAAGGGGTTCATTTTGGGGGCGTCAAACGGAAAAAAGGTTCCCCCAAAAAAGGTGGGGAAAATGTTGTAAAGTGTCCCCCCCCTTTTCCCAAATGTCCTTAAAAGGGGTTTAATAATCCAAATCTTCAAATCAAAAACGTTAGGCCCCCAGAAGGGGTTGTTTCAATTGATGGATAGGTCATCAATAGTGTTTTTTGGTTACTTATGGTGTGAAAGTTAAAAGGTACGGGTCCCCACAAAAAAGGGGTCCATCTTGGGGGTCCCCCACCAAGAGAGGTTTTTCCAAAAACCCGTTGAAAAAATTCCACTCCAAAAACCCCTTCAAAACCACCTAAGGGGGGTTTTTTATAATCCAACATACCTTAAAAATCAACAAAGTTGGCCAGAGTTTGGGTTAAAACAGGTTAAGAAATGGGGAACAAGGTCCCCCCCCCCCCTTTTCAAAAGTTTTGTTTACCTTTTTGAAGTAGGTCAAAGGTCATTTTGGGTGGGGTCCAAGGGGGATGAGGTTTCCCCCCAAAAACATACTGGAAATTGTTGGGGGGGCCAAAATGCCCTTTTCAGCTCCTAGGGGTTTGTGTTACCCCCACCTTGTACTTATTATTCAACCAGTTGAACCCCAAGGAGGTAATTTTGCAGTAGGGTGAATTGGGATGGGGGGTCACGCCCCCCCCCCCCCCCAAATCCTAGAATTTGTTTAAACTTTTGAAGGGAAAGTTTTAAAAAGGGTTGTTTTTCGGGGTCCCAAAGAGGGCTAGGGGGCAAACAGTGTAGAATTCCCCAAGCCAAAAAGCCCCCCCTTGTGGAAAATTAAAACTCATGGTTGTGTTCCGGTCGGAAAAATTTTCTTTCATCCAAAAGGGTTGGGGCCAGAGTGGTTTTCCCAGAGGGTAATGGTTGCATAGGGTTGTCAACCTTTGTGTTTGGAATGGTTTAATTTTAGTTGTTTTGCACCCAAACTGGGGTTACCCCCGGGTAAACCCCCGAAAATCCGATTGATGGGTTCAGGGGACCCTGTTTTATCAAAATTGCCATAACCTTTGGAATTCCCTAAAAAAAGCGGTTTTCCACTTAAAAAACATAAGAGTTTATGCAATGTGTGAAACCAAGAAAACACCTAACCAAATGTTTTACTTTGTTTTTTTCTGGCAAAAAAAATTGTAGTTCCCCACGGGTGACACCGCCTTAAGAAAAAAAACCACTTGCCCAATTGGCCCCCATTACAAATTACAAAGAAATACGGTTTTTTTTTTTTTTGAATGTTTTATAATTTAATATCAAAACTTGCAAAGCAAAAATTTCCTCCATTTATTTGGACTTTTTTAAAAATTGACCCTTTTTTAGAAACAAAACCCTTGTTAAGGGGCACTGAAACATTAAAGTTTTAATTGTCTTTTCGGGTACCCGAAACCTGGACCCAAATAGCGAGTTGTTTTCGGGGTTAAACCCTGGTTTTCCCCGAAAATTTTTGGGGGGAACCCGGTGGCAAAACACTAATGTTTAATTGGCCATTTTTGGGGGGGTTCAACAAACAAAACATCAAATAATGGGTTGAAATGCATGGGCATGGGCTAAGTTGGCTTTCTCCCCTCCAATAAGGGTGTTTAAAATGTTTTTTTGTAAATGGGGAATGTATTACATTATTAGGAAAATCCATGTTTTTTGTTTGGACAGGGGACCTGGGGAAACAAATTTTGGGGTTATTTAAGTTAACGGGGGCCTTAATTTTTTTTGTCCAGCAAAAAGAATTTAAACCTTTTTACACTGTACTGTGGCCCCCCAACAAAAACAACTTTAAAACCAAAAAAGGTCCCCCGCAAAGCCGAACCCCAAAAAAAAAACTTCTTTAAGCAGAAATTTATAACCCACTTCACCTTGTGGACCCATTTTACATCTATAGCCCAAAACTGGAAAAGTTCCCCCCCTAGATTCAATGGGGGGAACCCCCAAGGGTTCCTTTACGGTACCACTCCTTGGAATTTTTTTTTGGAATTTCCCCTAAAGTGGGGGGAAAAACCTATAATTTAACCAATTAAAACTGTTGTGAAGAGGAAATTGTTTAAGTTTTGAGCCTTACCGGGCATCATTGATTTTTGGGGCTTCCTTTGGGTTCACTAAACACCAAAAACCCCCACCCCCAAAGTCCCGAACCTTTTCTCCCGGAATGGAAAAAAGGGTACCACCAAACACCGGTCTCGGACGGTTTTCCCAACTCCCCCCCCCACGTGGCTAAGTTCCCCTTTACAATTCGGCGTTTTTTGCCGTAAAATTCCGGGAAACAATGAAATAATAAAATTCCTTTTTCGTGTTTTATGGAAAAGTGGAAGGAAATTGGGGGCCCTTCATTAAAAAAAGATGAAGTTGTTTAAATACAAAATTTTACACTCCCGTTGGGTTTTTTAATCCCCTTGAATGAAAAATTAAGAACGGATTTGTCCCCATTAGAGCCCCCCCAGCCCAAAACCAACCAGCCCCCCCAGAAAAAAAATGTTAATAGTTGGCCCCTGGACCCGTAAAACGCTCACTGGGGAAACCCCTGGGGGTCCCCTTCCCATCTTTTTTTTTTTTTTGCCTTAACATCCGGTTTTTTGGGTGTGTTGGTTTAACCTTTTTTGGTAATTTTTTTTTTCTAATAAGGAAGTCGGCCCCTGGGGTAAAACAACCCCCCCCCAACCCCCCCCCCCACCACCACCCCCCACCCTTATTAACCTTTTAACTTTGTTCTTGGAATACAAGATTAAAAATTCCATTCCACCCAAAGATTGATTGGCCGGGTGTAAATATCCCCCCTCAACGATCCCCGGAAAACCCAAGAATTTTTTTCCTCGATGGGGTGGGACCCCCTTTTTTTCCCCAATTATGGGTTACCCGGGGGAAACATTTCCATCCTTGCAATAAAAAATTCCTGAGGGGGCAATCCCTGCGGTCCCTTTCTTCTCCCAGGGCTTTAATTTCCCTTTATTCCAATTCGAAAAAATTTTTGTACATCGTGTTTGAGTTGGCCCTTTCCTTGTTTTTTTTAAGGTCAACAACGGGGAATCGTTTTCGTGAAATCCTTTCCCTGCCTTTTGCTTCTTTCTCCAAAGCTTCCTCTCACTGTTTTTTTTTTTTGGGCCAAAACCGTTTTTTGCAATTCCACTTTTCTTCCTTCTTTCCAAGGGGAAGGAATGGAAAATTTTTAAAAAACCTGTGGGACATTGGGATCCTCGAATTGGGGAATGTTGGGGACCAAAGGGACCTGCCCCCCGTATGTTTTTTTTTCAGGGTTTCAATAGTTAAAAAAAAAACGTTTTTTGTATAGGGGCCTTTGAGGGGGTTTCCCCCAAAAAACCTACTGACTGGGCCAATGGTACCAAATTCTTTCGGGGGAAATCATTTTTCCGGGGGCCCTTTCCCTAAAAAATTCAAACGGGTTAAAGTTTGTGGTTATGTGCCTTTTCCCCCGGGAAGAGAAGGTTCCCCCCCCCTTAGCTTGGAAGGGCCCCCCCGTAAGCCCCCGTTAAGGGTTTTGTGATGGTGGCACAAAAAATTTCAAAGATTTTTGGCTCCAAAAATTAGATTTAACAATTTTTCACTCACAAAAAAGCCACAACTCACTTTTTCGGAATAACATTGTTCCTTACACAAAGAAGGCAATTTATTTTCTTCGGTTATATTTTTTCCTTCAAAAAAAACATAATTTTTTTTCCCCCTTTAATAAAAGCCCGGTACTCGAAAAAAAAAAACAAGTTTCCACAAAAACTTAAACAAAATTTTTCTTGAAAGGAAAAGAAAAAACAGGGCAAAAAAAATTTTTCCCTTCTAAAAACTAATTTTCTCCAAAAGGGGGAAATAATTATTCTAGGAAAACAGAAATAATGGTTTATAGGGTGTTAAAAAAAATTCTCCAAAAAAAAAACACCCTTCGGATTTTTCGAGATAAAAAAAAATTAAATGTTTTAAACACACAGGGAAAAATTTTACAATTTTCTTCGAAAAACTCACGGCCAACAATTAACAAACAAAATTCCCGTTTTTTCCCCCCCCCCCCTTCTTCAACAGAAAACAAGAAAAAAAAAAAGAATTTTTTCTAAAAAAAGAATTCCCTCCAAAAAAACAAAAATAAAAATTTTTCCTAAATAACATTTCTTGGGTCAAAAAAAAGGGGAGAGATGTTTTTCTAAAAAACTAAAAAAGAGGGTTTTTATATTTTCCGCGACAATTGGGATGGGAGGATTTCTTAAAATATACTTTTTTAAATCTTGAAAAAACAAAAAAAAATGGCACCCCAAAATGGTTAATTTCCTTCCGGAGGGAAAAACCAAAGGAATTTGGGGGGCTTTCCACCCCCAAAAAACCAACAAATTTTTTGAATGGTCCCCAATTAAAACGGGGCCTTTAACGTTAAAAACTTGTTTTTCCCCAAATAGGGGACCCAGTTTGGGAAAATTTCGGGTTTTTAACTTCTCCGATCGGGTTTTTCACAAGGGTTTCCAAGTGGTTCACCATGGGGGGGGGTGTGTGGAAAACAAAAAACCGCCGGGGCAACGTTGGTTTTTTTTAAGCATCCTTTTGCGGTTGGCACCCCTAGGCCATAACAAACCAAACCCCCGCGGCCTGGGTGGGACAACCTGGGTTTATAAGTAGAGGCGGTGGTTAAAAAAACCAACTTCACCTTTTTTTGAACCCATTTTTCCCATATTGGCAATTTGCCGTGGGAAAAAACAAAAAAAACATTTTTCCCCAACTCCCGGTCCTATTTCCCTTTTTGAATTTTTCTAATGTCCACTATTACCCGTCCATTCCATTGCTTCTAATTTTTCGGAAATTAATGGGCCCCCCTGGGGCTGACCCCCCAGTATCCCCCAAAATTTATGGTTTTTTTTTTAAAAAAAACCAGTTGGGTTTCCCCCAAACCGGGCCGGGGGGGCGTTTTTTGGGGGGGAACAAACACCCAGGGGGTTGGGCGGAAATGAGCTGGTTAAAGGGGGGACGCCCCCGAGGGGGTGAAAAATTTTTTGAAAACAAAAAAATGGGGCCTTGGCCAAATTTTAAAAAAAAACCCGGGAAGCCCTTTTTTAAGATTTTTCCCAAAAAAAAAAGGGGAGTGTTTTTTTTTTCCTCCTAAGCTTTGGAGTCTTCCCCCTCAAAAATTTGGGGTTTTCGTTATAAAAAAGGAAGATTAAAATTTAAGTCCCCCCCCCCCCACCCAAAAGTTCGGGAGGTTTCCCCGTAAGCCAATTTCCCCTTCCCTCAGGGCAAACTGGCAAAAAGGTTGTTAAAATTGAAAAATTAAATCTTTTTAATTACCAAAGAATGCCCCCCAACCGGAAAATTATCGGCCCAATTAACAGAGTTTTTTTTAAATTTTTAAAATTTTTTGTTTTTTCCCTGCCGAAGGGACCCTCCCCAATTAAATTCCCCCATCCCGTGGGGCGGGATGGGGGGGAAAAGGCGGTGACCCCCCCCCCGACAGGGGGGCCATGGGGTGAAAAAACAACATCGTTAAACCACCAACTTTTTACCTTGAAATGGGTAAGGTTTTTTTTCCTTGGCTTGGGTCCCGTAAAACCATGACAATACTTAACCAGGGAAAAGTGAGAAAACCCAATTTGCCAAGGAAAAAACTGTAAACCGTAAAAAAAAATAACGTATTAAAAACTTTTTTGGGGCAATGTGTAAACCTATTGGAAAGTCAAAAAAGGGTAAACAAAGGATGTTTTTTCCAAAAAAAAATGTTAAATTTTTTTTCGGTGCGTTGGCTACACTACAATTAGGGCCTTTTCTTCCAATTTACCCTTTCCCTTTACCTTGGTTAGGTTTAAGCAAACAACCCCAACACTTAAATTTTCAAGGGGGGGCAAAAACCCCGGTGGGAAAAGGGGGGATAATTACCCTACGGGAAAACCTTTAAAACAACCCCTACAGAAAAAAAAGTCCCTGGGCAAAAAACATGTTTTGGGCTGAAGTTTGATTTCCGTTTTCGAATTTTGTTGGGAAATGTTTGTAAAAACACCTGGTGTTTGGGGAAAAGGGTAAAATTGGAAGGAAAAAAACCTAAACAATCCCAATAAAGGAAAAAAACTTGAAAGGTATTTTTTTGCCCAAAGTAGGCAAAAAACCCACCCACAAACCCCTATTTTTTACAAGCTCTTCCCTAACCTTAAAAATTTTGTTCAAATGGGGGTCCGTGGTTACCACAAAAAAATTAATTGGTTTTCATTTAGTTGTGGAAAAGGGGCCCCCTACTCCGGTGTAAGGCTTTCATATTGGGGGGTTAAAAACACCTTTGTTGGGGGGGCCCCGTTGTTGGAAAAAAAAACCTTTCCCCTTACAAGGGATCCAAAAAAAGGAGGGGCCAACGAAAATAGAACCCCACAATATTTAGTGGTTTTGGGTAAAGGAGTCCCCCAACTGGGAGGGGAAATAATTAGTGGCGTGCTACCTGTAGGACAGTTTGAGTGGTAAAGGCCTAAGTCTTTCAAAGCCCCATGCGACCCCAGACATCCCTCTTCTTCCCACCCACAGGAAAAATCCCTTGCTACTATTGAAATACAAACTGGTCTATCTATGGTGATTTTGTAATCTCTTTAGTGCGCATTTAAGGTTATCAGAAGAGTCAAAATGTGACTGAACCATGCCTCATTCTTGTGTCAACTATATCGGAAATATTTCAGAGCTCCAAGGGGTTTCGCCCCCATCTTCCACTTGGACGTTGCACCTGGACCCCATTAGGGGCCCTTAAGGCACGGTCATCCTCTTCCTCTTTATTTGAACAGACAGACCCTTCCCTTATTTTGGACTTCCTCAAGGGAAGTATAAACTGTATAGAAATTTTTGACATGACTCCCGCATTTGCCTGGACCCTTTAGTGGAATTTGACCCGGCCTTGTTAAGTGTTTTTTTTTTTTTACCCCAACATTGCACCTTTTTCTTTTCTAGATGACACTATATAACACAATCGTGTTGGTGTGTCGTAAAATCCCATCTGACTAACTTTCAGTGTAAGGCGCAGGTCACACTACAGCGTTTTCGGATCGGATTACGTTCCGATTTTTTTTGAGTTTTAGTTAGAATCTTCTCCATCTCTGGTCGGAGGGAACCCAAAATTTGCCAACCTGTGTAAATATTTGATTTGTATCAGGGGATTCTGTAAATGAAATATTACCTAATTATGTCGTGACGTCACATCGACAGACAGCTTTTATCGGACTACGCGTGTCCGATAAAAGCTGTCTGTCGATGTGATTGTCACGAAATAATTTGTATACATTTCTTTTTCATAGTCATGTGATACAAATCAAATATTTACACAGGCTGGCAAATTTATGGTTCCCTCCAACCAGAGATAAAGGTTCTTACTAAAACTCAAAAAATCGGACCGTAATCCGATCCGAAATCGCTGCAGTGTGACCCGCCTTTAAGGCTATGCCTATGTTAGAGGAGCAATGGCCTAAGATCTTTATGCGACTATTCAATACTGCCTCCGCGAGACTGCTCGAAATATACTGTTGAGCATAACTACAAGGATAAAGCAGATGAGTTAGCAATTCATAGAATATTCGTCGCTACTGTCAGTTGATTTGTAACAGTTCCAGTTTGTCTTTTATACTTTGCAATCAAAACAGTATAGAACCCTAAATGTACCCAAACGATTCATGTATTCTCTTTATAATTTATCAGTTCTTAGCATTTGATTGCTCGACGTCGACTGCTTAAATTTCTTTAGGTATAAGAGAGTTTTATTACAAGCAATTTTTTGATAACACATTTACGAACTGTTTGAGAATTGCGACGTGTCAGTTAATCAAATACAGAACTGGGCCACTTAACACTTCTTTAAACATGTAGATACCTTCATCGATAATGTCTGCCTGTGATTCAATACCTTCGCTTTGACTACGGCTCTCGAAGGCAGTCGATGAAAGGTGCTAAATTCGCCAAAACTTCTGAGGTTGAAGTTACATTGCCTTCCGAAATAGATCTGCATCTCAATTGCCAATCCCTCTATATTGTGGTAATATTACACTGCATGTAGGTCTAGTTAAAGGAGCCTACTTGTCAGTACAAACTTTCCATAAAACCGGTTTAATGAGTTTTCTTGGATTCAATGGGTAGCAAATGGATAATTAGCTCGAAGCAACAGCTTTCAGCAAATAGTAGGTGTAACACGTAAAGAACATAGTAACTATCCTAACTTTATTATAATTGAAACTTTTTCATCTAAGAAAACGTAGATGGACAATCGGTAGGCTGTTCCTCTGAATCAGACGAACATTTCAGAAATCACAAACATTCACTTCGATTGTAGTGCTATTACAGTTTTCACTCATCCTTCGAATCTTTCAAGTAACGTATTACTGTTCAAATGTTAATGTGAAAACCTAACAATCTCTATACCTACATCTACGTGTTAATACATAGTTCCTCCAGCCGTACATTGTTGTATTATTTCCCTCACTTCTCTCATGCACTAAATAGGCTAATGATGTACAAAGTACTTAAAGATTACAAGCAAAGTCTTTCATCATCCTCCATCTACTCGTTACTAAAACAGTCGAGTAAGCCTTCATCTCTCTGCGGGGGGGGAGGGGGATAAATTCAAAAAAAAACATCCTGCATCTTCTATTGGCCGCATAATAGCTCGCTTGGGGAAAAAAAAAAAAAAACTAAAAACAGGTTATTTGTCTAGATTTTAAATCACTATATACTGTTTATCTAAACTTAATAATTGAACTAATAAACCATTCGTATTAAAAGTCGTTTCGTGTTAGTAATGTGAGCCAAGTATTTTTTTGTAAGATACACCGTAGCTATTAATTCACTACAAACGTTGACTCAAGTTTTTATCATACATACGAACACTGAATATATGATAGAAACACTGAGAACACAAGTTTTAAAGGGGACTTAGCCAGTTGATTTTTAATTTGGGGTTCAAGCTTTGGAATTTTTTCTTGCATCGTTTAACATTTTTATAGGTATAAATGAAGTCAATTACGTACATGTTTCTCAGCGTTTCCCTCACAGCAGATGTGCTCACGGCATTTTCTTGTTTGCCTATCACCATAATGTTTCATACATACACACACTATTTCCTAACTTAAAGAAGCTATAACTAATCATATATGCATATATGCACATCAATCTATGCTACCGTAAAACCCTGGTACCCTAAGATCCTTCATCCTAACAGTTTGTTGTCATTGTCAAACAACTCTCGTTTCATTAGTTCACATTTGATTTATCTTTTTCTTGTTTTGAGTAATTGTATCGAATTCAATAGTTTATCTGTCCCTTTGTAAGTCGACACCTCTCCGATCGTTCAAGCAAGAATATTGATCGTTTGCTACTTAACGGATACCATCCCTCGTTTATCTGGTATACTCTGTACAGCAACACGCTGGAAGACAGATGTAGAGTTGTCCCAGTGTCTCTAAGTATGCTCTCTACAAACAATCCGATGGCCAAAGTAAGACGATACTTTACAATCAAAATATGTCTGCATTGTGGTTCTCTTTGAACTCATAAACGATGAGAAAGCATACTACATATACACGCTCGTCAGCATAAGATAAGCTAACGCATTTTAAAACATACTGAGCACACTTTGCCGATTGCTTAATGGTTACATCTTTTCTACCGTGTGTTACAGTTTACCTTTTTCTAGACCGAGGCCACGGATAGGCTATAATAAAAACCAATAAGTGAAGACCAACGAAATGGATAAATTTAATATTGTGCATCGAAATAGGCCTATGTAGTCCTTCCGTGCTTAATTTTTATTTAAGAAGCTATACTATGGAGATTTAATGCCGATGATATAATTCTTTCGACGTCATTCGGGATTGACGCAAGTTGTGAATTAAGGTTTGTACAAGCACTGCAAGCTTTCTGTAGTACCTGATAGTAGAGCAGAAAGGTAATAACAAGATAAATGCAGGATTTGGTTACTCCTGAGATCTTTAGATCTTTTGGCCAACTAAGTTTACAGTTCGCATAGAGCAATATACCAGTATTGTTTTAGGTAGTAAGAAGACCAGCTCGGAAAAATTCTCAGGAAAAATTTAAATTGTAAGAGCTTTAGTGACAATGTAGTTTCCCACGATGTCAAGATTTTGTCTACAAAACATCCATGTATTTTATATCAGCAGCCGTACATTTATGTAGCCAACTTAAAAAAAAAACACACACACACACGAAAACCAGTCACAGATGTTTTTTAAACTAGAAAGGAACATTGATAAACTGATCTAATTTAATTAAAAGGTGTTTTACTTGTATCTTTAAATAAATTCTTTCCTTTATTTTAAAGGGAAATATTGCGTTTAAACTGCACCAAAATGGCATACAAAGAAAATACCTTAAATCATGATTAAACCATTCAATCTCACCAATAAACTCCAGGAATACCTTTATCTCCTCAAAATATTATGTATTTACAAGAATAACGGGTGTTGCATCATTTGAATTTTGAAAGTTTGGGTTTAACAAATTGTTTTTATGCAACAATTAACCAACTTTTAAAAGAAAGCTACCCCACTGCCTTATTTTGAATTGTCTGTCATTCTGTATCTATTAATATTGGTTTAAAAAATACAAAAATTTTCTGTAAAACAAATGCAATATTTCCCTTTAATTACAAGAAATCGAAGTCTTTTAAGGTTTCTGACTGTATCTGCTCTCAAGTTAGCTTGAGCACAATCATATACGGGGCATTTTCGTGTATGGAAAGTACATTATAACTTCAGCCTGCTTGAATAGTAGCCAAAGCCTTAATCAAATTAATCAGCGGACGATAGCCTTTCAAATTTCATTAGAACGAAAGATGCAATCAAAGCCAACTGTAATCATTGATAAACTAATTGGATATCTTCCATCTCATTGGATCATGTTGCTCGTATTCTCAATTCTCTCACGTGGACTTCTCGACACAGATTCATCACCAGACTTTCTAACACGATAACCCACTCCACTGAATCTGGGTCGCCTTACTAAATTGTGGTAGGTTTCTGTACTTCGATGGGTAAACAAATCATATTCAGCGGTCTACTAACTACGAAGACAGTACGAGAAATTAAATCAACATTGTGTGCGAGTTATGTTCTAAGCAGCTAAGGCACCTTCACATAGTTTCTCGCGTTTTCTGCTGTTGATGAGACAAATATGCCGAAGGCAGCATCGTTAATTAGGAGACTGTTTAACCGCACAGATCATTTCATGTTGAGCAGAAACTAGACGGCAGTAGGACTAGAAAACACTAATGTTCTTCATTTATCTTTAATCCCCCCTCCCTGTGCATCCGGTAATGATGTATTACCTTACGTTAGTCCCTCATCCCTTGATGACACCTTAGATAGAGGTTTTGAAAGAGAAAGTATCCATCTTTTCGATGTAAGATCAGTGTTTGTATGTTTAACTTACACAGACCTTAATGAAGTGGGACTTAGCTAAAACTTTTTGTGACAGACGTCTTACCGGATTTAATTACTCAGCTTCCTCAATCCCGCATGTTTCAGCGAGTTCTTGTAACTTGATGATATAACCTGATAACGTGCACTTTCTTCATGTGACAATGTTTCTTGGCTTCTAAGTAGCTAAATTGTAATTTTTAATAATTTTACCAAAAAGGACATTGTAGATGTCATTCTGAAAATGACATTTAACGTTGCTAGAGTTTGAAAGCTAAATAGACGTTTTGTTTGTAAATGTAGGCAAGTTTAATATTTTTGCAAGGCAGTTCTCTTGAATTTTCACAATGACTCATTACTTTATTCAACATTAATTCTGACTAGAATTTTTGGTTAATTATTTCATTTTTATGTTTTGTTAGTCTCTTACTTATTTCTGCATTTAATATCTGTCCCCTGAATCAAATACCATGATACCTTTAGGTCTCTTTAAGTACGAATTATTTCTTGTTTTTTGTTCACTTCGTCATGTTGCTTACATGTTAACATATACGACTATCATATGAAGAAGTATAACTTTTTAAAGTCATTACCAAAACAGACTTACTCATAGGAGGTAGGAATGCATCAAAATCTATTAAAACAAGAGAATATAAGGTTGTAGAAGTTTGCGGACGCTTTTACTCTCCTCGCGCCTTGCCTTGGGAGCATTTCCAATGAATGTAACTTGAGATTCAGTTGCACTTTGGGGTCAGTATTTTAATCAATATGTAATCGATATTTCAGTGAATATTAATTGGTAACGTAACCGAATATGAGGGGTAAAAGGTGAGATGGGTTGTATTTTCTTCAGTGTAATCTCCAGTGCATTCTTAATGATAACAGCGCAGTGTAACAGGTTTGAAATAAAACGAAAATAGTTTTTCACTTGTTTCATTGTTGAAGGATCATGTGGGATGTACTAACACATAGTTTATCTTCTAAAATTACCGTCAACTCTTAAAATACAGTAGTATTAACATGTCAAGCACTTCTCTCGACACTTTTTGTGACCACTTTGTAAACATGTTGACATGCTAAATACCATTGTTGAAATCCTAAAAGTCTGTGTTAATGCGTTTTTTATTTCTAAATATAGTGCGTAAATGCTAAATACTTTTAGAGTTAAGACGAGTTTACAAGTGAGGCCAAACCCCTTGCAATTGCAAAACACGTTTAGAGTTTATTCACATTTATTACATAAGAAGTTATTAACAACACGAAGACTGTCCGTGGTAGATGCGTAGGATTATAACTGGAAACATCAAATAAGGGTACCGAACCAAATGGACTACTTAGGATAATCCAGTTTTTCAGTATTTTCAAACGTACTCTTTATTGGAGCCACCCCAATTACCCTCCAGGAGCTTAGTTTGAAAAATGTGAAAAACTGATGAAGTTGAGCAAAACGATCATTGCCAATTATTATAATATAAAAAGGATTACATTAGCATATAACTCCCCCTCCCCTTCCCCCATAACAAGCGTGTCATTGTACGCTTGTGAAAATGATGGTAACCTTATTGATCACCTACTCATTTTCTTATCTATCTCGTCATAATAGATTGCATCGTTAACAGATATCAAATGCAATTGCTGTCCTTTGTTTGAAATGCATCATAACTTGACAAGGGAGTGCGACAGTCTAAAAACTTGATAATTTGTAGTAAAATGCGAATCATAATAAATGCGAAATTTAAAAAAATGTCTTATCATAGCAACATGAGCAGCGATCACGGGGGTACATGTCCCCCTCAATATTTCGTGGGGGACATAATATCAAATGTCCCCCAATATTTAGAGGTATACAGAAAAAGTAAATGTTACACACACTTTCGACATGACTAATTGTGATATTAGCCTATTAATGGCATCTGGAGAGAAGTTTAGATCAGAAATATGTGATCTGTGTTCTCTAGAATGCACCAATCTCTGGGCTTCCAAGGGATTTGCCCCTGGACCCCAACAGGGGACATATGGTGGTCTCCTGTATACCCCTGGCCGGAGGCGCAAAGTGTTTACTCAAGCAGGTGTCCCTTAATAATTGTAACAGATCGCCGTCCTGTGTAGCAGAAACTTTAATAAGCAGAAAGGCTTTCGCGACGAGTTCTACACAAATGATAGTAGAGTTTAAACGAGAACGCCTTCAGAAAGCTTGACTAAGCTTCAAGACATCTGATCTTGTACTCGTTAAAACACTATACACATTATGCATTGACGTCACGCAACGTCATTTTGAAGGGTAAACAATGAAGCACACTGCACTCACTACGTTGACTTTGCACGGACGCGTAGTAGACATACACGCTTATCGAACTGGCACACGCATCAGATGTCTACATCTGTTGGTGTAAGTTGCAATGATACGAGCATACCTCCGTCGGAGTTTCAGTTTATTTCCCCAACTCACCTCGTTGAGGTATAAGAGACTTACAAACAGTTCAGTTGATAAAATGTACAAAACAAGAAACATTCAGTTACACTAAGGAATTTAAATTTGCGGGAAAAGTGTCAGGACTGATAGAGACTTAAAGCAAGTCATGTAGTAAATATGGCACCAGAAACAGTTTAGAAAATAGCCGGCCTAGTTACAGGTCGAAGGTTATATGATTTTTACAGAGGGCGCACTTTCTGTTGTTTGACGTCATATGAATAATATCTGTTGGAAACATTGTTTCCATTTTGCCTTTCTACGTTTGCGATATGTTGACTTCTTATGACTACGTTTTATGAAGCCATAAGAATAACTATACAGTACCCGGTAAGTGTTATTCGTTGTTCTTATGAAAAAGCCTGTATTCAACGCTTTTACACTGCTATTTCGAATGAAAGCGAGTAAACATTCTACCTTAATTTACCTCATTTTCGCAGATCAAGCAAATTACATCAGACAGTATATTTTTCTTAATTGCGATACTTGCCTCCGAAGGTTTGCTTCTAGAGAAATTAGTTGTTTTTATTAGAACGAGACTACGGAATTAAATGCTACTGTACAACATCAGTTTTGTTTCCAAATAGTAAAATAGAATGGTGATGACCCTTTTTATTTCAGAAAACCTTAGTGACCTGCCTGTTGCCATTTTAAGATCCGTTTTATTCAGGCCGTGTTGTAGTTTGCTTCGTGAATTCCACAGTCGTAGATTGACATTGCCCTTATGAGTCACCCCTTGTCCCCAACAGCTTTAATCAACAGGAAAGGTCAATTTATCTCTATTGACTGCAAGTGTGAACATTTCAAAACCAGAAGAAAACAAGCATTAAATGGAATCGACATTGGATGGAGAGACCTAGCCCATCGTTTGATTAGCGCCCCACTGTTTGCTGAAACGTAAAACGTGCGCTTGGCTTCGTTAATTACCACATAGTCTAGAGAAACGTGAGTTCCAACGAAGTTGTAACATCTTTCCACCTTGTTGGAGTCCTTTATAGACAGATAGCATAGAGAAGATGTATCCACGGATAGTTGGCGATATTTATACTAGTCAAATTCCTATTATGTAGATAGTATTTTCAAACGACGTTGATATGAGATATACGTAAGGAAGGCTGTTACAGATGCATTTTATGATGTTTCAACCTATCTGTAAAATGTTTCTGAAAATCCATAGGTAATCGTTCTTTAATTTTCGTTTTCCTTCAACTATTTGTAGCGACATATTGCATTCATTAATATTTTTAATGATTGCTGGACGAGATGAATAATGTAATGTGAATAAAGTTTTATGAATAGACTGTGAATTGACGTCACTCGACGTCATGTTAGAGGACACACAATGAAGCTAGCTAGATAAGGTACATGACTTTGATAGACATACTGTACTTACTGTACGACGTAGTCTTTGCACGCGCACGTGGACTATGGTGCGTATCCAACCGGTACAAAATTAGCTGTCTGCATTTGTTGATGTAAGTTGAAATACTACGCGCTTACCTCAGCTGAGGGCGCAATTTCTGTTCTGTAACAAAGATATTATAAGCATAGATTCCAAACTCCTATACCTACACTGTTACGCTCAGTGACTCCTCATGGAGACGTATTTGTCGGGGCGGAAGTGTAAATTTGACATGCGCTCCATTCTGTTCCGCGATCTGCGTACAAAAATAAGAACGCGTCACAGAAAATTTCATTGTTGAAAGAGGTTAGCGTGTGTACACTTTTATAACGCGTTCTATACGCGCAGAGTACATTTCTCTGTGTATTATCCGGAATATTTGACACACAGTTCTGCGCGCTCTGGAAACAAACGCGCTAGTTGCTTTTCCGTTGTGAGTGCGTAAGTAATTGAACGCGCATATAAAAGTGCGTCACTTGAAGAAACCATAGAAACTGACCAATGAATGTCCATGAACTTGCAAAACCAGTCATTGTGCGTTCATCTTCAAGTGTAAATACGTGGAATGCCGCGTTGAAGAAATAAGTTATTCTTGTTTAAGTGGAATTTATTGAGGCGTCGTACTTCTTCAGTCAACAACATTCCGAAATAGCAAGTACTAATACTTTTGTAAGACATTCATTTGCCTTTTTGTTTTCAAAACGACTGAACAGTGATCAGCACTTCCGCCCCGATATATTGGCCTTCATGGGGAGTCAGCGCGCCATTTTAAGTTTGGAATCTATGCTTGTAATATCTTTGTTCTGTAACAAAGATATTATAAGCATAGATTCCAAACTCCTATACCTACACTGTTACGCTCAGTGACTCCTCAAGGAGACGCATATATCGGGGCGGAAGTGTTAATTTGACATGCGCGCCGTTATATTCCGCGATCTGCGTACAAAAATAAGAACGCGTCACGGAAAATTTCATTGTTAAAAGAGGTTAGCGTGCGTGCACTTTTACAACGCGTTCTATACGCGCAGAATACATTTCTCTGTGTATTATCCGGAATACTTGACGCACAGTTCTGCGCGCTCTGGAAACAAACGCGCTAGTTGCTTTCCCGTTGTGAGCGCGTAAGTACTTGAACGCGCCTATAAAAGTGCGTCACTTGAAGATACCATAGAAACTGACCAATGAATGTCCATGAACTTGCAATACCAGTCATTGTGCGTTCATGTTTAAGTGTAAATACGTGGAATGCCGCGTTGAAGAAATAAGTTATTCTTGTTTAAGTGGAATTTATTGAGGCGTAGTACTTCTTCAGTCAACCACATTCCGAAGTAACAATTATTAAAACTTTTGTAAGACATTCATTTGCCTGTTTGATTTCAAAACGACTGAGCAGTGATCAGCACTTCCGCCCCGATTTTTCGGCCTCCATGAGGAGTCAACGCGCCATTTTAAGTTTGGAATCTATGCTTGTAATATCTTTGTTCTGTAACGGCATATGCATAAGGTCCATAGGAGTACCAATGCAGTAAATTCGAGCACAAAATATTGCATTTGGAGCAGTGCCTTAACTTTCAGAGTAAGTGATCATAAGAGCAGAGGCCGGGGAGGACAAGGGAAATTGCGTTCTTCCAATTTGGTACTTCGGGTAAAGGTAGCTACCACATGCGGAAAAAAAACTGGAGCAGAGGATCAGTAATAAATAAATATTGTCCCTGAATGCAGTAAATTTAACCTTAGTGTTGCATTAATTTTGAACAAGCATACAAAAAATGTGTCATGGCTTGCGCATCACACTTTCATTTGGACTGCTTTCAGTATGAGTAAAATTCGGCGAGGATCTGGAAATTCGGACAAAATTTTGCCCCTATCCCCGTCAACCTGAAAATTGGAAAGATGCTGTACCAACGTCAGTCTGTGACTACTAGTAAAAGTGCAACTATAATTAATAAGAATACCAGCAAATGTGGCAAAGCCTTACGTAAATAATGCAAGTTATGTAAATACTCACAAGTAAACAACCTGACTCGAGAAGGCTTTTGACCTTTAAATATAAACTGTAGACAAAAAGGTCAGTTAGGCGAGTATGGAACAACGGCCCCCCACCATCTTCGAGCAAGAAATATGTTGATTAGAGGGCAATGAAATTCTCATTTTTGAGGGAAAAATCCATGTCGTGATTGCTTTTTAATTTAGGAAAAATTATTGGAAACTTAACGGCCCCTTTTGAAATGTGTTGTGTTCCTATGGCCGGATAAAGGAAGTAATCCCAGGAGAAAGGGGATATACCCTACACTTTTTGTAAATTCTTCCACTGGTTTTTACATTTTCACACAGTAAATTTTGCTTTAAGGGCCCTTTATGCCCCAATTTTCAACTCAAATCTCCGTCACTAACTATAGAAAACTTTAGAAAACATACCTGTGTACTAACATTTAAGCATGTCTCAGTTGTGGCCTGCGATAATACGTCATACTGAACTAAGGAACTGTTACAACTCCCTGATTGAGCTATTGTAAGGCAATCATAAATCATAAAAAATGAGCTGAGTGTCTTATGTTATCTTTGTTGTCTATTTCTTTCATTGTTTCCAGGTTGTTTCGCCTTTACCGCTGAAAACCGTCTTCGAAATACCTTGTTCCGTAATTATTCCTACATAGCAATCCCTGTCAAACACCCATCTGATGTTTTGAATGTTTCCTTTGAACTAGCACTGGATCAGATTATTGAGTTGGTAAGTAAACTTATCCGTCTTCAGTAACCCTATTCCGGCCCTATTAAACAGGAAAGAAATATTATACCGACGGTCTAAATCTAATCAAAGCATTTATGTGAAAAGCTAGTTGAAACAACAGCAGCACGAAGTAAGATGTTTTTAATGGCATGTCAGAGTCTTTTACATTTTCTTTTAAAACTGAAGGTACAAGAGGTTAAAGCAAAAACATTTCGTTAGTGTCACTTTTACAATATTATAATGAAATAAAATGATGGAGTTAGAGTTAGATGAGGTGTTATGTATTAGTATGACATTCCTCGAAAGTGACGAATTTCACAACACTACTCGACCGATAATATTTTATTTAAGAAGTCTCAGTTACTGGTAAATTATAAGTTTATGTTGAATAGGCCTATATATTCTTCATCTAGCTTAAAGTTAGATTGTTTTTAATTTGGAGCATCAATTAAGATGCAAAAGCATCTTGTGCCCTTGGAAAAAAAAGCTGCGTTAAATTAACCAAGAAGAAAATGAAACCTAACCCTCATCCTCGTAATCTCAATGCATTGTTTGTCCACCGGTTGATTACATTATTTGCACATGACATCGAAAACCACGAACATTAATACAAGAACACATACAACTAATTTAAATAAGGGTGATCAATGGGGGGGGGGGGGCTTAGGCCTTTTGCCTGTAAGTTTAGTTATTACGTAAACACACGTTTGTCCGAAAAGGGAGTACATACTGTTCCAAATTCCCCCTTCCCCGAACGCAGCCTTGTAAAACAATGGTGCCAGCTAGCATTTCGTTGTCTTGAATATTGGTTAGGGTTTGAGAAAATTCCCCGTTTCTAGGAATAATAATCGAAATGCATGGACGAAATGTACAATTTGTTGTAACTCTGCTTGAATATTGATCTAGAACTAAGGACGTACATCCGAAGAGAAATTTACCATTCGAGAACACTTGAATGCATCCGGCTGAGAATGATAGTACCACAGACAATGTTATTGACCACATAATACATTAAAACTGATGCAAGTTCTCCTCAGCCCCTGGAAGGTAGGAACCAAAGTAAATACACATTTTAAAATTATTTACGTAAAGAGAGTTGAAACTTGGTAGTGGATTCTCCATAGCTATCCACAGTTAAATCTTGCTGACGATTGGGAGATGAGAATATTACCCATTTTTAACATACTTCATTCGTGGAAGATATTAAGCCAACATCATCTGTTCAACTTGACACTTTTTTGAAATAATCGACTGTTACTAGCCCATGTTGTTAATTGAAGTATGATATACACTATATACAATGCTTTCCCTGCAATTCTAAAATTCACTTATTTCATCTGCTTTGCCGTGTCTTTATCCTTTGGCACGACGATCCGCCGTCAAAATAACAAATCACAATCGTGTGAGGCCACCTTGCTCGGAGCCTATTCGCACAATAATTGTGAAAAACTCACGTCGTCCGTGGATGGATCTTCGACTTGATTGCGACTCAGCGTTACTTTGTCGGTGATTTAATTGGCGAGAAGCTGTAAAGAAAATCTCTTATCGCTTCCAGCACAGTTAATTGGCTCCCTCTAAACATATGTGAGCAAGACAAGTATCGGACATTGCACTCTCCCTGTTTGTAGGGTGAACGTTCCCTTGTTAGCGGCATTGCATACCATCTAGCGAGGATATCCAATGCTCGCTCAAAATTGATTTGTGAAGGTAAAAGTATCAATAGATGAATTTTGTGTTTGCTTCACTTTTCAATTTAAAACACATACTTTTCAACAAAAAAAAAAAAAAAAAACGATGACGAAAGGAATAATTAAAGTTTTAGCAAAGTAATGATACATAAAAATCAGTGTTGAATAGGTCCAAAGGAAGAGATTTTCTGTCCAAGTACAATCAGTGTAATCTTAGACGAGATGAATTTTCTGGAAAGGTTTAGAATCTTAAGAATTGATTGTGTACTTTGTCATTGAAACTGCTAGAGACATTTATTCAAGCACCGACCGGCAATTCTTCTTGCTTCCATTTGAGAAAAATAGTCTTATCTTGTTAGTCGTTTCTTCAAGCTCGTAATATATACTATTAGCAACTTGATTCATACTAGAGAAAGCAACGAATTTAATCCTACCATATCTTAAATTAGGCTTCACCTTACGCTTAATTGACACTTTTAACAGTTTCACTCAAATAACAAATACGAAGCCCCCAAAGGTACTAAATTTTATCCATGATATAAATACCTTACAATCTAAAACGTTCACTTTTACATCCTAATTAGCCCAAAAGGTTTTTACAACTTGGTTTCTGTCTTTGTGTGATGATCGTGCCATTCGTCCGCTTGAGAAATTTTGTGGTCTTGCCCTCCGCTCAGATAAAATCTGATCCTTTCGAAATGATTTCCCGAAGCAACAATTAATTTCTCCTTACGACTTTATTTTTCACTATGTAGATATGTCTGGGCGTTGTTTTCTTATACAAGGTCTAATAAAACGCTGCATGTCGGCTCTGCATTTCCCTAGGGGAAAGTGCGTTGTCTAACCATATGTATATAACCTTATTCCTACCCAACAAATCAATAGCTCTTATGGGGATATTTTAATTTTGATGTTAAGCTACTCTAGAATCGTGATTTACGCAAAAACTGAGTTATTTGACTAAATTGCTCTTTACTTTAAATGCTTTGAAAGTCGATGTAAAGCCCCATGGAACAATTCTCGAGAGTGTATATATATAAGTGTGTGTCTCCTATGGAAATATACGAGTAAATAGCGAGAACGTTTTGTAGTTTTTGAAATTCAGTGTATAGTAACTTAAGTAACAGTCTTTGCTATTTTGACTACATTTCATGGCAGCAAAGTTGATAGAAGGTGAAAATGCTTAAGAGAAACAACAGTGATTGGTAATTCCTCATCAAATTCTAAAAAGTTGTTTTTGTTTTTATTTTGCTGATTTTAGTTTCGTTTCAACCTTTGTGAGTAAATGGTAAAACTAGCATCTAATGGAGGAACTTTTATGCTTTAACTTTTATGCGAGTAACTGCTTATTAATTAGTACGACAAACATTGAATAACGAGCTTTGGGCTCGATTGCTCTGAATTATCAAATTTTTGTATTTGTTTAGTGTATCTGCTTCTTTAACTTGGCCTTAAGCTTAGCATGAAGCTACTACGCTCAAAGTGGCATAATATGACAAACTAAACTACAAACCACTGCAACATTGCACAACGGAAAGAAATGAAGAAACTACAGTGAACGTTCAGTGAAGTGTGGGCCTAATGTCGAATGACTTTGCCTCCATTATTTGCTTAGTTTCCATCTATTTTTAAGGCAATAAATCTTGTTTGACGAGATTTCCCAGCCATTCTTTTATTTGCACACATCGATTTCGTGTGTCATATAACGGCAGGTATGCTTTCCGAGCCGCGGGTATCGCACCCACATGACAACGTCGAGACGCATTATGCATAATTCATCAGCCGGTACCATCTCGGCGAGTATAAAATTACAGAGTCAAATATTTCATTGGAGAGAAAAGGATTGTATTGAAGAGCTTTGGGTCTAAACGTCAGACGTCGTACTCCCTGCAATTTCATGGACGTGAAACTCCCGGCTTATCATATTAAACAACCGTTAATGTGTCAAATAGAAAACCATCTTAGGAACACAAATCAGATACGACGGACTCGACGGGCGAGTGTGCAATAAAACAAGCGTAGTAGCTGATTAATGTGCAGTTTTGAAACAATTCGCGGTTGTGTTTAATATAGAATGTTCAAGATGTCCAGCGAACCTCCTAGAATGACTTAAGCAGTGTTGTAACGAGTCATGACTCGAGTCACTAATTTTCAAAAGGGAAATGACTCGAGCAATTGTATCATAATTTTCCTCATAGAAATAATACAATGACTCGAGTCACTGACTCGACTCGAGTCACATTGAAAGTAGTAAATGACTCGTCTCGACTGCAAAATTGAGTGACTCGTTACCTCTGGACTTAAGCCCACCGTCATGAACTGTGGGATGACAAAAACGGTATTCGGAGGGAGTTAAGTCTCTTGCCCAGTCAAATTTAGCTGTGATTTAGAAATAGCTAAGCTGTCATGTACAAGGAGTACAGATGCACTGTACCATGTCTCTTCTTAAACCCATAGCCAGCTAGTCTCGAATCGGATCGACCAGACAAACACCGCCAAGGCTGGCCATGTTACAAACATTTGCCATAGTCTATCCTAATGTGCAAGTAGATACTACTTGTGCAGTTGAAAATCGCACATGCTTACCGACTAAGAAACTGGAAAAATTATAAATAAATAAAAAAAAATTATAAATAGCTCAGTCAAATTGACTGTCACTGTAGCAAAATTCTAATTATCATAATTTACGGGATGTCTTCACTGAATTGCAGATCAGACATTAGACGTAGATCTACCACAGAAGAATGAAACTTTCTCGTGCGTGAAAACGTTAAAGAAAATAGAAAAGATAGTACAATAGTACAATCTAATCTCCTTTCTTAGAGCAAACATTGCTCAAAGGGCACAACGACAGCTTTTTACAATGACGGTCATTCAGATGCACCCTATGATTGAAAAATCTCCGATACTTTTACCCTTCAAGGCAGGTGCGTAGCCACGGGGGGGGGGGAGGGACCTGGGCCCCTAGATGTTTGCTAGCCCCCCAGAAATTACGTGTGTCCTAATAAAATTTGTAAGAGTTAAGGACGGCGATCAATGCCGTGACCCCCATTTGGCAGACAGGCCCCTCTAAAAATATCATCCTAGCTACGCCCCTGCTTCAAGGCAGTAATAAAATTTTCTAAACAAACCATATTTTTTGCCTTTTGGGATATCTTTAAATCTCGACTTCCAGACTTTAACATTTTCAAGGCTATACTGCCCTTGGTCCGACTCTTTTCTCTGTCCACGTATGCAGTATCTCTCTCTTCCTCTCGATTATCTCAAATGTTTGTGAATTCCACGGGCAACGTCTTCACATGAGTGTGATTAATTATCCCCTTCCTCCTGCACCCTCATCTGTACTGATTACACCGATCGTTTATCTCCTCTTTCAATGAAGACCACTACAGGTTCGTAGATCTATGGAGAGGTACCCCCTCCTCCCCCCCCCCCCCATACATGTCATCGCTTTACTCCATTTGTAAAACCACCGTTTCCTCTGGCTTTAAGAAGAAATGCTGTTCAACCTGCAATACTTTCAAGTCATTCGAAAGCGTAGTTGTTGACTGTTGAGACGTAATCGGTTGTTAATTTTGGCCATTGCCCCCATTCAAACTGCTGATACGATGCTGCCGGAATTCCTGGCCAAAGGCTTGGATCACCAACGATTTGTTTATTCATGACCTATTTATTTGAGGCGACTATCACATGTTACTCAAGAAACTTCACCCTAACTGCCTAAACGATTGTGTTATTTGCTTATAAATATGAAGGTTAATGACAGGTCTATTCTTCAGTACTTAATGCAAGTTCCTTAAAAAGTATGCATTGCCCAAAGCTACTTCCAAGTCAAGTAAACCAGCCTTGATGATGGGTTCATAGCACAATATTGGAATCCATTTTCTACTTTCTTCTTTAGCTAACAATGTCGACCTGACCTGTAGGACTATATTTCTTTTTCGTCTTTACCCTATTCCTCCTCTCTCGGCACTCTTCAGTCTCAATTTTTCATCACCATCATCTTCATTTGGTCTGTTTATGTTTTATTCTACTCTGATAAACAAAGCAAACTGACCAGTGCCTCCTAGAACTGCAATGGCAGATTCATTGCATGAATAGGGTTCTACAGCAAATAAAGAAACAATTTTTTACATATTACGAATGCCATCTCCCGTAGATTATACAATACCTGATACACACTAGGACCACGCTGACATGTAATTCATCTTGGTGAGATGACAGAAGCCGTAGGTCAAAGCGATGATGTATGCTTGTTATAAACGAGTGACCGTGGTAACGAAACCGCATATGGAAAAGTCTTTGTTTGAGGTTACCCGCAAATGAGGAACTAAACTTACCCGACCAGCATATCTCGAGGGTACAGTATTTTTTGTTTAGGTTATTAAGTTAACAGTAACGCATTCCATCGAATTTTAGCTGGTGGAGGATGTAACCTAAGCCTTTGATTGGTGGAAGGTCAACAGTTACGGTTTGGATATCTCATGGAATCGCTAGAATCCAAGAAAGTTCTCAGGTAGCGCACTTACAGGACTTCTTTCGAATCTAATGTAGGAGAATGTAATAGAAGTGACGAAACTTAGTTTCGGTAGCGAAATTGGCTAACACTTACCCTACCGGCAGTCCCCACCTTCCCATCCCTTTGATGTTGTGTATTCACATAGTCATGTCCATGGAATATGTGCCTTTATAAACATGCATCACCCCCAGTATCTTCTCAAGGGCATTTAAAACCGTAGTAGTATTATCGTGAAATTTCATTTCTCCGGGATTGTTGGTTAAAACTTTGTCATTTTCTTACATCAAACTTAATGTGGACACTGTTTTAAGATTCTTATGCATATTCATTTAAGTTTGTGCATACAAGTTCATTTATGCAAATTTAAGTCTGTCGCACGGAAGTTAATGTGCATAGGCAACTTCCCGTAGCTTAACGATAAAAGGGCAAAAGACACATCAACTAAACGGCTGTTGTATAGCTCTGTGCGGCGTATAAGAAGCACAATGTATCAACGTGTAAAGTTGTTTCCATCCAAATCTTGACCTGACCCAATTGAGCGTGTTTAGTGCGTTGGGTCAGTTTGTGGTCTCCAATTTATGATATTGTACAAGACACCTCCATGACTGCACTACGGTATCACCAGTTTGAATGCTATAGAATATACGGTGTGAAGGCTCAAGTTCCCACTGTGATTTTTTGGACTAGGCTCGTTAGGAATGTATGCAATCAATGTCCCGTTGATTTACTGTGTTTAGGTAACGCTGAGGTGCAATTATTTCAAGAGGAGAATTACGACAAAAAATTTTTCGTTTCATTTTATTAGAACGTAAAGAGTCAGCTGATGACGACCAAAGTCTGGGTGATGCTGGTAAGAACTTATTCTTTCCTATATATCCCTCATTTATAACCAATTCGGAGAAGTGGTGGGGCGGGAGGGGTGGGGGTATAACTGGATTCCGTAGGTAGAAGACGTTTGATGTTTATTACTGTTTAACAAAATACATGCCCACTGAGTTTATCCGGGTTTCTGCTCATTCCATTACTATGAATACATACTCAAACTTACTTTAATATCGAGGTGATTATAATTTGCTAACTGACGTATTTACGACATTCATTTATTTTCTAAAAGAAACGTGCTCTAGGGGAAATATTTGGTTCTTAAGCCAACGACACAAAACAAAATTAGTCCTGATAGTCTGTTTTCCAGCAACAAGAGTTTTCTATTCACATAATCTATGGTAACAAAAATTCATTTTTAGTTTATAATTTATAATTTTCTATTTGCAACCAGTGGCAATATAACTTATAATTTTCTGTTTGTAACCAGTGGCAACGCCTCTTGCATGGGGGAAGTTTCCAGCGATAAAATCTGTTGCCCACATTTCCCAAATCATTCCCAAACATGGCTACATTATACATCTGACATGCTATTTACCCCAAATAGTATCCCCACTCCATTTTTTCTCTCTCAAAATCCTTATGGCTGGTTGCACTGCTCTTCGTAGGCCTAATCAGTGCTGCAAGGATTCCCAATTATTCTACCTTCTTTTCATTGAAACAAACTATGGAAGCACACTATATTTTGCTGTTGATCCGTACCTTACTGTGTACCATTGTTTAATGTGAGTGTTGATTGAATTTCAAGGACACCCGTGTCTTAATTTCAAAAAATTATACCGCAAGGGTTTACGTGCAAAAGTGATCGGTTGTACTCCCATCTCCTCTGAAAAGGTATAACACGCTTTAAAATATTCACTAAATTCAAAACAGAAGATTGTGTTTATGGAGATAGTTTTTATGTCTTTGATCATGTAGTATCAGGGAGTTGCTAGTTGAGGTAGTATTCACATTACACTTACATTTTTTGCTGTCATTGAAGTATAAAATGCTAAGTTGACCTTGGATAGTAACCCATTTTGGAAATATATATATGTATATATATATATATATATATAAATCCAAATAATAAGTAAACTCTATGACATTACGCCGATAATAATCTGTTGAATACATAAAAGACGCTTTGCTCTTGTTGATGACGCATCTATGGCTCTTCCAGGCGCGCTTTCAGATTTTCATATTGTTATTATTATTGTGTAACGGTCAGGATATCACATTTTAAGACTGAAGAGTGTGGGCTACAAGCCCATACGAAACAAATTTGTATCTTGAAAATGTCATAGAGTTTACTTATTATTTGGATTTATACTCGCTCCCATCGGTTGAGCACTATTTGCAGTGTTGTTTCACAACTATGTATTCTATATATATATATATATATATATATATATATATATATATATATATACATATATATATATATATATATATTGAAAGGTTGTAACAGGGTTACTACAAGACAGCTTTACAGAACTGTTTCGTAAGGGCCAATTTGCACAGGTCCTCACTCTTCAGACGCCGGATGTAGAATGGTGATGAAGAATGGTATATATATATATCTATATCTATATATATATATATATATATATATATATATATATATATATATATATATATATATATATATATATATATATATGTGTGTGTGTGTGGCGCATGTGTGTGTGTGTGTGTGTGTGTGTGTGTGAAGCAAGGACCACATTCTTTTAGAAAGGGCAATGGCGGCGGAGAAACAAGTAATAAACCTTTCCACAATTCACCCTTTTCAAAGACATGTGACGTAAGATGAAATTTAATGACTTTCCTATTTTTCAACCTTTGTAACATATATTCTGTA
The DNA here is from genome assembly GCA_029531755.1 of Holothuria leucospilota. Taxonomy (NCBI): domain Eukaryota; kingdom Metazoa; phylum Echinodermata; class Holothuroidea; order Aspidochirotida; family Holothuriidae; genus Holothuria; species Holothuria leucospilota. Next base: position 26,113,231 of record CM055964.1, on the reverse strand, counting down.
TGTTCACCGATTTGACTTGGTGGTTGAGTGTACTGCCTTGAGTGCTCACGGTTCCCAAATCAATTTTCTGATCACTCGAATTTGCTTGTTCGGCGTAGCTCTTCGCAGTGATGCTGAGGGGTTTTAAATTGATGAATTAAAATTGGGTCTCTGGTTGTCCATCTCAGGAAGTTGTCCACTGGACAACGTCCGCTTTGCTCGTTCCTCTATCAAGCAGTGGGGGCAGAGCAGGGATCTTCTACCCCTCCCGGCACAAATAGCTAAAGACTGGAGATACACTCTCTTCCGTCAGTCTTTTGGATGGGGACGTTTAATGGTGGTCTCGGGAGAAGTATTAGGAGCAAATAAAGCATTGGTGCCTCATTACCCTCTGAGTACTAGTCGACAAAAAAGAAGGCAAATCGTCGGTGTTCAATTGGTATTAGGTCTTTGATGAGCCTAAGTGACTTTTTCACACTGAAACGTTAAATCATAATGGTGAACTTGAGTTAACATTATAAGTGAGATGAAATGAAAGTTTATTCTTTGACAGATTTGGCATGATTACAAACTAGCCTGGGATCCAGCCGAGTATGATGATATCACCGATATTAAGATTCCAAGTAGTTACATTTGGGTGCCTGATATCCTGATGTACAACAAGTAAGTGAAGTCACTTTTAAAATTTCAAGGATGAGGATTGTTGGGCACTGCCCTACCGTCTACCCCATTTCATTTCTTTTAAAGGATTATTCCAAAACCGCCAAACCTTAACAGAACGTATAAGCAAACAGTGGAGAAAATTTTATTTTCTCCACTGTTTAATTTTATTTTCAAAACTTATGGTTTGGGATTCTGTTTTCTTGGCAAACCCTTTGGGCAGGCGCGGATCCAGGGGGGGGGGGCCTGGGGGGCCCGGGCCCCCCCCCCCCCCCCCCCCCCCCTCGCCACGAAAAAAAAACGAAAGGAGAAAAAAGAAGAAAAAAGAAAAAAAAAGAAAAGGAGAAAGAAAAATTAAGAGCAAAAAAATGAATAAAGTGTCTAAGAACGTATTCAAAGTATATATTTCTGTAGGGGTTGGGTGGAGCTATCGCTGGATTATCCCTTTATATATCTTTCAAAGTGGTTGGCGACGAAAGGAGCGCTACAATGTTCGAAAACAGGTGAATAGCTGAGTAATGATCCTTGACTTAAGATCTAAATAAGTAAACATCGTGACATATGTAGTATGGACTCGGCTAGCTGCACTGAAATTTAGTAACAATTTTGTGTTAAAGAGTGACATTTTTTGTAATCTAGAGGGATTGAGAGGCAAAGTTTTCGCCATACAGACCTTGCAGAATGAATAGAGAAGACAAGCTGTCAGGTGACGTGCTATTGTGCACAGTGGCACCAGCTTTCGCAGGCAAAGTAGCGGCGTGCATACCCTATTCGATTTCGAAACTGTCTGAAAAGTTTTAAAATGAACTTAAAAGGCTTTTAAGCTACAGACAGTGGCGTCGGCACAGTGGGAAATGGGTGTCTGTGTCCCCCGCCCTCCCCCCATCGATTCTTGAAAATTTTTAAAATGGTCCCAAAAGTCGTTTAAGCTACAGATTTCTGTGGAGGGTGTAGGGTGAGATGTATTTTTGATGACTGGTTTATTTGTTCTAACCATTTTCTTTCACAAACTGTTCTCAAACTATCATAAGTTTTGGAAATTCTTGACAAATTCCAAATTTTCGCACGCTCCGCTAGCGTCAAGCTGTGTTTCAAAGCTGTCCTTATTATCAATAGCTTTCGGTAACTACTCACGTGGGAACAAAGGAGCAAAAGTGCTTTCTAAGAATTCTCAGTCAGAAGATTCGTTTCTGAATAGCATAGGTTGGTGGGAAAGTGACAGTGTCCGATGCAGGTTCTGAAATGCAGGTTTTGTCATGGACTAATATTTTATGCAAAATTTCCGCGCGCTTCGCGCGCATACGACAGGGTTTACACCCGATTTTATATACCATTGACAAAGCTATGACGCAAGAAATTATTCCAATGCAACATTTTTCCAAATAGTACATCTCCTTCTCCGTAGGGCTCTCATCATTATGGGATCTTTGACTAATCTAGTCTAGCACATGATTTGAAAGATTGAAAGTACGTAATTGCCGTTGCTTATTTTCCAAACATCTTACCGCGACGTTCAATAATGACGAAAATCTTTTCTGAAACGAATTTTGCCTGTCCACCATCCCTCTTGCTATACCTAAAAAGAAGGTGATATATCATATCTCCTCCCATATGGATGTCGGGTAGTGAGAATCCCGTTGGTCCCTCTTTTGTATACTGTAACTAATTTAGAGCTCCCGGGAGGCTCTATACTGTTCTCTGTCGACCTTGGATATCCTTTTAAAATGTAAAGGAAAAATTTTATTATAGTCCAAGAATGTTTCTGTGGACTCCACGCAGGTATAATTGCGTGTACAATTTTCCCATGGGCGTGGATCATGGGGGACGGGGGGACGGGTCCCCTCACTCTTTTGGAAGGGGGGACATCGTCAAAAAGTCCCCCTCACTTTTTCAAAAATGATGGAACAGACTGCAATTATGCCTTGGAAAAGGAAATTTTAAGAACAAAAATAACCTAAAAATCGTACACTTTTGTTGCACCAAATCGCATCTGAGGGCATTTAGTTCTAGAAAAATTTCCCTTAGACCCCTCCCCCATGCCGAAGATCACAACACTTATTGCCTCCCCGTGACGCAAATTCTGGCTACCACCAACTGCTTCTTCCACGTCACCAGGACGGCGATTCACAAATGTGAAAAAGTCCCCCCCCACACACACACACTTTTGGAGATGGATCCACGCCCATGATTTTTCCTGGGACTTAGGGAGGTTTGAAGACAGTATGTTAACCGTCTCTTACTCCCCTTTTTCACCCGAACAAAAGTTAGAATTCACTAAATTGTGGACATTTTCTTAACATGCAATCACTTTAGAATGACCCAAAGATTCCACCATTTTGCATGAAGGCCCCCTAAAATTAACAAAAATTTCTCAAAGGGAAGGGTAAACCCCTTCCTGGGATTGCACTGTCATGTACTAATAAGAAAAGGCTCTCCCACTCTTGCATATAGCGTATACAAAATCTCAGTGCCTAAAAGGGCACGGTTTAGCAGTTATCTGCGGTTCCTCCAATCACCAACTCCCGCCGGCACCATCGGTCATAGATTTCTGAAGGGTATACCCTTCAGAAGTCCATAAAGAAGGTGATATATCATCTCTCCTCCCATATGTATGTAAGGTTATGAGAGTCCTGCTGGTCCCCCTTTTCAGTGTACAACTAATTCAGAGCTCCGGGGAGGATCTATACCGAAAATTTTCGGCGCGCTTCGCGCGCAATTGTTTACGCTCACGGAGAGAGGTAGGTTTTTATTGAGTGATGGATTTATTTTATCACTTTTTACCAAAAATCATTTGAAATCTTTCACGATTTTTGCAAAGTCTTCTCAATATCATGATTTTTGCTTGATCTGCGCACTGTTAGCCTTGAATGGCTCCTTTTACTATCAATAAGGTCCCAAACGTATTCGCATTACTCATCGGTGGGGTTCTACCATAAGCCAATTATTCGTGTGCATAAACGTGATTTCAGAGACAGCATTGTAAGGACGTAAAACAACTGATATTCATTTTTCACCCTCCTCTTCTTATGAGAACTGAAAACTTAGTATCGAACCCACCTTCTAATTGACAGACACACATAAAGGGAATTGACACCGTTAGTCATAGCAATGGTTTTAAATGTAAATAAAAATTTTCTGCGCGCTTCGCGCGCAATTGTTTCATCTGACGTCCTATACCCGAATACCGTATAACGAAAATAAAACACTCATTATGGCAAAAATCATTTCAAATTACCTACACGGGCTCATAATGTTGGCGTGTAAGTTTTAAGATAACTTAGATTCTCCGTAACTTCTGCAGGTACATATAGTAACTTATACTGAGCCATACACATCAAATTCCATGCAACATGAAAAGGTATAAAATCTCACTGACATAAGAACTGGAGCCGATTTCTGTGCTCTTAAAATGCAATATTGCGAGTGCTTCCGGGGGCTTCGCCCCCTGGACCCCCACCGGGGCTCCGCCCCTGGACCCCGCCAGGGGCCCTAACGCGGGCCCCTGGACCCCACGCGTAGGGACTCGCGCTTCGCGCTCGTGGTGCACCTTCGGTGCACATGAGGTTTTCCATCTTGGGCCCCCCCCCCTCAAAATTTCTGGATCCGCGCCTGCCTTTGGGAACATTGAAAATTGCTCAATGACCCGAAGGGGGGGGGGCTTACTGTTGATGAGCCATAAGAGTCTCATAGCAATTCCTGTTACGAGTCTTATATTTCTCCTTCGATGGCTAAACTGCTTAATTGTAAATCAGGGCCGTCGGAGCTCGTAAGAGCTGGAGCCATAGGACTACTTCTAAGAAGAGAAGATTTTTTCCCGAAACTTGAATGCGTCTTCGCACGGAAACAGGAAACATTTTGACCGAAAATAGCAACTTTCCTGTTTGAATGGGGTATGGCGCAACCCCCAGCTTACTATCAGCTTCGAATACCCATGAATTATGCACCCCCTCCCCGATAATATTCAATGAGAAGTTTCTTTACCAAAATACATTATAAGCTGCGCCTGAGGACTGCAGTGAGAAATAATGTTACAAAATGCCCAAATCCTTAAGGTAAACGGGTCAATTTTTCCTAGTTATATCTAACTGCAGTACAATAACACGTCTTTCCTGACACGTTTCTGGGTTTTTTTTAAGTTTCTCTGTGAATGTATACGTAGTTTTCCACCACAAATCGAATTAACATACCTCATAAATCAACGCAGAAAAAATAGTCCGATTCCTTGTTCCTAATACAATGTTTAGATTATTTTGAAGCAACCTAAATTTGAAAGAAACTGATTGCATAATGTCAAACGCAGCCCTAGGTAACGACTCTCCCGGTCTCTCTCTCTCTCTCTTCTCTCTCTTCATCAACGTGAATGTCAGATCCAATGTCTAGTAAGAACTAATACAATTTTCTAAAGTAATGACACTTCTGATTGTCTGTTATCCCATAGTGGTTACAAAACGATTCATCGTGAACATACACACAAGTGTCATGTGTTTAGCCTTTACAATGGCATTGAAAATGACATAATACTCATTGGAATGAAAAGACTCTATCAAACTTATACTCCATTGAGTAGGTAGGGGCCTCGAGCGGGATGATGTTAGCGTGAGTCAATCAGAAATGACACTCTTTTGCATTGTCGTCATTTCACGTTTTTATTTGTTATGAACATATACATACTTTGAAAACAGAATTACCAAGAATATAGACATTTGAATACGAAGGTATTTTTCATCATTGTTATTCAAAATAGCTCTATTTCTGACCATCTTTATCGTGTCGGGTAAGATTCGAATATTTAAAGGCTGTAGTATTTCAATATTTATTTCTCGTATCACCCAACGTTGTCTTCATATGCTTCAATGTAACTGTCATATGGTACTACTAATTTACTACCTATGCATGACTCCATAGCGTCTGTAAGGTGTAGCTGTCAGTGGCGCCACCAAAGCGGGGGTAATTTTCCCTTCCACAAAAAGCCTTTGTCCCTATTTGCCCACCCCTCCCCGTTCTGCTTCTTTACATAGGTACACAGTTCACATGCTCTTTAAATTCAAAAGATTTAAATTAGGGGAAATATTTAATCTATATCTTGTTCGTTTAAACGTTTCAGTATAAATTTGAGATTTGCCACTAATCTAACTCTTTTTAGATTGATTTTCAATCTAAAGAATTAAGAAAGTGAGCTTTATGCACATACATCGATCAAATAGGGTAGGCGGTAGCATTATCTGATACTACGGTCCTATACTGCCGAACGTCACGTGCTTGATCATAATTTGAACAAGCTAAAGCTATCAGGATTTCCGGGTATTAAAGTAGGCCTATTATTAAAACCTCCAGCATATTTTGTACAATATGGGTGGCATAAATGTTGTAGAATATGAAAACTTTGCGTAATTAAATGCAAAAACTCTGTCTTCATTATGTGTACACTAAAATAACTTGATATTTATTTTAATAAATATGCACTATTGATGTTCATTTCATCAACGACCTCTCGTATATTGCAAAAAAAAAAAAAAGAAAACAAACAAACAAAACATACTAAACCAATATTATGAAGAGTTCAGCTTTTACCTAATTACCATGGGCGTAGGATCCCAAGTTGATGGGGGCGGGGGCGTAACCACTTGCCCGAAAAATATAACCAGAAATTTTCGCCTGCTCCAAGCGCGTTCAACATGTTAATGTACAAATTTTATAGGCATGCATCGGTTATCACACCGCATGCCAATTACATACAATCATTTGCAGTGTTACTACCTTCCATATTGATTATATATTTTTTTTTTTTTTTTTTTTGGGGGGGGGGGATTCATTACAATAATAATGATAACAATCAGTGGCGTAGCCAGGATTTCTCTCATGGGGTGGGGGCATGCATTATGTTGTGTGATCACCGGCCTGGGGAGGGGTCTAAGGAGAGGGGGTGTCCCCTCCCCCTTTGAAAATTTTTGAAAAATTAGGTGCCCTTACATGTAATCTGGTGCCACATATGTTACCTTTGAAGTAAAATTTGTGTTAAAAAATTAACGCATTTTAGGTACTAAAAATCGGCATCAGTGGGGGGCGGGGGGCATGGCTCAATGGCCCCCTAAATGCACCACTGATAATCATAATATAAGTTTAACCATTAAAAAACACACTGGTGAATTAATACCGAATATATAGGTGCTGGTGCAATTCAAATCAGAACTTTATTTTAATTACAAAGGAAGTTTTTTAAACTATTGATTACCTTAAGCTACACCATTACACCATCGCAATATTTTTCTTTCAGTAGGTGCCCGAAAAATTCTCAGCATATTGCTCTAATTTTCACAAAAATATTTGGTTGAGGGCTGCAGCTCCCCTTCAACTCCCCCGCCGTCTACGCTTATGCTAATTATCTGATATTACTGATGACGTATCGGATAATATCCTAGCTAAAAGACCATTGAACAGCGGGCCAACATGCTAATATTGAAAGATTAATTTATGCTCTCTAAATGACTCAGCTCGCTTCGTATATACACAGCAGCAGCGAAATGATTTTGACAAGAATGTAGCAAATGATCTGGCGACCGAAGATGAACGAGCATATTAACCGCAGGTAACGTACCACTAATTCAAAGGAAACCCGGCGGAGTAAACCCGACGAATTTTTCCTACAAAAAATTGGGGGCATGGGCGCAGATCCTGGGGGGACAGCGGGACATGTCCCACCAACTTTTCAGTGGTGGGGACATAATACACCGTGTCCCCACTCCAATTTGTCTTGACCAAACGCTGCATTTCGAATTCTCCTGTATTGAACTTTGGCGCACAGTTGTTAAATATAGGACGAAAATCGTATTTGCCGCAGTCTGTAATTGTTTTCTAGGAGCATTAGCGGCTCGCCATAGGGGCACGGGGAGGCACTTGCCCCCCCCCCCCCAAAAGTTTGCAAAGCATGGTCTTCAATTTTCAAAAATAAAAATAATAAATAAAATAAAACATGTACTTCGAGATGGGTTAGGCCCTCCCTTTTCCTTGAGTGGGCTTAAAATTAAAGAAGTGAATAACTTTCCAATGCAATGCGAAGGTTAAACATTAATAAAGTGCTTTCAAAACGACATTTTTTTCGGCGCGCTTCGCGCGCGTTTTCTCAGTTGCTTATTTGTAATCTGATTAGCTTAGCCATCATAATGTCATTTACAGAGTGTAACGGTAATGCTGGAGTTAAATGCCCATAGTTTTGCAGACACTTCAGAGCTATCGGGGTCATTAGATACACAACCCATTAGCCGTGTTGATTATCATCCACGACTAAAAGCAGTTTTGCCAGGGTGTCACCTGGCCAGATTAGCATAGGTATCTGTCTACAAAAAGTTGTAATGGGCTTATAGTCTAAAAGTATTGTGTTTCCCATAGAAGGAGAGGTTTCCCTTCCCTTGTCCAAATTGACAGCGCCGTTGGCCCACGAGCGGTCTTATGACTGTCAAGTAGCCTGATATATAAGCAAAAGGTTCTCCACCTCCGTGCTAAAGTATACCGTTTCAGTTGATTTAAATAAACAGTAACACACCAAACAGTCAATCTAAGCTCAGTGCGATGAGACTTTTGACTAGTGGCCTAGCTATTTGTATATCGGATGAGACGTCGTTCTGAGTTAGGGGAATTCCTCTCCCCCTTTAAAAACATTCGTTTCGGAACGGTACTGAGATTCCAAATACTTAGTGCTATCATTTCATCGTTTTCAAGTTTCTTCATGCTCGAAATTTTCGTTAGTTTAAGAAAAAAACATCCAGAAAACCAACATTTTATGGCTTCTTGGCAAAGCTGAAACATATTGTGACACAATAAAAGAAACAATAAAATATTTAAAGGTGGGGCTCATTTTATACAAATGGATCAAGCCGCTTTGCCCATTTCACCTGCCTCTTACTCCACCCATATGGTAGTACGGTAGCGATCAGTTGATATGGTTGTATTTATATTTAAAGTAGTCAGCTCATGACTAACTGACTGAAATGGTTGTTGAAGAGCTTTTGAAAACTACATGGGCATCGCTGTAACACAAAATAATAACCATACTCCCACAGGCGTAGGAAGCGGGGGCTGGGGGCTGCAGTTCCCCCAACAAAATATTTTTGTGAAAATTCGGGCAATATTCGGAGAATTTTTCGGGCACCTCCTGAAAGAAAAAATAATGCCAATAATGTAGCTTAACGGAAATCGATACTTTAAAAAACTTCCTTGGTAACTAAAATATAGTTCTGATTTGGATTGCACCATCACCTATATATCTGATATTAATTCACCAGTGTGTTGTTTAATGGTTCAACTTATATATTATGATTATCAGTGGTGTATTTGAGGAGCCATTAGGCCATTCCCCCGTCACTGACGCCGGGGGGGATATCTTTTAGTACCTAAAATAAAACACAAAAGTTTACTTCAAAGGTAGCATATGTGGCACCAGATTGCATGTAAGGACACCTAATTTTTCAAAAAATTTTCAAAGGGTAGGGGGTGATACCTATTTCTCTTTTAGTACCTAAAATACGTACGGTAATTTTTTTAACACAAATTTTACTTCAAAGGTAGCATATGTGGCACCAGATTGCATGTATGGACACCTAATTTTTCAAAAAATTAGGTCGGCGATCACACAACATAGTGCCTGCCCCACCCCCATGAGAGAAGTCTTGGCCACACCACTGATTATTATCGTCATTATTGTAACGACTTCCCCCAGAATTATAACCAATATGGAATAGGTAGTAACGTGGCAAATTATTGTATGAAATTGGCATGCGGTGTGATAACGGATGCGTGCCTATATGATATGTACATTAACATTTTGAGCGCGCGCGGAAATTTTTGTTTCTATTTTTCGGGCAGATCGTTACAGCCCGCCCCCATCAACTTGGGCCCCTACGCGTATGCATACTCCTATTGAGGCTATTGTACTATCCAGAGCTGACCATTAATATTGCTGGGGGGTCTTCCGAACCTCCCTGAATACGGACTTGAGTTTGCCCCCCCAAACAAAATTTCTTAGAGCCGCCCATGTCTAGGAGAGGACCCCAGACCCATCGTATACAAAAGTCTACTTGTCTTATTTGTCAGACGCCCATGTATTCCCCCAAACTAAATTTCTAAGGCACGAGATTTAAAAATTAAGGAGGTTTAGGAGCATCATTAGGCCAGGGAAGTGTCATTTCCTGCAATCTTTGGAGGTATATTTGCCAAAAAAATTCTCGAACCCATGGTTGCGCTCCGCTTAGACAGTATCAGGGAACAGACGCCCGTCCCCCACCATTATCCAAGACAGACCATGATTTGGGGGGCATATTTTAGACTAAGTTGCTGAAGTGAAGTATTCAATTTGTGATGTGTATGTGGCAGAAAATGAATTGAAGTATACTGATTATGCAAAAATAAAGAAAATTGAAGGTATTTTAGCCATTTTTATGATTATTTCCTTCCGCTATGCAAAGCGGCATTTTGAATGAACTAAAAGCAGGAACCACCACCCTACTATACAAGCTCTCCTAGCTCAAAGTCTCAGAGGTCATGGTACACAAATTTGATATCAGTTTGAAAGGCCTACTCGTGGGCTTTGGTTTGAGGGGTAGCTTGTACCAGTCTGAATAAGTGATTGAAATGTACTGTTTTCTCACCATTCCCACTTTTTTGTTATTTCTACAGCGCCAATGGTAGCTTCGAAATGAACCAGCATACCAGCCCTAGTATTCACTACGATGGACAAGTCACATGGTTTCCCCCTGCGGTTTATCAGAGTGCTTGTAGAATTAACGTCCGTTATTTCCCGTTCGACGAACAAATATGCTCTTTAAAATTTGGATCTTGGTCTTACACCGAGGACCATCTCGATCTCATACCAAAGGACGACCAAGTCGTTGAACGAGATTTCTGGCCGAACGAAGAATGGTTCATTATGAATGCTCCCTGTGAACGTAATGCCGAGAAGTACCCCTGTTGTGAGGGGAAATATGTAGACATCACGTGTTCCTTTGTGCTGCGGAGACAACCTGTCTATCACGTGGCGTATTTGCTTGTACCGTGTGGATTGATTTCCTTCAATACCATTCTCGTATTCTATCTGCCCCCTTTAATGAGCGAAAAGATGTCTCTATGTACCTCCGTTATGCTCTCTATGATCTGGTTTATGCTTCTTATTACCCAGCGCATACCTTCAAATGCCAACGATCCACCCTTAATTGTTCAGTATCTGATATTTTCTCTCACCGTGGTAGTCACCAGTTTGCTGTATAACGTCTGTATTATAAACATGAAGAATCGACACCCTGTTGCACACCCTATGCCCAGGTGGGTGCGCTCACTGTTTTTAATGACTCTACCACCTTGGGTGGGATTAAAAAAGCCCGAGAGATGGCAAAAGTCGAAAAAAGAGACGACCGATGTTCGAACTGCTCCTTTACAAATAAAGCGCATTACCATTCCTTATCCTCCGGAGGACCCGAGTCCGAGGGACCCTAATGCATCGTTTAATCTCAGAAGACCGAGCACAGATAGCCAGCACAGCCAAATCGACACAGCACCAGACGCTTTGTGCAATAGCATTATGTGTAAGTTATGTTGTCACACAAATTGCAGCACAATAAATATACTACATTAGGCGTGTCACAATCCAGGGGAGGTGTGGGATGTTGCAAATATTGTCAAGAGGGGTAAATGTTTCGTCCGTGATAATGAACCAACATACTTGACATCTAAGCTTGCCATGGGCGTCCGCAGAAAAAATCCAGGTGGCAAAATTTTTTAGGGGGGCAAAGTTTTTTCATGGGAAATATTTGACTCCCAGAAAAGAGTTTAGCTTCTACTTCACACAGCGTCGACAAAGGCGCAGTCAGGAATTTGTCAAGGGGGGGGGGGGAGCCCATATTCAGACTCTCAGCGCTCCGCATCACCATGGGTTGGGGCCGAGCGCAAGAAAATTTTGGCCCAACATGCTTCCCTGATCGCTGGAAATGGCACTTCCAAGGCCTATTTACCGCATATAAAAGAGGAGACACTAACAATATCGTAAATATAAACTTTAAAAAATACCAAAAATATGCGGGGGGGGGCTGTTGGGGCCTGAATGTTGATATTTTTTATTCAACTCCTCTTTTGAGAGTAGAAATTCACACCGAGTGAACTGTTAAGAAATGTTGATGTTATATTTTCCTCGTTTTTTCCTTTATTTTTTCTTTGTTATTTCAATTTTTTGATTTCCAAGGGGGGCATGTGCCCCCTTGCTCCCCTCCGGACGCCCATGATGCTTGCCACACTTTTCGTTACATATGTTCCCAGCAGTAGGAAGCCTAGAGGATGTATGGAGAAATATGAGGTTGGAGGTTGCCATCTCGCAGTTAAAGGGTGATCTTCAAAAAGTTCGGATATGGGCGGCTATCTCGGGGGACAGGGGGACATACCCCCAATATTTGAGAAATCGCCCATTGACTTTGATTTTTCACACAGTTAATTATTTAAAAACGGGGTCATGTCCCCTCCAATACTGAGAACAAATTGCCGCCCTTGAGATCGGAGATGGACTTATCTACCCTAAGAATATTGATATCCGAACGTATACATTTATGCAGGTCCTCAGTTTTAGAAAATAGTCAAAGACAAGAGGAATACTAGAGTTTTCAGCTTTAGATTTGTAAGAAAGCAATTTATCCGGGCGGTAAACGGCAGCTTTACTTTTTCCCTCTTTGATAATAACAGGGAGCTGTTATCGGATAACAGCTCCCTGATAATAAGTAGAAGGTAGTTGTTATTAAGAAAAAATCGACAAGGTTACCAACGTGTTTATTGTTTTCGGACTGGGTAGAGCAGGAACGTTTGATTCATGCATAGAGAAAACACAATAGATCATTTCAACATTACGGGATGAGAACTGTTAATATTCAGGTAGCCACGGGTGTCGGTTGGTTTACAATAAGGCGTAGATGCTATGGAACCACTCCGTAAGTTAACCAGTAAGTCAAGAAAGGAAATTCCTTGTCAGTAAAATCAAATGTGAACTTGATGGAAAGGTGAAAAGTGATTACAAAACAATACAAAATCAACGCAAGAGCTGTAAGCCATGAGGCTAAGCGAAAAAAATATCTATGATAATGCAAAGGCTGTACAGCGTAGCAGGCTAGCATCCTAAATTCTGGAGAAGATTATATATATATATATATATATATATATATATATATATATATATATATATATATATATATATATATATATATATATATATATATATATATATATATATATATACATATACATATATACATATATACATATATATATATATATTACATATATACATATATATATATATATATATATATATATATATATCCAAGATGGTGTCATCGGCAGTAAGTCACTTCTACCAAAGAAAGCATGAAGGAGGACTGTATCACCAATTTCTCTTCTTTTCTTGTCACCATTGTAGGCTTAGCATAATTGCTTGTGACCTGCAAACGTTTTTTAGTTTTTAAATTTTCATTTTTTGATTAACTAAACAAAGTTCGCTCGACAACTTCTGTCTGGGAAGTCCTATAGACTTTCAGAAAAAATCAGTGTAAATTTTATTCCAACTGCGAAAACGATAAATACACACCTGAGAGTTGCTGATTAAACGTCACTAAGAGCACAAATGTACGGTGGAAATAATTAGTATTCTGCTGCGCTTTAGATAAGATCCCCTAAAGAATTTTTCGAGAGTATTGAAATAATATTTCAAGAGTTTCTGGCGACATGATAATTTACTAGGTATAAAGCAATATGGAAAGTGCAGGCAACTGTGAGTAGTTGACTAAGATGGAAAATTCCGACGGAGCACTTAAGAGCAAAATCAGGTTCTGACAGGCTTCTTTCGAAATGATGGCAGAGGTATTCCTTAATAACGCTCTTCGACCACTTGAAATGATGGTAAAGGACTCTGCGTCACAGTAACGTCATATGTCAAATAAATAATACGAATTAATTAAGCTAAAATGGGTCAGAATGCACCGCTTGTTTTATGGTCAAACGAATCCAAGATACCATCGTTGAAAATACCACCATTACACTTATCAGTTGTTATTACAACGCTAGAGTGATAAGCATGATAATGTTTTCAATTCAATTTTATCATTTTATGGAGTTTTATAAATTATGCAAGATTTACAGCTTAGCACTGATGTATCTTAAAAACGGAATTTTGTCTTAACTTTCCGTTGCTGTATATGCTGCTATCATTTTTCTAACAACTTGGTAGGAAATAGAACAAAATGAAAAATAAAACATTTTTGGTACTAGCAATACAGTTTTACCAGACGTTCATATTCTTTGCAATCAACAAAGAATGATATGGAGGCGAGATGACTGCATAAAGCAGTCTTTGCTGGTCAGTCGAAATGCATTTGCTTAACTTTTGTCTTCCTGTTATTGTTTCTCCTCCATTTAGTCAGAATTTCCTACAACCGAATCAATGACATAACAGGTTTAACACCACAATAACTAAAAAAAGAATTAAAAAGTTTATCCATTTTCATTTAACGTCAAAATGTCTAACCATGCTATCAATTTTTTCCGTTCCCAGCAAGCCCACCTCTATCACGGAGGAAAAAGATGCTATTGAAAGCATCCCAGGGGGCCAGTAGTCTCTCGAAGCCGTCTTCATCAGATACAAATAACAACCATGGCAACAACGATATCACGCGGAGAGTACTAGCAGAGTTTGTGACAGAAATAAAAGAAGATATCTCCTACCTCCACAGGAGGTTTGAACAGGATGAGATATTCGCTGGGGTGAGTTTACTGCGCATGTCAGGGACGCATGGCAACTGCGGCGCACTAAGTGTTGTATTTCTATGATTCATTGTTGTTCTTGTACATGAAACCATGGAATGGTGTACACACAGGAGGGGTTAAACTATTAACGGAGCTTTGTAAACATTTGTGTATGAATAGGAGACGCATTTATACGACTATCCACAGGTGCAAGGAAGATTAATTAGTTCAAGGGATTCAAATTAAGGAATATGAAGTCACTATATTATCACTTTTTCAACAGTGGAATCTTCCATAATGTTTCATTAATTAAACAAATAGCGCATACCAGAAGGGCGTTAAACCAATATGTTACCTATCTGTAAACTTACTGGCTTATGATCACGAGAGTAAAATATAGCATCCAAATATTATCCTGATTTAGCATGCATGAGTTACTGTCTTAGTTTTATATTATTCTGAAAGTCTCAAGGGCGAGGGGCGAAAGCTTAAAAGAGTTCCCGGAAGTTCTGCCATTGTGATGGCAGTCTTGCTCAAGACCTTAGTATTAGTTGTACACAGTACACAACGTTCATTGGGAACTACTGTGCAGACGCCCTCTATCCGTCTTCAAATTTCTGTTCTATACTAATGAACGAAATACTCGAGTACGTACAGTCTAGTTGACAAGCGCCCTCTTTTTGTAAAAAAACGTGAGAAGTGAAAATTTACTAACGTCTTGACCAAGACTACCGTGATAGGGACACGTTCCCCTAAGGAGCGTCCCCAAGAGGCCGAGTGATTGGTTTACATAAAAATAACGCTAGTACTTTACAGACACATATCTTTCCCTAACTTACTGTGAGGATAATCAATGTTAACATCTTGTTGTCGTCGTGACATTTCTAGGTAATTTCTAGGTAAAAACAAAACGATCGCAAATACTGGGAAAACTGGAAACAGTTTGCTTTTTTCTTCATTCAATTATCATTCCCCACCCCCAGTGGCGGAGCTGGGGAAATGGTGAATGGGGCGAAACTAGTGTGCTGGGCGCTTTGCAGTTGTCAGATATTCTACTTCGACACTATCTTCGCTAAACGTATGTAAGCATTTTTCTCACTGGGGACATTGTTGAGTTTCTATTACCTGTGCAGTGGCCGCATCAGAGCAAGACATGGGCAAAGAGTCTGCCCCAGTTTAAGAGAGGGGACTATTGTTCTCGTGAACAATGGTGTTATAATTTGCATTTTTGAAACATTACATGAGACTCCATTCTGGAATAAAGGCGTAGAGAAAATGATTTCCCCAAAAGCAACGAGGTGCTTGTATGCAAAGGTCAAGGCCTTTTTCTGAGACAATTTTGTAAACTAGAAGCCCTCATATGCGATTAAATAGGCTCTGGGTGCTATGAATCTGGGCAATAGGCTAAGATGTTTAGGATTTTCAACACCATTAGTGTAAAAGTAATAACTGCAAAACGATTTCAAAACTTATATTCTGTCGAAAACACCAACATTATGTGAACTATAGGCGTCTGCAAACCATGATGATCAGTTAGTGAATTCCGTGGCAGCACACAGCGAGCCACTTCGGCACATCAAAACCCTTCAGCAAGTCGCACACGCCTGGCCTGTTTAATCATGTTTACGGACATGCGGACTAGAAAGAACGTCAATTTTTTATTCGGAGCAACTTCGGTATTGCTCGTTGCAGTGCCACAGAAAGAGGGAGGGGCGGGCTTCAAGTTGAACAAAGCTGATCAATGCAAAGCGCCAACATAGCTTGGTTGTAGCGTGTGGTGTGTAGAAAATTTGTCACTAAAATGTTTTCTACAAGGCAGTAGATGACCCTAGGCCTCCCACTGGCATAAGTGTTGATAATCATCACCCCTTAAGCTTTTTAACTAGACCTCAAAACTAATACCATTAAACCATGTTGTTACAATTGAAAAAATGTCAGTCATGGCCAACAGATGAAGCAGGGAGCAAAAGGTGAAAGAGTCGTTAACAGTTCCTTGGAGACTGTCGGGGTTGGGGGACGACCAACCGCCTTGATGATAACAAAACCCCTCCTTTGGTCTCCCCTTTAAAAGAAATATGTGATTATGTGTATGACTTTGCATGGACACGTACTTTTTACATGTACCGATGACCAATATACCGATGGCATACACCAACCTCTCCTTAATGATATACCGTAACATATTACAGGAGAATAAATTTAGTAGGCCTAGGTATGTTATGTGCTTTATGTCCCAAAGGGTTGCAAGAGGCTTGGCAGGATTTACCTCAAAGATTTTTTTTGGACTAATTTCACTCAAGCGAAAATGTAAACCTAGCCTACTCAAAAAAGCTTCTATACAAACGTCACCAGTTTCCCAAAAGTTTGGGGTATGGCTTTGAACAAAACAATTTCAAGCTCAAATTGTGAAATCACGAAGCAGGGAGGAAGCAAAGTTTCAGGGGCTCACTTAAGTTCACAGAAATATCGTGAAAGCCATATGATCTAAAACCTGAAACATTTATTGTAATTTTAATCGATAAAATGGTTATTTCCACCATTTTTGATTTCATTGGGTCAGCTATACTGCAAGTTGTGGAATCAAAAATGTGCCTACTATTTTCATTGGAGTTCTCGAAAAAGATGCGAGGACAATCCCCTCCACTTTCAAAAGTGGGGGACATGCCCCTATCACCTGTTGACGTCAGTGCTACCACCCCGAAGACACCGGAGCTTATGTGACCACGGTCTCAAGTATGCTATGCGTGGCTGGAATCCTGCTTGTTTTGAACAGACGTAGGTGGATGAGATGACAGTTCATAAGGTGGGGGAGGGGGTAGGCAGGCATTTGCCTCTGATAGTTTCCGTAATCAAAAAAAAAAAGAAAAACAATCATGACTTGAATTTGCCCTGAAAATGACATTTTATGCCCTAAAATCAACATCCTTCTTCCTCAGGTCCACCTCAGACCCCCGCTTTCTTCCCTGATGTAAACAGGCTACATCCCTGCAGAGTAAATTTTGAACTCCTCTTTACATATCAACATGTTTCGTTTCGTTTATTGTTTTTTCGCTTTACATATATACAACAAATAAAGAATATGACTTTTACTTAGGAATTTATGTACATACATAAGCGAAAGGAAGTACACAAAAACTCCAGAGGGCTTGAAAACGTGCACACCCTATGAAGAAAGAGAAAAACAAAACAAGCAAACAAACAAACTGCTTCAACAGTAGCGAAAAAAAAGTGATCAAAAACAGAAAAAAGGTCAAAAGAAGAGAAAGGACTACCCCAACGAGAAACCCATCCACCCCACCTCCTCCACCCCCTACTCCCACTACCCCAGCGAGAAATCCAACCCCAACCATGTACAAACGATGTGAAGTCTCCCTTTATTTCATCACTGTACTTCGTTTAAATAGGTATAAAATGCACAATGAAAGAAATCATTGGACAAGTATACAATGTCACTTGAGATATTTTAGGAAAGTTCAAAAAAGCTCCATTGGGAGTTGAAGATAGTGTAATCCCTAAAACAAATACATCGACAACAGTTCAACAATAAAAATGTGATAGGAGAGAGGGACGTGAAACGTAAATTTGTTTTGGGTCACATATACGTCTTACGTTTGCTAGATTACGCGATCAATGCCGATGTAACAATACCTTACATAGAACATAGAAACATGTATAGGCATTGAAGGAATTTTATCATATGCCATACTTTGCTGGCTATATGTGCTCGTGTTCTCATTTGTTGTAATTGTGTCTCACCGTCACGAACTCATCCTTCAAATTTACACTTCGTCACCAGGTTTGCTACTTTAATGAAGTGTTCTCTGATAAATTCGATTTCAGCTCCGTCAAGATTGGACCGTTGTTGCTATGGTGATCGACCGAATATTTCTTATCGTCTACATTGTGGGGCTGATTGCGGGTTCCACAGCAATCATCATGGACGCTCCTCTCGCATCGGAATTTTTCGTCAACTACATTCTCTCACCAAATATAACCAACGAATCCTATTGGGTAAAATGATCTTATAGTGAACATTTCATGGCAGAATAATGAATATGCATGATTGGGCCACCCATCACGTGATTGTATTGACATTATAAAATAGTATCTAGACACGAGATGAATATGGAATGTTTCACACGGGAATCCAGGTAAGACACCAGTAAAAGGAAGAAATATAATGTATTCTTTGAATAAGGAAAGTTACATTTTCTGGTATAGAGGAGAATGTCATCATGACCTGTCCCAACGTACCACCAGTATTTTGCAAAGCAATTTCGGTCGATACTTGAAGAAAGTCCACTAACATAAGTGAGACACAGTGTATTCTGTCAGAGACTACCTAGCCATGCTCCAAAACAAGTAACCACAAAGGCATTGCTGTTACGACAATCCCGAATAACTAGCAGTTAAATAATTTTTTTTACAAAATAAATCGGTTCCCCATCTGGTGAAACTAACTTAAAACTCTCCCTGGGGAGGTGGTAGGATCCCGAAGGTAGAGAAGATTTCAATGAGCAACCTCTCAGACCCTCAGAATTTCACATAGAAGCCTATCATGCGTGGCTCTGCTCCAGACTCGATTGAAAAAAGAGATACTACAGTGTTTAGTATATACTGGTAGATGACGAAATCATAGACTAAGAGGGATATATGCTGCGTCTGGTACAAAAATGTTCATATCTCTTATACCTGAAATAAGACTGACAGAAAGTGTTTCACTGTTTGCATCTCAAGAATAATTTGTTCACCAAAACTTTCAAATTTTGAAATGATGCGACATTGATAACTTTTGCAATGCATAATAATTATTGTGCGAGAAAAATTAGTTACTACGAGAGTTAATTGGTGAGCCTCTGAGTGTTTTAATCATGATAAAAGCTTCTTCTTATTATCTGTGTCATGTTGATCAATATAAACAAGATGTTTCCCTAAGATAATACCATTGCCATTGTAGTGTTTGACTTTTTTACGGGGGCGAAAACTTTTAAGGAGAAGCCCCCTTCCCTGTCCCACTTGGGTACGGGCTTGGTGCTTAGGGTGCACAGTCTGTAAAGAACTGAATGTTCGAAAACTTCACCAACATGACCAATTTTACCTTACTGATAGAAGAGTTAAGTAAAATAAGCCAACTAAGTAACATAAACCAACTTTGTGTGCTTAAAGTAGCATGATGTAAAATGCGTTGTTATATAGATAGCTCTCTACTGCTTAACTGGTGGAAGTTTGAAAGCCCAAAATTGCATTTTTTTTTTTTTTTTTTGGTGCAAATTGATAACTTCCGAGACTTTTACATTAAAAGTGTTATATTTTTCTTTAATCTCATGGCCAAATGCATTTGTAAACTAATAAATGTACATTTGTAATAATTTCAACCACTTTTTCCTATGACTGAATGAAAAAAATCAATAACAAACGGTTTAATTTGATAGAGCTACATTTTGATATTTAAAGGTGGTCAGGCGATTCCACTCAGAAAATGACCTGAATTAGCTGCTATGGAAATTATCAGTGACGTAGCTGGCTGTTATTGACTTTCTAAAGCTACAAGTAAGGCCTTAGTTAACGACAAGTATGTGCTAATGTTTTCAGGATTATATTACATATTTCAACACACGGAGGTTTCATCGGGAAGAGGAGGTGGAGGGGGGTCCTCGAGAGGACCCCAGACGGTACCAAAGCCGACCTCATTCCCACCATACTTGGGAATGTGGGTAGAGATAGGAGTAATTCGACATCCCCAAATCGTTTCATTACAGGAAATCTCATTCTCAAACACAAATTTGCCCTTCTATAAGCATCTTCTGTGCTTGGGGCAGTGTGGTATAAAGGGGAACCCATAAAGCGGGGGATAAGGCCCCATCTAAATTTCATATTTTGTGTCTGACATATTTCACTGTTTTGTTGTCCATCCTTTCCCCTAGCCACACCCCATAGTTGCCCAAAGTCGGTGAATTACGGTGCATGATGTTAACTTTGAGCTTTATTCTATCTCACACTTAAGAAGCTATCGTCTTCCTTGGACAGAAGGCTCCTTATAAAAACAGAACCATGCAACATGGCCATTGTGTGATTTGTTTGAGCTATATTCACATTGATGCAAACAGGAAGCATATAAAGTTGTGCATAGACCCCTCAAAACCAGGACCAAACCGAAACCACCTGAAAATAAAGTTTGTTTTGGATGGCATTGGTGATCTCGGACTGACGATTGGGTGGTCTGACCTGTCATGATACGGACATCATTACGGTTTCAGCTGGTTACCCAAACCGAAAAACCCTCCCCCACCCTCACCCCTCACCCTCCAAAAAACCCGACGATTCAATTGGTGTGAATTTAATTCCTCTTTTTCAACTTAGGCACAATTATCATCTCGCAACGTACAAAAATGCCAAAAACCGTAGGTTGTATAGTCTCTGTGCACTGTTAAAGGTCCACATAAACCCTCCTATTATTTTTAAGTATGTAAAAGTTTTGTACTCTTTTAATTTGCATATCTTGTCAAGGCTCTATACTTGTGGTTTCATCTTGCTTCAGGTCTTTTCGGGTTGGTCCGGGTGGTCTGAGAGCTTCGTCGGTTTGGGTGGTTTGGCTCACCTCCAACCCGATGACGGTTTGGCTTCGGGTGGTTTGAGTACCATGCTTCGTCGGTCTCGCGTGATCCTGACCGTGTTCAAACCGATCACTGAGTGCTTTTGACATCAAAAACCAAACCAACGCATATCTCTAAGGCATATGCAGTAAGGAAGCTTATGTTATTCGTTGTGACTCCGTGTAATTATGTTAAAGAGCATATTGGCCCATTCATTTATCATTACTGGGCTGTACGTGAAACCACCCCACTGAGGATGTTGATCTACTGAGTGTGAAAATGTGAGACTCTTACATGAGGGTTTCAGTATATGTGGACTGAGGAATGATGGGAAAGATACCTAGTGGCGGAGCACTCAAGAGGTTCGAAGTCATTTGAGCCAGTCACGGGGGGGGGGGGGGCAATGACTTTTTGAAGTTCCGTCGCAGTGCCCCAGAGAAATCTTTTGGGCAAGTATGCCCGCCTGGATTTACTGTGTGCTCTCCCTATACAGGGTTCGATGCATATTCTTCTTTTACGTTCAATTGAGAGCAGCACCCGAAACTGTACTGCAACAGTACAAGACTAATAGTTTAAAGTCCAGGAAAACAATTGAAATCATTTATCATTTATATCATATATAAATAGCCTACATTTTTATAAATATGTGAATAATCTAGCTAGTGAATAATAAGTAAAATGCAAATATTATTACATTATTGGATGCCGTGCGTCTGATTCTTATTGTTTACACCAAAATTATTTCTTGAATTATATGTTTCTCTTTTTTATTTCATTATCTTATCATTGAAAAGATGGACTATGAGAAATAAAAACCGTATTCTTTTTTTTCTCCACACTCTCTCCTTCGATTGATTCCTTCTCTCAAACATAGACATGCGAGGCTGAGACAAAGATAATGCGTTAAGTATTGAGTCAAATGATAAACAATCTAACATACTAAAGTAGTATCCTTACAGTAATATCTTGATTATAGTGGCCTAACTGGGAAGGTTATGGATGATTTCAAAACTTTGGGCCCCATGACGTCCCCCCCCCTCCCACTTCTTCCAATCACTGCAATTTTCCTGAGTGAAATAATTATACCACTGACATATTTCAATTAAAAATACAGCGGCATCTAGACCTAAGCTCTAAATATCAAAGAGGCTGACACCTAAGACTTCCTCCCTTTCTCAGACAAAAAAAAAGGAATCTCATTAATTTATAAAGGGGCCGTTGGACCATTACTCAGGCTACAAGAATGGTTAAAAAGAACCAAATACATTAATCTATTTAAGGAAATTTTATTTTCAAATTGGGGTGACTGCATTCGTTAAACCAAACGAAAGTGCATTCATGCGTACTTGGTGTAGATTTACTGCATTGTATGAGATCCTTGCATGTCGCTACGCGTATCGAAGACTAAATGATACACCTTTTACATCTATTCAGACTGCGAAAAAAAGTAAATCCAAATAAATCATGTGGCTTATATATACACTCCCATAATTTGCAAACCTATCATTTATTACCGAGTTGATTAATAGGTGGGGATTTTCACAGTCGTATATAATGACGACTCTTCCATCTGCTGTAAATCAGCCAAATTACTCAAATACCGGTTTTCATCGAATCGAGAATTGTCACATCTTTGCAGAATTATTTATTTGTTCTAACCTTCCCCGTCTCATCATCCCTAGTGATACAGACGAGACTCATGCGGTAAGCCAGACCAACTCACTGTACGTTCAAAAGACAGAAAAAGTCATACAATGCCGTTTATTTCCTCACTATTGACGTGAAATGGAATATTAAAATGATTCACAGTTCACAGCAAGACAGCCCGTCTTCGTATTTTTGTTCACTTATTTAATAATATAGCTGAGTATATTAGCTGCATCTTAGTGTTATTGGAGGGCCTTATGATTCATTTCAAACTGAAGTCGTATATTTAGAGTAAAACACACAGTCATACAGCCATAAGACTCGCACGGAAGGGAAAGTCGGTGGACATGATCAAGGAGAGTACTTCTGGTAATTTGGTTAATAATTAGACCCACTTTCATGATGAATCTGGTTTTGTAATGAGCTAGTATTAATTACAATGGAGCAAGAAGCATGGAAGTTAACTGCTAAAGTACACACAAAGGTGAAAAGGAAGAAGTCACAGCCCCTTCCTTCCCCTAACATAGAAATGTTGTTTTTGATTTGGGGAAAGATCGCTACAGCATCTTCACTGACAATACTAAAATCATTAGGCCTGGGTAGTTGCATGCCTTTATACGAGCGACGTACAATGAAGGGCGTCTTATTACGCTCAAGCTGAACATGTTGACACACGGTCATATCTTGTTCACAATCAAGAAACCGTAACACTGCCCTCCCAGCTACGCCCATGCTTCCCACTTTTCAAAGATGTCTGGAAAGTAATTCCATGATCTGAGATAATGGGATTCCGATACAAGGAAAAAGCAACTGTAAACAGTTTTTTGTTGAAAAAAGACACAATATCTTTATGTACGTAAACCCATAGATCTATACCTTCGTTGAATTTACAAGCGCACAGATCACCTGACCCCGAAACCGGCTTGAAAATGACGGCAACAGGAAGTCGGCAGGTGAGCACAAAAGTTATGTGGCTTACTGCATCGCGTCATCGTCATGTTGCGCATTAGTGCCACTGAAGTCATTTTAGAGAGTTTTCTTGAGGTTAGGGTGGGGGTAGGTTGAGGTCAGAGGTTAAGTGAGATTACGACTGGGTTAAAGTTATATCAGCCTAGAAGTAAGGTAAGGGTTAAGCGGCCATGTGAATAGGGTCCAGTGGCGTAGGAAGATGTTTGATATTGGGGGGCCAGACAAGATGCGATTTCTCGACCTTGAACCCCGACCCTTTCCACACTCCAACTTAATATTTGCTCAAAGTAGTATATTTAAAGAAAAAGGAAACAACAACAACAACACCTCGGCAGTGGTGTAGCTAAGATATTTTTTGGTGGCTCTGGAGGCTGGGGATTTTCGTTGGCGTTGGCTCTCGTTTACTATCTAAGCGGAGCGCCACCATGAGTTGACGCGGAGCGTGCCAAGAAAATTTGAGATTTTAATACATCCCAAATCGCCGGAAATGGCACTTGCCGGCCTTAAAAACAGCCATCAAGATGTGCAATTTTTGTAGAGAATTTGTGAAGGTTGATCTGAATTTATTCTAAAACTCATTAAGTTTGTCACAATCTATCCGAATTTATTCAAAACTATTCAGAGTGTAGTTATCCCCATGGATTTCAGTGGATTAATTGGACTGGAGATTAGCCAGAGTCTATTATCAAGTTGAGTAGAGGTGGCGCCAGAATTTGCTCGAAGAGGGGGGGGGGGCAGCGACCCGAAGCTTCGACAGCCCCATTGCCATCGGGCATTGTTGAGGTGGAATTTGAAGAAAATCTGTGTACTAGCTGACCATGTCATTCGGGACATATATTTCATAAAAATTTGTGTAAACTAGAAAAGCATAGTTCCGCGTTCTTTAAATGTTTTTCCCGGAATCTAATTTGTGAAAAATTGCAAAGAGCGCGAAATTTTTGGTAGGTTTTTACAAAAAACATATGTAATCATTAAGAATAAAAAAAAGAAAGAACATCACTAAGGGTTGACAGGTTGTAGACCATATTGGAGATAATATACATTGTATCGAAACCATCCCGACTACCCGATGAAATACCGGTAGCCAAACATTGCTCCATGAGTCCCTCACCAACTGAACGTACCACATGACACACACAAGAGAATAGTAACTAAGCTTTGAGATATGTGTTGAATTTTACGACCTCTACATAAATTTCTTTCTCTACATGTTACTTGGAAAGGTGGAAAGGACTTGCGCTATCTAGCTATGTAGAATTGAACCATTGAAGAAACTAGGGTCGCTCTATAGCGCGCGTAGCGCGCCGAAAATTTTGGGTTTTTATTAGAGAAATTGTTCTCATGAGAGCAAAAAACGGGTAAAATGAAACTGTGGACTTTCGCGATTTTTTTGGGGGGGGGCCAAAATGACATTTGGCCCCCCGTCGAGACACATTGGGGGGCATGGCCCCCTGGCCCCCCGGCTCCTACGCCACTAGGGTCTTCGAGACCAAGGCTAGTCAGACTTCAATTTTGTCCGGGGAAATTAAGATGATTGTCCCGATTTCATGGTTTAACTTAATAGTATCAAGGCGCTGCGGAAACGCGGAACGCCACCGCATGTTAAGGGGTCCAAAGGTAATGACTGATGAGGGAGGACTGGCAAATCCCCTGGACGCTTGAGGTATATACAAAATTGTGATAATTAGAATGAGACATTTAAATATCTCCAAAGGACATTGGATACAAAGACAACAGACTACAAAGTCCATGCCCCTAATAGCTCAACTCAGACCAATGGCCGAAAGATGACATAAAGCAGTGATAGGTGCACCATGTCTGGGGTCAGTAGCCCCTTTAGACGAAAAATGTTTTGACTTCTAAGCCTAAAATGTCTATATTCAGAGTAGAATTGATACTCTGATTGTTTGCCAGTCGAGGAAAATTTCAGGTTAAACACTTCCTTCCACTCTCTATAAAAGGTCCTCTTATACATACATACATACATACATACATACATACATACATACATACATACATACATATTTGAACCATTTATTGCATTTGTATCCACAGTAATATAACAATGACATCATAGTACAAGCGGTAATTCTTAGAATGCAATAAGCATGCCTACGTGGAAAAGGAAAAAAGGTAAGCTGAACCTATACAACAAGTAATCACCAGGGAGGGGGGGGGGGGGCACAATCCTAGCACATATGACTTAAGTGCATTCAACGTGGCCATATTTATGGGCACGTTTTTGCCATATATTATTGGACCCAATGGAGGCACTAATGCTGAGGTATTTGGCAATAGCTTTGCTCCTTTTATTTGGGAAGCCCAGCATCTTTAGACCGGAAGTAACTCGTTTGTGTATACTTCCTAGACTACCAATTACAAGCACGATAGTCTTACAAGAATAGGGAGTGTCAAGGGTGATCAGTTCATTCAGTGGTTGGTAGTTTTTAAATTTGGCACTGTAACAGGTATTTATAAATGCATCAAATGGGCATGAGATCTCAACAATGAAAGCCTTCCTGACTAGACGATCACAGATAAGAAGATCTGGTTTTCTGTGATGAACGCAATTAAAGTCTGTTTGCGTATAAAACATATCACCTGTAATGATCTGATTACTATAAATATCGACATTAGGGTGTTTCTTCATGATCTGATCTCTAATAAGGGAAACAATTCTATCATGTATGGCAGTGTAATAATTCCTAAATTCCATACATCCATTCATAATATGGGAAACCGTATCAAATGGGTTATTACAAATTAACCCATACATACATACATACATACATACATACATACATACATACATACATACATACATACATACATACATACATACATACATACATACATACATACATACATACATACATACATACATACATACATACATACATACATACATACATACATACATACATACATACATACATACATACATACATACATACATACATACATACATACATACATACATACATACATACATACATACATTGAAGATATTTATATAGCGCTTTCCCCACGAAGGCTCAAAGCGCTTTACAAAAAACAATCTTAAATTAAAGTGACCCAAATAAGTAAGTTTTTAGTCTAGACTTAAAGCAATTAACCGTTGGCGAATAACGAATCTCAAGTGGGAGGTTATTATATGATTTACAGGCAAAGACAGCAAAAGACCGATCACCGTAACTAGTAAAGGTTCGAGGTACTAATAGAAATTGTTTGCTTGCTGACCTTAGACCAGGTCTGGTCTGGTACGGTTGAACCAGTTCTTTGATGTAGGGAGCATTACCATTTAATGATTTATACAATATCAACATTACTTTAAACCGAATACGAGACTCAACTGGGAGCCAGTGTAGAGAATTCAACAAAGTAGTAACATTGGTAAGCTTTGGACATCTGGAAACAACACGAGCAGTAATATTAACAACCCTTTGAATGGGCTTTCAAGTAGACACAGGAAGACCAGCCACGTCTAATACGTATGGATACCTATGAATACCTATGAATGTATGCCCTGGCGCTCGTATGTGAGAGAGGAGGGTTAGCATGAGCCTTGGAATAATAATTCCACTGAAGCTGTTGCACAGGAAATAGAAATGAAATTACAACGATCCACGCGATAATACGAGTTTGCAGGATGTTTAAGCGTGACTCTGATTTTGACTCATGCCGAGTGTAGCGAGCATGAGACTGTTGTTTTTCCAAGCCCAGGGACGCCCCCCATCAACCCATCCCCCTGGATACGCTCCTGACGATGGGTGCCTGACGAAGAGCTCCGAAAACCAGAGTTGTAGACTGGTGTCATGCCACTTGGAGTAGAGTTGCTGTTAAGTTGGGGACTTGTGACTTGTCTTGCCAAAAGTGGCACTGACTTGCAACTTGACTTGGACTTGCGCAAAATGACTCGTGACATGATGTGGACTTGCCAAAAATGACTTGTCATCAACGCAGGTTATAAGATCGTTAAACGACACTGTAAATTGCAAAAAATCCTTTGACGTATTACGTGAATCACGATGGTTGCGTTTTAAATTATCAAGATGGAACTACTGCACCGTTCGTTGACCCTGAAATAAGCTAAGTGGGATCACCTGTAAACAGGGGTGGCTTCAGGTGGGGTCAGGGGACCAAGGCCAACGATGAGGAAGGCTGGCCCCTGTCGGGGAATTTGTCTAATTTCATTGAGGAGCCTTATTCGGTACGAAAATCTGTGCAGTACCCGACGGCAACGATCTACCTGTTTTTCCTCTCAACAGGAGAGTTCTTTAAAAGAAACCTACCATTTTCGGCGCTCTTCGTACGCTTTAGAGTTCTGGTTGTTTCTGTTCCTTCCATAATACCATGGGCGGCTCCAAGAAATTTTGTTTGGGGTGGGGCACACTCAAGTTCGTATCCAGGGAGGTTCGGAAGACCCCCCGGCAATATTAACGGTCAGCTCCAGATTGTACAATAGGAGCATGGCTATTATTATGTATTACAGCGATGCCCCATGTAGTTTTCTAGAGCTCTTCAAAAACCATTTCAGGCAGTCAGTCATGAGCTGAAAACTTTAAAAATAAATACAACCATATTAGCCGAACGCGACTCCATGGGGGGGGGGGGGTAGTAAGAGGCAGGTGAAATGGGCAAAGCGGCTTGATACATTTGTATAAAATGAGCCCAACCTTTAAATATTTTGTTGTTTCTTTCATTGTGTCACAATATGTTTCAACTTTGCCAAGAAGCCATAAAGTGTTGGTTTTCTGGATTGTTTTCTTAAACTAACGAAAATTTCGAGCACTGAAGACACTTGAAAACGATGAAATGATAGCACTATTTTGGATCTCAGTACCGTTCCGAAACGAAATTTTTTATAGGGGGAGGGGATTCCCCTAACACAGAACGACGTTCCATCCTATATACAAACAGCTGGGCCAAAAAGTCTCACTACACTGAGCTTAGATTGACCGTTTGATGTGTTTATTTTAAATCAACTGAAATGACATACTTTAGCACAGAGGTGGAGAACTTTTTGCTTATAACATGCCATTTGACAGTCATAAGACCGCCCTCGCGGGCCAACGGCTCTGTCAATTTGGACAAGGGAAGGGAAACTTATCCTTCTATGGAAAACACAATACTTTTTGACTACATGCCCGTTACAACTTTTTGTAGACAGATACCCTATGCTAATCTGCCCAGGTGAGACCCGGGCAAAACTGCTTTTAGTCGTGGATGATAATCAACACGGCTAATGGGTTGTGTATCTAATGACCCGAAAGCTCTGAAGTGTCTGCAAAATTATGGGCATTTAACTCCAGCATTACCGTTACCTCTGTAAATGACATTATGATGCCTAAGCTAATCAGCTGATTATAAATATTACAGCGTGATCATTTGTTTTGATTACCTTAGCTCGCACTAATGGCAGGTCCATTTGTGATGTCTGAAGTACATGTAGTAGCAAACAAGCAACTAAGAAAACGCGGGCGAAGCGCGCCGAAGAAGTGTCATTTTGGAAGCACTTGCATTGGAAAGTTATTCACTTCTTTAATTTTTAACCGAGTCAAGGAAAAGGGAGGGCCTAACCCATCTCGAATCACATGTTTCATTTATTTTTTTTTTTGAAAATTGAAGACCATGCTTTGCAAACTTTTTTTTTTGGGGGGGGGGGGGGCAAGTGCGCCGTGTCCCTATGGCCAGCCGCTAATGCATAAAACATGTTACCTGTAGGTAGACTACACAGTTCGATGTAAAGTTCGGGAATTTCATTCCATATCGCATAGCCAGGTTAATGTTCTCTTGTGTTTGTCATACGGTACGGTCATAAGAGACGGTGGGGGGGGGGGTTGATTATTTCACTGGTCACACGGGTGGATGCGGTACAAGGTATGTCATCCCGATAACAGTCAATATCCCAGACAGATGATCTGCTTTTGCTTTTATAAAGGGGTGAAGATTCGTTAATATGTACCTAAAATCTTCCGGCGCTTCGAGCGCTATGCAATTCCACAGTTCAAATTTCCCGGAAAACACTAGGCCTAAATCATTACGGTATGCAAAATATGCCCTGCAATGGAATGACATACAACAGATGTTCTCTTCCAATCCCCTCCTCACCTACTACCCCGTCGAGGAGCCTGGACCCCTGCTGGGTAAATCTTGGTGCCACCCTCTTGCTGTATAAGGCGCCCTCGTTCAGTAATAAAATATATTTGTCACAACTAGTATGACTACTCCCTTAACAAATCTTTTGTTGGTAGAAATACAAAACACATGAAGATAATAAATGAAACTCCCTATTGCGTCTTCCTCATTGTGTAATGTTTTGGTTGTGTTCAGAAAAAGGAACACCCGTAGCGATTGCAACTTGAATTTGAAGTAGCTAAGACATGTTTCTGATTTAGATTTAACGTTGCTTCGATCACTACGGGTTACAGAGCAATTCAAAGACTCGTATTCACCAAGGTCAGGAATAATTATAACAAAAATAAAGATAATATTGACTTTTTAAAGAAAACTTTTGATTGCGTGTCTTACCCAAGACATTCAGACTACACTTTTGTTCAAATTTAGCAAAACTTCTATATTATTCAATGTCCACACTTGAAAATTTGGGTTGAAGTAAATTTGGGTTGAAAAAAATCAAAAGGAAGAATTATCAAAAAAAAACTAGTTGGGGTTTGGGACCTTTTCAGGGGCCACACCGCTATTAACTAATAGCTGCTCTATTGACTCATAGACTATTTCGTCTGTTTTGTACCCCCCCCCCCCCACACACACAGACTTGTAAAAGTTCAAAGCACATAGGAGCCGCGCTCCCCCCTCAGATGAAATCTAATGAGATTGGCAATAACGGCAAACAAATTTTCTATTGCATTATCGTTTCGATCTTGTGCTACAAGGTAATTAAGTCTAGAGAGTGTGCATCCACCCACACTTATCCCCAAGCTGACAGAAATCACCGCTTTCTTCAACGAATCTTAAAAAGAGTCAAAATCACTTTCAGTTCTTCCAAATTCTGTACCACCCTCCCCGCACATTAGCATGTCCTTTTTCATACCCATGAAGATTAAAAGACAACCGCTTATCTTAAAATGAGTAATTTACAACTAAAGAGGACCTATTATTGACGGCGTACTTTGGGTCTATTATGGAAGCAGTCCTTTTCAGCAAAATTTCTTATGGCATACCACTCCTTCAAGAGATTTCTTTCGCTCCAGAAACGAGCTGACAAAACGTAGTCACAAAAATTTTGGGTGTAGCGTTTACTATGCTCCTGAGGGGATGTGCTCAATCTGGGATGTGGATGTTGCAGCAAATAAAATGTAATATTTAGTATGCAGAAATGACGGAACTTGGAGGTGTCCAGCACTTTTTACTCTCAAACCTCATTTTGAGGGAAGTGTCATGGGGAACCCCTACCCTATCACAGAAGCCTCTAGAGGTTGGAGATTTCAATGGTACACAAATCTGGAAACAATGTTAAACATCCACTCATAAGCTTCGTTTGAGAGGTACTTATAGTGCTTATTCAGAACTTCTGTAAGGGTTCAGCTGCCACGACAAATCGAATTTTACAAGTCAATGAAGAAATAGTACACCACCTTCTGAACAGATAAAGTGGCGCCCTTCACAATTGTTGCGCAGATAAATACCTCTATTATTGCTTTGTTGTTCTTGTTGTTGCTGCTGTTTTTTTTTTTCTAAAACTTCAACTAACGCCACACTTTATTGAGAACAAATTTCACTCACAAATAAGTTTCTCCGTTCTTATCATACAAGAAACACAATGAAATAGAGTTTTGTTAAGGAATAAAATTTAACACTTCTACATTGACAAAAGCTTTTTCAATAAAATCAAGTAATTGCTTAACCTCGAACCTCCGCTCAATAGTGTGAAATTTCCTTACATACAAAACGACTTAGAGCAGGAGCGAAAACATGCAAAAACTGGTGCATTGCACTAGACCGTGATTGGAAACCTCGTAAATGGCATGAAATGAAAGACGGGTGTGACAGGGTACTGTGGCAGGGGACCGCTGCTGTGGCCGAGTGGATAAAGGAGGTGGCATTTGAAACGATGAAGCTTGGTCAGGCAACCGGGAGGTTGGGGGTTCGATCCCCAGTCGGGTCAAAGTGAGCTGGTTTTTTCATCCAAGAGAAATCTACGGTTTTCCCATCTGAACTGACCTTTGAATCTACTTGCTCTGGGTTGCCTGCCACTCGAAGCTGTAATTCATGAGCCATAGGCACCAGTGGTTGCTTAGCGTCGTAAACTAACTTACCTTCAAGGTCAAGGGTGCAAGCTATGGAAAACCATGTAATCCATGGAGAGTCAATGAAAACTGTTAACGAGAATCACTTAGGTATAACGAATCTGAAACCATTCCTTTATTTTTTCTAAAGCAATTAAAGTTTGGTCTGTTTTGTGGCCTTTGGATCTTTGTACAAGTTCTAAACAGGCACAAGGTTTCCCGCCCCGGAATTTCGCTTCCCGCCCTTATTTCAAAGCTTGCGAGCCAAACGGTTCATTCTGAGGACTTTTTAGCACTGCACAAATGTGGAAGACCAGCTGGGTCATGCAGTACGAGGGAACGAGCTGCTTGAGGCCGCCAAAACCTGTTTTTAGATTGTTGTAATGAATTCTGAACAATCTGTATAGGCCTTCTGTAAATCATGTAAATGCGTTGCATGACAAGTCACGTGATTTTGAACTTATTTTCTCAAAAAATGAGTTGGAACTTTTATTCAGTCATGCAGTTCTCTCATTTGACAGAAAACAGAATGACTTTCCACATGCAAGTAAATTTGGGAACCACTGCAGAAGAAAATAAAGATGTATATTCACATGACCAGTGGCGCCGGTACGGAGGGGGCGGGCATGGGGCTCGTTTTTTTTTTTTTTTTAAATGAGCCTTAAAGTCGTTGCTGCTATAGATTTCTGAAGGGGGTAGGTAAAGGTGCATTTTCGACTTAGCGATGGGTACATTTTCAGCATTTTCTATCACATACCCATCTCACACTATCAAAATTTTTCGAAAATCTCTCGCTAACTATAAAAACTTTGCCCGTTTTAGCGGACCTCCAGTCTCACCTCATTGCTGTGATAATTATTATCATTTAATACCGTCTCAGACGTATTCGCATAAATCATCTGTGTAAGTCTTGAAATTAGTCTGATTTCTCGTGTGTATAGGAGTAGTTAAGGAGGAGCACAGCATTGCAAGAATGCGCAGCAGGAGAGTTCAAGGAAAGACATATTTTATGAAAATTCAAAGTTTTTACAAATTACCAGGCAGAAAACTCACCTTCAACAGTTCTACTTGTCAGATGCATTTTGCTATGGAATTGAAAGTGTCTCGGTGCAGAGTCTGTATGCAACGTTTGTCTTAAAAAAAAAGTTAATGCAAAATTTCGGCGTGCACTCGTCACTGTCCACACTCCATATCTCATGCCCGTTATTAGGGTAATAATTCACGGAATTATTCGGACTAAAACACTTTTCCGAGGCACACCTCCAACCTTTGTAAGGACCTCGAATACAGAGGTGATCTTAGAGCAGTCTAATATCATAAGTAGCCGATAATGTAACAAACATTTGTAGCATGATGTGAAAGATTGGAAATATATGTATTTGTCGTTATGCATTTTTTCAAAACATTTTTATGGAGGTGGGGGGGGGGGAGGGATTCGAGCGCACCCATCACTGGTTTGGTGAGTGTTGATACATTTACTAAAAAAATCTGAAATATGCTTATAAGTCCATAACCCTTTGGTTATTGTTTCTATTCTCTCGTTCACGCCCTGTTGCAAGCTGGTAATCTGGATTCTCATTGCTTATGCATCTTTGTATCGCCATTTTGTAATTACCACCGAGCTTCGAGGAGGCCCTTTGCCGACCTGTACCAGCCTTGGAGGAATCGCCATGCCACGACCAAAATATCACTAAATAAGGAGAATTTCTAAGCATACATTTAATTTAAAAATTTGCCAAAGATGGCACCATTTGCATCCTAGCCACCTATACTGAACAAAAATTTCTCAAATAGGAGGGGAGCCCATCACCAAATCCTGGCTGTGCCACTTCATATGACCTTAGCGTGATTCCTAAATTTCCCCCGCTGTCACTCCTCACCGCACCCAAAAATGCTACAAATGTTAAAATGAAATCAACAAAAAAAAATTGCGTGCCTGCATTTTTAAAACAAAAGTCGTACTGAAGAGGTTGACCTACACTTATTCATCCTGAAGCAAATTTCTTCGCTACACTTAAGAGATTGTAGCTCACTCTCCCACAGCCAATAGGGAGAATCAAACTTAAAGGTCGTGTGACATGAAAATAACATAGTTGGATATTTGATGAAAAAAGCATTAAATATCCAGAAAAAAGCCGCAATTATCATTCAAATCCATCGAATATTGACCATTTTACAGGGTCATTTCTATTTCACACTTGTATCATGAATAAACATGAGCTAAGTATGCAAATATGTGACATAGAAAGATGGACTTACCTTATATGGCTCATGTTAGCCTTTGTTTTTTCAACCTTAATTTCAAGGACACTGGGAGCATTGCCATCCCCTGAGGGATTTATTATGAATGTTTAAATTCTTTCCTTTGGAAAACATTGATACACTCAACAAACTGTAATCTCTCTGATCAGTATTTAAGAGATAATTTATATGGGGCTAACAAAAGAAATTTTAACACTGTGCAACACTCCACATCATTATTTTTGCATGCCAATGGGCTTCTTCAGAAACCATCAAACTTTGAAGACATATATTTTGAGAACGGAAAAAGATATTGAATAATTCCAACGGATCTTTCATTGGAGGACTTAATTCTTTAACTGACAAGTGAAATAGTTCTGTTTGGTGGCATGTCACACGACCTTTAAAAGCTGACACTTCCGATGCTTAGAAGATAATGACAAGACATTGCATTTGCCTGAAGGTATGTATGCCACTAAATGAAGAGATTTTCACTGCCCCAAAATGTAATCCCAAAAACATAATCCCTCAAAAATTTTAGGGGTGCTTTGTAGACCATATTTCTGGAGGGATACGCTCTATCTGTAACAAGGATGCTGTTGCAAACGTATTGAAGTATACCAGGGAGGTGTTATTAGCTAATAACACCTCCCCGGGTATACTATGTAGGACAAAGTGAAGGCAATTGGAGGTATATTTATGACTTTTTCTGTGTTAAATCTAACGAATTAAATGTAACAAATGAGAGTTGGAGTGGAGTGGCAAGGAGGGGAAATCCCTGCCCTATTAAGAAGCCTACGTAGCTCAAAGTTTCGATGGTCATTTTACCCAAATTTGCAAACACTTGCAATGCCTACTCGTTAACGTTCACATGAGGAGTAGGTGGTACCTGTTCAGAACATCTACAAGGTTTGTTAGGATATGAAGAAGCTACGTAGTCGTAAGTAAATACAGGAATAATACGTGAAGTAACATTGAAGGTATGCAAGCCCACTGCCGATGAAGTAAGGCGTAGAAGGTGTTACCATCTTTTTTCACTTACAGACTGGATATTTCAGCTGTCACGAATGACTTTAGACATATAGTGCAAGTATGTGGGCGGAGTCAGGTAAATTTCTGATGTACAAGGTTCTCATGTTGGCTCGCTTAACTTTAGAGTTACTTTACATTTTCATGTGCTTGCAATACATTAGCGAAAATTTTGGCTCCAAATCCCCCAGTCAACAAATTTCGAACGCTTGGTGAGCTCAAGCAACGTCTTGAAGAGCTCAGAACGTTCCTGAATATCGGTAGGGACAAAAAATTGTACTTGTGTGTACAATATGGCACCCATAGAGATCTGGTATCTACTACCCGCTGTACGTATATGTAAATGCACGGTTTGGTTTAATGATTTTACGAAAATATGGGAACAGAATTATTTTAAGGGTGAATTCCCTGAACCCCAGAGAAGAAATTAGGCGTTGGAAGTGTTCCGGTTAGCCTGGGTCCAGAAGCTGTTGTTCCGTCTGAAAAGAAATGTTGGTATGAAGTATTTAAGCATGAATAACGGTTGATTTACTTGCATAGCTTTCTTCAACTGCTTGTAAAATTGGTAAATTATCAAAATTTATCGTTACAAACTAACTATAACCCTAGTAACTATAGCATCCTGTAGTTGTATTTATGTGAAACACGTACATTTACCACTCCAAGGTGCTAATCAATTGCTTGTTATTGCTAAAAGTGGCAAAGTCACTGCAACGCAATCAAAATCATAAACCTGCAAAGAATCATTTATATCTTCTAAGTTGTATTTAGACCAGGCCCGTAGCCAGACAAGGTGCTGAAGGGGGCAACAAAGCTTCAAGGGGGGCGAAAAATTTTCTAGAGGGGGCGAAACATACTAAAATGCATTACGTCAATGCTTAATTTTGATCTTCTAGGGGGCGAAAAATTTTCCAAGGGGGCTTCGCCCCTCTGGCCCCCCTTGACTACGGGCCTGATATAGACACACATAAAACGATAACTTATTTTTTATAGTAGGTGATATGTAGGCCTACTTCAGATATGACAAACATTGGCTAGGCCTAATACTTCTGAAATTTTCTCCAGTGATCGTGAATTGTAAGGTCTAACATCATTATATCAATAATGTTAAAAAATTAAAAATTTAGTACTGCGCAAAACCTGGTTTAGTACTGCACAGTTTGGGTTTAGAAGTGCATGAGTAGGTCTCCTGCACGTTAGAATCAGAGAGGTGATATTAGATATCACCTCCTTGTTATAAATAAACCCTGGTCGGCTCTCTATACATATCCATGTGCTAATGAACTATTACTAAGTCGCCAAAATTGACCTAAGACAGTGAATTCTGTGGTCTCACTCCCTTTTCGTTCAATCATTGTGGCATCCGTTTCTTCATTTTCGACAGGGAGTACATTCTGCATCAACGATACGAAAGTATTGTCTCCAGTGTGTTCATATCATGATGGGGACTTGTTAGTTTCCGTCCAGAGTTCAAGGCGTTAGTAGACTTTTACTTCTCCCACGCTGTAATAAATAAGGGCGCTTGTAACTAAACTATGCGTAGTCATTCGAGTATTTCGTTCTAGTAGCAACCTGAAATTTGAAGACAGATAGAGCGGTATATTCACAGTAGTTCCCAAATGAATGTTGTACTGGACTGTGCAAAACGAGGACCAGCTGTCGAATCCCAGTTGGGACGTCAGTCCCAACTGGGATTCGACAGCAGGTCGGGACCAAACTTTAGCTTACTTTAAACTGACCCATCTGCCACCCGACTGGTTTTCACTGCCGCGTCGCTGTCGGTTCGTGAAGTGTGTGGCGGCTTTAATGATATAAGGAGCCGCTTTCCACGAACTCAAATTGTCGATCCGGAGAGCGTTCGTGTTTGCGAAAACATTTAAGTTGAAAGCCCATTATCACATCTCCTTACATGTAATGCATGGGGAGATGAAATATTGCACTTCATGTAACGTCAGAAATGTGTGTGAGTGTGTGTGGGTGTCTGTGTGTGTGTGCGTGGACAAAAAGAGAATATTTAAAATAGTGCTTTTTGGCTACTAAGGTGGGGTAAAAGGTCAAAAAGGAGGTAAAAGGTCAAATTTGCCTATATTTTTCGAAAAAGTGTGTGGCGAACTTTTTTGCTAAGGGTGGGGTTACAGGTCAAAATGTAGGTCAAGTGTCAAATTTGCGAAAATGTGTGTCGCTTACTCGACCTGAACCGTACGTCCGATGAACTCAGCTAGAGGAGATGAGGTCTACAACACCATGGATTGTCCGCTTGTTTTGTACTGTAAAGATTGTCAAGGGGGCTCACTTTCTGACTGAGCACTAAACCTTCTTCATGTAGATGAAGTCCCATCCACTCTTATTTCAAACGTTTGTTCTATCTACGTGTTTTGTATGTTATCAGAGGCCAGAGAGTAAATCGTGAAGGTAGAGGGGACCGTGACACCCATAGGGGACCGTGACCCCCAGATTGGGGGAAAACCATCATTTTCCCCAACCCTTAATGTATAGCACAATTTATAGCAGTAATTAACAAATAATTTAAAGTAGGGCATTTTAACAGATGATAGATTGCTTTTACAATGTAACATTAAAACGTACCGGTACCTGAAATGCCTTTAAAATGTTATAGTTTGGAGCAGTTTACCCGCATTTATTATGTTTGCCAAATGTCAAATTATTAGTTCAACTATGAAAGGTGTTACTTAGATTATTGAAAAATCCTGTGCAACCTGTATGGTTATCCGCCCTCCCAACCCTCAAGCCTGCTGCATCATGAAGAAAATCGACTGGCCGTTATTCCTGGCTATTATGAAACAAAAGTGAAAACTGTGGTTTCTAGGTCTGTTTGGTTCGTAGTCAATGCAACTAGCATATAGTTAATTGCTTTTAAAATGTAGGCAAACATTACTAAAACATCTTCAAGCGCATTCATCTAATACCCAGATTGTTTCATTTTAACTTCCCATAGCACAAAGTCAGTATAATTATTGAAAATTCCGTAGAATCTCTACGATCATCCACAGGCTCCGTACCATCAAACCCGCTGCATCTTGAAGTAATCGGTTACCCTTAATAAGGCCATTGTGAAAAAAAAAGTAAAAACCAAGAGACGAAATACCATTTAGGGTCTCCTTAGTGCATATTCAATGCTATTTGTTCACAGTTATAAATGCTTTTTCCTGGAACCACAATTTTTTAAATACCCAGAGCTTCTGGGGCTTCCCCCTGTTCCGCCACGGGCATGGGCGTCCGCAGAAAAAAAATAGGGGCAAAACTCTTAATTGATCAAATTAGGGGAACTTTTTAGTCCCAGAAAGGAGCTTAATCGCCACATGTTGGCGCCTACTACAGGTGGTGTAGCCAGGAATTTGCCAGGGTGGGTGAAACCTGTAGGCAAACTATTTAAGCGTAGCGCCACCATAATTTGGCCCGAAGGGCTAAGAAAATTTTGGCCGAAATGCCTCCCAGATCGCTGAAAATGGCACTTTCCAGGCCTTGTGAGTTGCATCTATCATTTTCTATTTTGAAAGCTCATAATCTGGAAATTTCCAGCGATATCATAAAAAAAAAATTGTTGATGTTACTTTTTCTTCAAGGTTTTTTCAAGATTTTGATTTTCCAGAAGGCAAGTGCCCCCTTCCGGACGCCCATGGCCACGGAGACATAACTAAATGGGGACAACCGCGGGCTCAGGGGCCTCTAAGCCCCATGAAAAAGACGGCCCTGTGCTTTCATTTCGTGACCGCGGCTTGTGCGACCAAATTGATCTTGACAGACAAATGGAAACCGACGAATACACTATAAGGTCGAACTGGCACTGCCACGCGTTGAACTGTGTTTTCCAGTTGAAACTGTATTTTGAGATACTGAGCGGGCATTTTTTACTTTCTTTCTTTTTCCACCTTTGTCTTGTCAGTTTTGATCAACAAATCAACTAAAAGTCATGCTTTACTTGTGGAATTTTGAAAATATAAACTTCAAAATTACAAAAATCATTGTTCCCTCAAAATGGTAAAATATTACTTTGTTTTCATTGGTTTTCTACACAATCACCGCAAGGCATTTAAAGTCACCTCAAACTCAGTTATGCTATACGTGGTATTTAATTAAGTTATACAAATACATCAAATTTACCAATGTTCTTTTTTGGCAAAATGCATCAATTCATAGTGTTTTTAAGGAAAACAATTGGGGTTTTCGGTGCCTTAAAGGTCAAAATGTTCACTTTATCATAATGGCTAAAGTATTAAAATAAAAAAGTAATTTTAGCAAAGTAATAAAAAATAAAGTATAAAAATGAACTGTAAGGCTTTTTGAGTCAACATTGAACTGTTCCTGTTCTCATGAGAAGAGATTTCTCACATTGAAACTAATACACATAACACGATTTTGAGATATCGGGCATTCTTTGCTACAGAATGTCTTTATTTTCTCTGTTTTTTCTAACTTTATTTTGTCAGTATCGACCAAAATAGGGTTCCAATTGACTAAACTTTGTATTTTCTTGATAGCTAATAATTTGGAAATATGCATAGGCGTAAGAAGCGGGAGGCTAGAGACTTTAGCACCTCAGTCAAAAATGTGGTGGGCAAAAATATATACTTCTGCCCCCTCAATCCATGGACGAAAACTCGTTACTTGTTTTCTCTGTAAAAAAATTGTCAGAAATTGGCAGTAATTTTCCTTTAAATTTACCCAATATGTTGCACCCCTCCCCTTAGAACA
The DNA here is from genome assembly GCA_029531755.1 of Holothuria leucospilota. Taxonomy (NCBI): domain Eukaryota; kingdom Metazoa; phylum Echinodermata; class Holothuroidea; order Aspidochirotida; family Holothuriidae; genus Holothuria; species Holothuria leucospilota. The sequence goes on along the minus strand of CM055964.1, from coordinate 26,073,387 downwards.
CTCCCCAGGACGTCGGTCCGAAACAACTTTCAGCCCCCCAGTCTCGAACAGCTTCCTACGCCTATGAAAATATGAACGCCACAAAAATCATGAAAATAATATTATTGCCAAAAAACATGACCAAAAATTTACTCTCAAAAGGGCCACCCCTATATGTAGATTGGATTTAGCATGGCTGACTGCTTGTACTGAGAAATGCCCACAAAATATTTTATGGCTGTTTATGCCAATGGCTGGCCCTCTGTGCCATTGTCATACTATGTGCGAGTCCTATTCCGTATAAGCGTCTTTCAGTCTTACGAATCACATTGGAACATTAAGTTACCGTCAAATTGCTAACATCGTTCCTTTCTTTTGCAACCGAATTAGGAACTTTTCTGACATATCAATACTTTACAGAAAAACTAACGAACTCCGAACTTATCGGGTCTCATCAATTCAACAGTTTGCAGAATTATGCTGAGTTAACGTTCCGCACGAACTTCACCGCAGGCCCGTAGGCAGACAAGTTACTGAAAGGGATGAGACTCTATCCAATGGACGAATTATTTTTCAGTGGCAAGGTATTATCAGTGGGATTTAGACAAAAGATTTTTTGTTGCCAAAATTACCCTAGGGGCAAAGATATTTTCTAGGTCGCCCCCCTGACCCCCACCTTGACTACGGGCCTACTCAACGGGCATTTCAGTGGTGCTAGTAGACAGGACTTCAAGTTTGTGACAGTATCGTTTCCATGGAATACAGGTAATAAAATGTCGATTGCGCTTTTTGCTGACGGACGAGGAAATTCACCTCGACAGACAGTTCCTGTGACTGAGAGCGTATTCTCCCATCAGGAAGAAGAGTGCCTAGAGATTTCTGCATACTAATTGCTTGGTATGCTGGCCTTTTCAACCAAATTCGTGGTGACATTACGCTCAGGAACCCTTAGTCTTTTAAAGCTGTCCTACTACAGTATTTCCTGCAACGAGTCTAATTAAAGGGCGTCTCATAGGTCTCACAACTTTGAAACAACCTATTGAATCTCCCATTGTTTTAGAACAAAAATATTGCTTGATAGTTGTATTGGAGTGGTCTGGTATATCAGTAAACAATAAAAATTAACAGATAAACAGTGATGCCTGGTAAAATACTAACAATTTTATTCTATCCATAACATTTCGGACAACTTTGTCCTTCTTCAGATGAGTCAAAAGATAAACTACTAAATGGCACAAAAAACGAAAATACACTAGTAAGCTACTGCTTGAAATACTGTAGATTAGAAAGGAAAGCGATGTCTTTGTTAAGGGAGTCGGTTTTATTCGTATCAAGGGATATAATCAATTCAGTCTCCCTGAGTAGTCTTCTTTCAGGGGATTTGAAGTTGCCTTCTATTATGGCGAAGTTAAGGTTTGAAAGATTGTGACCGGGAGAGTTGAGATGCTTGGCAACGGGAAAGCCGGGCCTGTTCAAATAAATGTTACTTTTATGATTGTTAAATCTTACGCGAAAGGCCTTGTCAGTTTGACCAATGTAGAATGTCGAGGGACAAAGATCGCAGGTTAAAAGATAAATAACGTTAGCGCTGCTGTCGGACTGGCACTCGACATACAATACCCTAAAAAAAACTGCACTGAATAGTAACACTCTTAAATCATTCTATTTGAAATACTGCTTTGGGGAAGGGGTCTTGTTGTTATCATGTAACTGATTTGTTGTCCTCTATTGCTAGCTATGCGTCAACTTATCGAAAAATACGAGAATGAAAATTTCATGATTGGTTCACGAATTTTCTATACGTGACAACTCGTTGGCATTCTATCGCCGACTTTACCCTACCGCTACTGATGAGACCTGGTACTTATCTTCCACGGTCGAAACGTGTCTAGCAATAGCATACCAGCTATAGCTTACCATCGAGTAAGGTCACTCTATACCATGTAAACCAGACCCATCCCTGTTTTCCTATTTTAGTTACCATAAGATGGTAATTTGACGGTTCTAGGATACATTATAGGTATCTTGTATATCCATATCCCGACATATCATCACTTCAGTCACATCACTGAGTTCTGGAGAGCCGGCCACTCTTTTTAATTCTATAAAGAAAAATTCAAAATTCGACTGGGGGTCATGGCCCCCGTGGCCCCCCTCTGGCTACGCCAGTGGATTAGAAATATTCTTTTCAACTCTGTAGGCCGTAATGGGGGGTTCAGGGAAAAGGTCACGGGTTGAAGGGCCTTGCCGAAGGATCTCTACATTCTTGTATATATGGGTGATATGAAATTACCAAGGGAATGCCTATATTGGTAGACGTGTTGGTCTTTTTACTCAACGCCTCAGCTCTATTGGTTCCTTGGATTCTATGTAGAACATCAGAGAGGATTTTAGTGGGATACTGACCAGGCCCGTAGCCAGACAAGGTGCTGAAGGGGGCAAAAAAGCTTCTGGGGGCGAAAAATTTTCTAGAGGGGGCGAAACATTAAAATGCATTACGGCAATGGTATTTTTGATCTTCTAGGAGGGCGAAAAATTTTCCAAGGGGGGCTTTGCCACCTTGGCCTTCCCTTGACTACAGACCTGATACTGACGTTTCTGAAAGAAGGTTAATATATTTTTGGAAGCTGTCGAAAAATCAGAACTTCTGAGTAAATCCTTCTGGCCCTCAAAAGTTGTGAGTAAGGGATGGATTTGGTACAGGATTTGGGATGGTTTGAGGGATACAAAATGTAGTTATGAGAATCAGTGGGTCTAAAATGTATGTTTGACTTTATCGTACGGTCGCAAATTGATAATTGAAGGTCGACAAAGACCACTGAAGAGTCTGAAATACAATGTGTGAATGTGCGCCCTTTTCCCCGAACCCCCCATTACGGCCTAGCCTACAGAGTTGAAAAGAATATTTCCAATCATTTAGTTCGGGCTGCCCATCCACTACAGCCCACGGAAAACACCCCAGGAACATTCCCCTGTAACCGTCCCCTAGCTGTGACCGTCCCCTGTAACCGAGGTAGATGCAACACATGGTCAGTGGTTGACAAGGACACCCTCATTAACATTTTGGGTCCAAACGGCAACAGATTCACTGTTAAGCAGCAACTTTACTTGTACCTCCACCAATGTGGTTTACATTTTAGTTTGTGGACGTTGCAACTGTCTGTACGTGGGAGAGACCAAACGTCGCCTCGCGGACCGAGTCACTGAACACCCTAGGTCAATCAAACAAAACCTTCAAGGTTATCCCGTAGTCAAACATTTCAAACTGAACCCACATCACTGTGCTCGATATATGAAGGACTTAGTCGTTACCGCAGCTATAATGTGCAGAGGTTCTAACCGTTCTAACCGTCTAACTGGCTTATCATGAAGCTCGAAACCCCCTCTCCACACGGTCTAAACGTTAGGATGGACCTTTTTTTACCCCCCCCCTTTTGAAATCACCTTTTACCAGATTTACTCAGCTTCCATATCGCAGTTTTTCCACCGTGTCCTTCTTTTACAACCGACTTGTACTTACCTTCTTTTAACGTGTATTTTCTCTACTTTTGTTCAGTTGCATGTTTGCCACCTGATGAAGGGTTTATACCCGAAATGTCTTGGAATTTTCCGCAAACTTTTATATATATATATATATATATATATATATATATATATATATATATATATATATATATATATATATATATATATGTATGCATATATATATCAATCATTGGGTTGCCTAATACACCAGGTCTAGAAAACTAGAAAACAAACGTAGGACTTGTTCTGGTTTAACCGAGCGTGAAGTTTACAGAGGATCCCACGTGCCCCCTGTGGGCTGGGGGTTGTAGAATATGCCCACGGTATTTCCCGCCTGTCGTAAGAGGCGACTAAAGGGAAGGAGTTGCACCGTATTTGAGTTGTATTTGAAACTAGACTACCTTTTTATCTAGTTGACACTATATAACACATTCGTGTTGGTGTGTCGTTAAATCTAATGTAACTAACTAACCGACGTACTGTAAACTGCCAAGAAGGCAGGTAACACTCTTGTTCGCGCTAAGCTTAATTAAAACTCCCGGGAACGATCTTCTGGACCCCAACCGGACCTGCACACCCTGTGGGAACAAGCGTTGCCCTTTGTGTAATATTATGTTAAGTAGTTAGTTCCCTGCGTAGCCAAGCAAATGGAAAAGTTTTTCACTTAAAAGCGAAGGGAGGTTCTTGTGATCCTACTTTTTGCATTTCTGCCCTTCTTGCAATTTACAGTACGTGGCATGGGCGTCAATCCTGGGGGGGGGGGGGGGGACAGGGGGACATGTCCCCCCACATTTCGATGGGTGGGGGACACAATATCAAATGTCCCCCCGCCCCCACACTTCGTAAAGAGTAGTGTCGTGGCTCTATTTGACTGGCTTTTTAAGTGGCATGTAGGTTTGTTGAAAGTGTCTCGATGCAGATTCTGAATGCAGATTTTGTCAGGAAAATCTTATTTAATGAAAAATTTCGGCGCGCTTCGCGCGCATGCGTCACAGTTTGCACTCCATCTTGTGACCATTAAAAAGGTGAATATACAAGGAACTATTCTGATCACAACACTTTCCGAAAACAGAGATACATCTCCAAACATCTGTATAGGGGCCCCACATCAATATGGGATCCTTCAATCTAATTTGTAAGCATGATGTGGAAGGATGAAACTTTAAATCACGTTGTTGCCGTTATATTTTTTTAAAAACTTTTACCGAGCGCTTCGCGCGAAGCCATTATCGGTATGGATGGTGATTGCTAATACACTTACAAAGAAAAAGCTGAAACGCGCTTCTTAGTCCTTCACACCTTTTGCTACACCTATCAGGGAGGTCTAACATCACCTTACTGCGCCTGTTCTCTCCCTCCTGCCGATTCTCCATTGCTGGAAGCTGTTCGTCTAGATTTTCGTTCAAAATTAGTAAAAATACGATAGATGTAAAGTGTTTAGCATCATAATCTATATTACCATTTGGATGTCAGGTAATAAGCATTACGCCATTGCCCCATTTATATAATTGATCCAGAGCTTCCAGGAGGTCCTATACAGGCATTTGCCAGCCTTAGATGCCCTTTTATAATGCGCAATCAAGGAAAAGAAAATTTTCATAACAGTTCAAGAAAGTTTCTGTTGACTCAACGCAGGTATTTTTGCGGAAAAACTGCCAAAAAGTAGCCAAAGGGGGGCTTCAGGAAGATTATTGAAAACGTATTCGATAAGCTCCAAAAATAAACCAAAGATAGTACCATTTTGCATCTCAGCAACCTTAAATTTACGAAAATTTCTCAAAGGGGGAGGGGACACCCCTCCCCTTAGACCCCTCCCCAGAGCGACACCTTCATGTAGTGACAAAGGAAGGATTCCCACTGCTGTATACAAAAACACAGGGGGCATAAAAATGGCGCAAATTACGCGTCTCCACTGCAGTTAGTAAAAGCATCCAGGCAGCCGGAAAATTAGAATTCACTAAATTATGGACATTTTCCAGCCATATACGATCAGCTCCAAAAATATCCCAAGGATAGCATGATTTTCCACCTAAGCAACCTTAAATTAACAAAATTTGGACACCCCCTCCCCCAGGACGACACCATTATTTAGTGACAAAGGAAGGATCACCACAGCTGTATACAAAAAACGCAGAGCGCATAACAAAGTGCAATTTACACGCCGCCACTCTGTTGGAAAAACATCCAACCAGTCCGAATTGGGGGCCTTCACACCCCAAAACATATGACCCTAGCTACGGGGGTGGTTGGGGTCCATGATCTTTGACAATGATCAACGCTGCGGAGCGTGGTTTCAGCTATTTTTGGACATGATTAAGTAACATCTTGAAGTAATTCCCTGGACTCCGTGTATTTCAACTAGCAGATCATCTACGATGGTCATGTTAACTTTGGATCATTGGCGTAGACAGAGGGGCGGCAGGGGGTCATGCCCCCCCCATCGAACTGTGAAAAAAATTTTAATGGAACACAAAAATTGGCTTCAAGTGATGCAAAATGTTGCACCAGATTGCATCGGAGGGTACTCAAATATTCAAAAATTTCTCAAAGGGGAGGTGGACACCCCCTCCCCCAGGTCGGCAATCAGACCCCTCAGTTGGACCCCTCCAAACAAGAATCCTGGCTATGCCAGTGTTTGGAACCCTAACTCGTATTAGAATAGGACAACGTCAGTCATCACAAAGAGGGACACAGGGAAGGGCCTATAGAAAGACACGCCCTTTTCAAAAGAAAGGGCTTGATAGTTGGAAGCTGTTATGTGATTCTGCATACTTGCAGAATGATAAATTATTTGCCAGCAATGTGTGTATTTGATTTCTACATGGTTATTCCTACAAAATATTTCATAAAATACATAATAATATGTCTCCTTATGCATACAAAATACCATATAAAGTATGCACCAAATCACATATTTTCACATTAAAAAACACAAAAGCTCACCGTGGGAGGGGGACACCCCCTCCCAAGCCCTGCCCCCTCGCGCGCAAGCGCGCTCGGTCGCTTCGCTCCCTCGCAGAATCTACCGCTTCGCCCCCGGAAAAATTTCTGACTACGCGCCTGGTCATGTGTGTCCCCCCACACTTCAATACGGATTGACGCCCCTGGTACGTGGGATCCTCTGTAAAACTTCGCGCTCGGTTAAACCAGCACAAGTCCTCCCTACGTTTGTTTTCTTCACCTGGTACTATATAGACTAGCGACGAAGTCTGAAAATTTTCGACCATCCCGGTACAACTTTGTAAAAGTTGACACCTGCCCTTAAAAATAATGTTCCTTAGAATGTCAGCTTTCATTTTCTGTTGGTTGTCACCAAAATTTACCCGAACATGGTAATTAGGAGGGTTAAAGGTCACGAGCCCATTTTCACCTCAACTTCAACAATCTTGGTACTATACATGTGTGCTTCATCTTCAGTTTGTTTTCATGGGGAGGCTTTACCTTGAGTCTAGTGTGGTAAATATTTTGAATAAATTTACAATAAACATCCCTGAACTCCAATCAATGTATAAAACCATAAATTATCAATATTTACTATGGTTTCGTTGAATATTTTCATTAAATTTTTTAGTTTGCCCCATTACAAATTTACACGGTGTGATATTTTAATGCATCTTATGCATGTTTTGCCATGTGGAGATAAAGTGTCTCTCAATAAAGACAAGGTAAGATCGTTATAAGTTCTACATTGCAATATAATGCTCTTCCTGGATAAAATTGATCTGTCGAATTTTTGACTGCAGAGCGGCTCTCTTTAACTTCTGCCACACACCTGAGGGTAACCGCAGTGAAGGGCTAAACGAAAAATCCCGTCAGCTACATGCAGACTAGTCAAATTTAGAAACCATATCTGGTTAAAGTTAACGAAAAATGTGGCCATGGTGTTTCGCTTCAGTGTCTTCAAGTTATCATTTGTTGTAAACAAATTACGATTTTCTCGTATAGTTGAGGTTTATGACCATACCTTTATTAAAGCCCTTAGACTATATGGCATTATAAATATACATCTGGCAGTTTTCATGTTGAGCTTCTGAAGGCGAAAAATCAGAATGGTCATTACAAACGGAATGCACTCTGTAAGTGGAAACGTAGTACTGAACATTTGAGTTTTTTCATTATAAAAATTGCGAATCCCATTTCAGATATAAGAATAATATAATACAATGCTCCACCTTGAAAATGTGTCACTAAAATCTTGCCCTAAATGCGTCAAAGAGTTACGTAAACACTTAACAAATTCTTTGCTTTTCATAAAAAGAAGCATTTTGAGTATCCTGTGAATTGAAATTGCCCTCATTAATCTGCATATGAAAAATCGAATCACTAAGCCCTCTTTGAGCAAATTTCATCCAGGTCCTTAGCCAGACAACGTGCTGAAGGGGACGAGAAAGCTCCCAGATTGCCAGAGGGAAAATCATTTTCAAGGCACGAGGTGTGTTAACATAAAAGGCAAAGGTAATTTTTGTTCCTAGAATTTCTACCAGGCTAAAATGTTTGTGGGTCCCTCCACTGTTCCTAAGTTATCGATCTGTATTTTCGAACAGAGTACCCTTTCTTCCGATTGTTCAGCTGTTCAACACCGTTGTTTTCAGGCTATATCTGAATCTGGTTGACCCGTGATTTAGCCAACCACTTTATATACTTTTTGCTAGACCAAAACAATAATTGATGGCAACGCATTTTCTCCCCCCCCCCCCCTCCCCCCGAGTTTGCTGAATGTTTCTTACCTCCAGTCACTTGTCGACAAAAACTTATATTGTGCAAGACAAAAAGCATAATATCAGCTTTTTGAAAGGAACCTGTTTCTAAATATCCGCCTCACGATGCTAGGTTGTGACTGGAATTAAACACGTAATCCCTAATTGTGATTACTAAACCCTGCTTTATAACTTTAACAAAATGAAAGCAAGATCATATACCGTATGAATTTGTACCGTAATGACAACCTCTACAAGCTTCCTTGAATTCATCTCAACATGATCATTTTTGAGAACTGCGAATTATTTTTTTGCAAGTAAAATCAAGTCTTGTAATGGATATGCGCCATTTCCATGTCCAACTTGAAAACAACATCGACTGGTGCGAGAATTATTCCAATATGGGAAACAACTTTTACTAATATTGCTCTACAACCACAACTCATTAAAGTTTTATTCACCAGTAAACAAACTGAATTAAATTCATGTAACAATTACCATGGGTGTAAGGGACACTTTCTAGGGGAGGAGGCTAAGCCGTTTGTGCGAAAAAATTGTAATAATCCGACCGGTGGCTCAGTTTTCATAAAATGTGCCAGAGAAATAGGATTTATTTCAAACTCCGGCGGCTACAGCTCCCAGTACCCCTGACTAGTGTGCTTATGGTTTACATGTTCCTATTAAAGAGTCTTAATAACCAGTAATATCTCTAGACCTAACAACTTTAAAAGGGAAAGAACCTTGCAAAAGATTGCTGTACAACAAACTCTAAACATTGTCAGCAAAGGCACTATCAACACCTTGACAAAGCCTCTGCCCTCTCACTCAAATTTTTAAATGCTTTTTGATATCATAGGAGATGTTCTCACATAATTGTGCTAGTATCAATATGTGCCTAAAAAGTAATGTTTTCAAGAAAAAAATTACAAAACTGGAGAGAAAATGGCATAAACTGTAAAGAAGATCCTATCTCCTGGAGCGGCGAGAAGGCTAGGCCATGAGGACATTCATTTCAAAATCACGTAAACACACACACACCACACACACAAGAAATCTAATGGCTTGGAAAACGTAGGTAACGCATTCACATGTACCAAATCGTGGCTGTAAGTTCTCCCATACCACTGTTTTAAGCCTATATGGGAGGACAAGTATAGTTTAACAAGGTAAATTTAAATTTTGGAATGACAGTGGTTTGGAAACAACGCACCAATCGAGGCTCCTTAAAGAAGAGATATCACCCATAAATTTACCCCCCCCCCCCCAAAAAAGGGGGTGAAGACCGACCAAGTTCCATTGCGACTAAGTTCCAACTCCCTCTCAAAAAAGATAGCAGATATATGTGTGTTGAAACAATTAAACAAAACCGTACTTTTTCAGTTTGGAGCGCTACAATGTATTAGTTGCATGCCTTCCTGAGCAAAGACGCTTCCTGCCATAATGAAATTTACCATCATGTTCGAAAACATTGAGACAAACATTTACTGTTTTTGCATGGGATATTGCTACAACCTACCTCTTTCACTGATCTGGTTCATGTTGGCAAATAGTAATTGCAATGATAGGAAAACCGTAATGTATTTAATAAATAATTAAGTCAATTAATTTAGTTATGTGATTTCGCACATTTAATCTAATCAATACAATGGTTCCACACATCCTGACAACCGAAACAAAAATTCAGATTTCTCTGATACAGCTAGTACGAAAATAGCCTACATTGCATGGTAGGCCTATAAATATTTTCATTATATCCAACTTAATTTTAAGGATTGCAGTTGGCAAGTTCTCGACAAGGGTAGAGGCCATAGCCCATAGCCCAAAACCAGGACAAAAGCGACGGATTACTGAAAGGATGGTGAATAAACTTTTCGGCGCTATTTGGGCGGAACAAACTTGGGGCTTTTAGTGTAGAAATTTCAATAATTTGGTATTTTTATTAAAGTAAAATTCAAAATTTGTTTTTTTTTATTGAAGTAAATGGAAAAGATGAGGTTTGCAATTTATTTTGAAAATAATCCTCTTTGAGCTGTTGACAGTAACTCAACTAACTAAACCGTTGGGACGACCAGTCGCCGTCGGGGATTGAAAACTTCATCGGACACACTCATTCGCCCTAAAAAAGATTAGAAAATTTTCCCGACGAGGGCCTCAACCTTTCTCGAAGAAGCCATGGCCTCCTCACCCCACCAGGCCTGACAAAGCTGACAAAGTTGCTTTAAAAAATCTGAATAAATGTTGTTGGAAGTCATATGATTTTGTGAATAATCCTTATGGGGAAAAACGTTAATAGCAGATCAAGTTTAAAACGTGCGACCCTGAATTACCTTTGATCTTAAAACTTTGTATCTTCGGATACTAAATAAACATTCAAAAGTTGTATTTTAAACATCACCTGTCCCTAGTTTACAGAACGCGTGGAATAGTTTCTGGACGTTTTTCTTCTCAACCTTCACCAATTGCCTAGAATTGAGTTGAAAGATGTTGAAAACAGACCGTTCAACGTGTCTAAGTCCGTTTTTCAAATTTCTCTGTTAAGGCTACGAAAACACGCTATAAACAGATTCTAATTCTTTTTACATTCTGAGCACTTCAAGACCGTATAAATTGTTCATTTTGACTCACAGCATTTTATAAGTCTCGTCATATCAAAGTGTGTCAAAAATACTAAAATTTTGAAAAATTGACCTTTTTGACCTTTGACCTTGAGAATTTGCATGTTCGGGAACTTTTAAAGAGTGACAACCAACCTAAAATTTAAAGTTACATTATCAACAATAGTTTAAGCATAGTCGCTATATTTTACAAATCGGTACCGGGTAAAGTCAATTTTTAGAGCTCTTTTTTTCTAATTCGCCGCTAGACTACTAGGCAACGCAATGATTGCTGGCGTTTGCAGGGGCGGATTTTTTTTTTTTTGGGGGGGGGGGCAGGGGACCCGCATAAAACAAAGGACAAGGCCCTATTCCAATGAAATAGGCCTGTGAGATATGTCAGAGTGAAACTCAAATTTGCTCATTATTTTCTACCTCAGAAAATAAGTGTTATGCTAATAACTCTGCTACTGACTTACAGCTGATAACATTTTGGCTTATACTGGCCTCAGTAACTTTCTCTGGGCACTGCAAGGAGTTACTCATGAACACTCTATTAATGGATTGCTATAGCTTCGGTCTGTTACTGGCCAGGCCCACAACATTGGGAGCACTGCTTCTACTTTCAAGGGAATTTCAGAATTCTTTAATATTTAGAGGCATATTTTCGACAACATTAGGCGTTTAACTATAACTTGCTGCAATATTACCCTGTAATGTCTTATTTACGCATTGTAATTTACTTTAATGGAATGTACTGTGAATTTAGGGTAAAATTTAAAATTCACTAAATTATGAACATTTTCCAGCGATATATGATCAGTTCAAAAATATACTAAAGGCATCACCATTTTGCATCTAAGCAATCTTAAATTAACAAAAATGTCTCAAAAGGGAGGAGACACCCCACCCCAGAAAAGCATCTTTCACCCAACCAAAAAACAGAATTCACTAAATTATGGACGCTTTCCAGCCATGCAGTTCAAAAAATACACCACAGACAACACCATTTTGCATATGAGCAACCTTAAATTAACAAAAATTTCTCAAAGGGGAGGGGGACATATATATATATATATATATATATATATATATATATATATATATATATATATATATATATATATATATATATATATATATATATATATATATATATATATATATATGCACCGTATCCACTGTCTATTGCACCACTCGGAAAAATTGTAAATTGATTAGTATTGTCTACCTATTAACAGGTTCAGGTCTGCTCAAATCTGATGTAAATATACCCTCTTATGATCCAGCATATGAACTTTTCATAAGAATACTGGGCAAAATATTTTATAGCATAAATCAATGTGCAATGACAAATAATTCACAAAGTCCCCTGACATCTTCTTGGGCAACTGGTGCTGTGGCTGAGTGGATAAAGGGGTGGCATTTGGAGTGATGAAGCTTGGCAACTGGGGTTGGGGTTCCATCACTGGTTGTGTTGTGTAGTTTTTTCCATGACCAATGGGGCAGTTTCATTTTTTACCTTAACCCTAACCTTAATCCTAACCCGAGCATCATTTTCCATGATTTCTATGAAATTCCCGAAAATCGCCCCATTTGGCCTAGGAAAAAAATTCTGCGGCCGGGTGAAAGTAAGGTGGGTTTTCATCCAAGAGCAATCCCATCTGTGAACTGGCTTTTCAAAAGAAACCAAATTTGATCTATATTGTTGAGTTGGTCAGCCACCTGATGTGAGATTATAACTCATATAAGTCATACAGGCTTCTCCCACATTTTTGGTCACTAAGCATCGAAAAACAACTGTCCTGTAAGGCCTGAACTACAAGTATGTCACAAGTTGTTTATACAAGACATTATGTTACTTTTTGAAAAGATGGTACTTTAAGTATCATGCTGTGTAGTATAAATTACACCTTGTTGTTTCTGATGTTGAAGGTTTATTTTCTTGAATATTGTAACACTTTGGAAAACTGCATAGTTGATTGGGAATTGCAAAGAAATGTGATCAACTGGTTTGTGAGAAATACTGTAGCTGACATAATATGAAGTTGAACACATAATATAACACTATCCAAGAGCAAACACTGCTAGAAAACACTGACTTTAGTTCATAACAATTTATTTTTATTAAACATAAAAAAATCTGCATTACAATGTTCTGTTTACCCATAACTTAAAAAAGACAGATGACAGACAGTCCTCAGAAAATTCACATCATGCAATTTATGCAAAGGAAGGTTGGACTAAAAGTAATGTTTCTACAGTTTAGCTACAGACGAAAAAATCTTTATACTTACTTTTGTCTGATTATGAGTGATCAAGCTTAAAAGAAAGTTTTGCTGAGAAGAGGATTTAAACTGAGCTAAAAGCACTTTAAGGGAGTTTTCCGATTAGAAAGATGCTGTATCAAGCTGTGTGAAGAAAATATGTGACACTGAAATGCTGAAAAGAACCAGTTTGTGAAGCTTCTGTGGGTCATTGTATTTTGTTTGTAACACACAGATTGCTGCTGTTGAAAATGACTGGAAAACCTAATGGAAGAAACAAGATATAACATCAATGTTTCACTCTCATTTTGAAAACTTTCTAAAGGTCGTAAGGGAATGCCCCTTACTTAAATATCAATTTGGTCATACAATAACTCTAACACCTGCACCTTTACATCACAGTACTGGATTGATAAATTGATTCAATTTCATTTCTATCATGTAATAAAAGTGAATAATTGATGTCATGTCTTGTGCCGTACATTAAAATATTTCCAGAGATCTTCAAAGATGACTTCACATTCTTATGTATAGCAAGAACAACCCAGTCATGCTTTCTTTTTTCATATTAATGTGTATACCTCTTTTTAAATGGTTTCATACACTCCCCCCCCCCCCCCCCCCCCCTCCAACTTAATTTTTAAGAACTGGCACTATGTATATTACAAAATTTATACCCCAGAGCTGTTACTAAGGGGTCATCACAAACACAGGAAGAGGTACTGAAATCGTCACTAAAGACAGAAAGTTATTTTATTACAAAAGATTATCTTGTTTATAGAGGTTCTGCACCAACATTATTGCATCACACGATCTTCTGCTTTTCAACATGTTGGCTGTCAAACATTTACCTTGGTACAAGTGCTGCTGTAATGCGCACATTTACATCACGCAAGCCAACAAGCTCAGCTGTTTGCAGAAATGACACAAATGGAAATGCAATAATGTCATATGAAGAACCTCTTTAGAGCAGTCATTCACCTATTTCAACCATGAAAGGCACCACGCCTATGATGAAAACATTTGTAAAAGCTTTCATGTAAAACCATCATGTCCTGCAACGAGAATGCTGATACTTATAAGTTACAATTCACACGGTTACTTTCACCAACCATAGGTGGGGATCAAGTGTGAATAGGACTGGAGGCTGGCAGCTTTTTAACCTGCAATTCTTTTTGTTAAAGCTTCTGGTTCTGCCCACACAATCCAGCTCCAAACTGCTTATAGTAAATTGTTCAATTTAATTGAGTACCACCAAACATTGTAACTCACGGTAGACTACGAAATAGCTTCAATCCTTTCAAGATTCCAAATGAACAGAAGCCAATTTTAAAGGACAGTAGCTCAAGTAAGAATGTCACTTTTATTAATATTCATCTGCACAAGCATAAATTCAAAATGACTGATGAAGAGATATGAGCCAACAAGAAATAATCATTGGCACAGACTATACTGACTGAGGTAACAACAACATATGCTGCAGAATACAGATATAGTGTAAAGACAAAAGTTCTATTGACAGCAAAAAAGGATCCCTTATCTTAGTCAGATAATACAGATAACATTTTTAAACTGAATGAACAAAATTTTGTTCCTAAGGGTTTGCTTTAATTGCACAACAAGACACAAATTCCTTTTCGTAAAGTAGTAAGAATGTTGACAACCAACAAGACAGAAAATAATACTACAGGATGGTGTCACCAAAATTACTACAGTAGCTGCTTCCGCTTTTACTTGTCTGGTGACAGAGTCTGAAATAGCTTGTGTGAAAGCAGTTTTTAACTAAAGAAAATTTTGTAATCTCCTTCATTCTTTTGCAACTGTGGAACATCAACTTCACAGAGATTATTTCCTAATTTCATCAGAAATTAAAGATCCCTTAATATTATCAATGTTGATAAAGCAGAACTTTACTACTCTTATAATTAATACACTACAGAGATCTACTTGTGCAGGTGATTAGATCTTTTATAATTATGGGTTTACATTTCCACACAAAGGGGAAGCATTGAAGTGCTTATCAACAGATCAACACTTTATGTACATAAAGACTAATGTACTGAAGTAGCTAGCATAGATAAGTTAAGGGTACAGATGTAGAAACATCACAGTAATTTGTCAGATATGTGTAAAAGATAGATACAATCAACCATGGAGGGGGTAAAATTCTATCTACGGAACTGGTTGCTCAGTTGAATTGGCCACGCTGGTGTCTGATTGTTTCATAACATCTGGTAGCTCTGGCGGATTTGAATATGGTACAATATTCTGCTCCTCAAACTCTTCAGAATCTGTGGGAGAGTAGAAAATAACAGTGCACTAAATTTAAACTTGACATATCAGTTTCCATTTAAAATGCATGGTGTTCCACTTGCCATCAAAACCTACATATACATCGACAGAGCAATCAGTGAAATTTCCCTCCCCACTCATTTCATCGAGATTTGACTTTTAAATTTAATTAAGAATATTATCTATGCGTTAATGATCCAAATAATTGGTACATTCTTAAATTTGACATTAAATACTGCACAAGGATGGAGCTTACTGCAAAACCCAAACTGTCAGGGTTTCCGCCAAAGGGGGGAAAGGGGGGATTTGTTCCCCCCCTTTCCAGAAGAAGGTGGGTAAAATCCCCCCCTTTTCATTTCCATAAAAATAAAAAAAATTGTCCATATCTTGGCTTTTAAATGGCCTTTTAAAACCCAGACTGTGATTAGCTAAACTGTACCTAGCTGTATGAATGTCTGATTTGTGTTACACTCATATGGTACTGTACAGTACACACTGGTTTGTACATCACAACTGCAGGGGCACTGACTCACATATTGTGAATCTGGGACAACAAACATGTCTCCTATTTGCACAACACTCAAGTACGAAGACGTACAGTAGCTTTTATGATAGTGCATAAAAAGTTCATATGGCTACATAAACACATCTATTTCTAGAAATGTACCCAACAGTTGACTAATTCCATACCTTATACTGTAAACATTTTGGGGGAATAAACACAGTGAAAGAACTGGGGAACCTTACAAACCAACAGCATCCAGTCAAAAATAACGTGTCGACACACACACCATGTACACAATTAAAGGTATTCCTTTCTACTGTACTTCAATTGAACCATTATTCATAAGCAATTTTTCTTTAGAAGCAATGTCTGTAACACAGAACACAAAATGGGAAGTCTGCTTCAATGAATGAAGCCTACAGAAGCTTTGTCAGACCTTTCATGCTCCCTGGGCACATTATATTCACGCTTCAAAGTGGTCCATCACAGAAATACAGGAGGTTTTATAGGAAGGATATTGATGAATATATAGGATTTTATTGAATTTTTCTGGGAAAATATATGAATTTCACACACTTGCAGTGCTAACCATCTTCAAGGTTCCTTAAAGTTGTGTGGACGGGGCAAACACTGTACTTTAGAAAACCATACTGTTCAAATCACAGAAAAATGATTAACAGTATCACAAGTGTGGGCACAGTGTGGTTCTACCACCAACATGAAATTTAGGAAACCGCCTAAGTATTCTGGTGGAAGTTAAATAAGGGTAAATCCCTTACTGTGGTTTATAATTTATTTGCATATTTTGACCCTTGAATAAAGTGTCCATAAATTTTATTAACAGTGCACAACTAAAAGCTGTGACCACAGAATGTGACTGTATATGATGATGCTTTGAATGGATGGATGGGTACAGCAGTTAATGTGGACAATGAACTTTTGCTTACAGTATGTCCATTAGTACACAGAATCACAGACATAATTCACCTCACCTCCAATTATAATGGAGTTGGGGTGAGAAAATGTTTGAGTTTTTGCTGCTTAAATATCAGGAAATAAACTCTTGAGACACAATTTTGCTATGACCTTTACACTGTATTGCTACTGTAGTCAATCTTGGTGTTGTGAGATGTGCGATGACAGTAAGATCATATAGGCCTTTGTAATTGTATGGCTGCTATGAATATCCATCCCCCCCCCCCTTTTCAGTGGTATAGCGAGAACTGTCTCAGTAGGAGCCATGCAGTACAGTATGTTTTGTGATTACCAGCTTGGGGGAGGGGTCTAAAGGTGTCCCCCTTCCTTTTGAAAATTGGGTGTCCTTACTGTACATGCAATCTGGTGCTGCATATAGTATGTTATATTTTGCAGTTAAATTTGTTTTGAAAACTTAACATACTTTAGGTTATTAAAGTAA
The DNA here is from genome assembly GCA_029531755.1 of Holothuria leucospilota. Classification (NCBI taxonomy): domain Eukaryota; kingdom Metazoa; phylum Echinodermata; class Holothuroidea; order Aspidochirotida; family Holothuriidae; genus Holothuria; species Holothuria leucospilota. Next base: position 26,056,111 of record CM055964.1, on the reverse strand, counting down.
AAAAATACTGGCATCAGCAAGGGGGGGGGGGGGGGAGGAGGCATGGCCCCTCCCCCTCAAAATGCCACTCTTCACTTTGAATCTGTTAAACTTCACATGACAGTATACAGTAGTCCACATGTCAAGATGCCTACAGTATGCAAAAATGTCTGTGCATACTTAACATCTGAAATCTCACTTGAGGAAATTACATGACAACATTAGGGAAAGGGCAACTTGGCAAGTTCCCACTTGCCACCAATGATGGGCACTGCAGCAGCAGACCCATATATGGATCAGATTTTCCACTTTGGTCTGTTGGATAAATTGATGTGGCATCCAGGGGTCTGCCATGGAGCCTCTAGTGGAGTTTAGGGAAAACCTCCTCAGAGATCTGCACACAATAAACTTGTAAACATTTGGGTGAGACTTAATTTTCTCAAAGCACTAAGGTCTTAATATTTAAGGGAAAACTTTAATTGTAAAACACTTGGAACATTCAACTTAACTAATGGCTTGTCAGTTTGAGGAAAGATGGTAGATGGCAGGGAAATAATTGGTATTAAGAACCACTGTACTACAATATTTTGAGTTTAAGAATTCATTATATCACAGGCCAGCTATCTGTGCAAAGTGAACGTAAGGGGTTTAAAATGTGGAGGACTGCATGACCATAGGGGATGCCAGGCACAGGGTTCTCATCCCCCCATCCCCTTGACAATACCACTACAATTTCCTCAAGGACATGAAATCACAGTGTTTAAAAGCAAAGGTGTGAGAGTGACACATTTACAGTTGATGAAATATGAACTTACTACTGTAAGTGCCCAATGCAGTTTCATAAGAGAATATTTCAGAATCCTACAACTACCATTGTGTGTTTGCATCTAAGAAAGATGTTTGGCATCTATTCACTACACTACTGTACCTGTCTGACTACACCACTAAAGTCTAAGACACTACTGGGAAAAGAATCCATCTGAAACTTTCACCCCAGAACACCACAGCATTTTTTTTTCTTCTTTTGAAAGATCAGAAAAATAAATGAGAATATAGGAAAACATGTCCAAAATCAAACAAATATAGGAAATATAGGATTTTTTGAAATATATAGGAATTTAGAGGAAAGATACAACAAAGCAGACACTACTGTTTAAGATAGTATAGTAAAAAGCAGTAATATACAGTAAACAGTACACGTGACAATTCCTGGAAACCCTCTTCTTCATAGAAATTGTGCCTTTTTTCTAAACTCTCTCATTAAATGACACATTTCAAGTTTTTTTTTGCCCAATGCTTGTTGAAGTCAAATGTGCATACATACAAAAGGAAACCCTGAATGTTGCTGTTTTCACAGGAGAAGATCCCATTAATTTAGTATCTTGGTCTCAAGACAATCACACCCCACTGATCAAGCCAATTCTCATGTTTTTCATGACTGTTTCAGATGTACTGTAGCCGACATTTTGTAGCGTCATAGTATTGCTCCATATGACTTTGACATGACCAGGATCAGAAATATGTGGAACAACAGCAGGATTTTAATTGCACTGCTTTCAGAGCGTGTTATGTCATGTCTTTCTACATTGTCTAACATGCTTAATTTCTATGCATCTAGGATATGTTCTTCACACACATGCACACAGCCTTCCACCTCCACCATTTCCTAGCATACCAGAGGCTTGCAAAAAGGCAATCAAATTACTGTAGACTGAAGGAATTAATACTTAATTAATTCTTAATTTCATTAAGAATAAAACTACAGCTTGTTAAAAAGGTCTTAGACTAGGGCCCAAAGTTTTCCGTGAAGCATAAACGGAAACTGTGGAACGGGCATTAGAAAATGAAAAACGAAGTTCTGAAAAAAGTTGCAAAAAATAAATCAAAAAATAAAATATCACTATCAAAATAATTGTATTTGTAAGTTATCTGGGTGGTTTCAATAAATACAAAAAAAATTTTTTTGAAAAAAAAAAAGGATGGTGAAAAAGTATAATTACCCTCTATATTATGTAAAAGTAAATCAGCCTGAATAGTGTTCAGCGTAATAACATTACGAAACAGTCCCTCCACAACACCCTATAATTGCAGTCGAGCGATAAAGTATTTTTTGTACTACCACGGTAAGTATTGTGCAGTACAGCATTGTATTTCGGCATATCCTTTAAAAAATGGAAGTTTGACGTTTTACATGTGCTTTTTAAGGAACAACATGAATTTTTATTAAGACAAACCTCTTTAAACACTTTTCATGTACCTCTTCTACCACTCCTTAACCCCCCTTACCAAGCTAAGACACACACAAAAAGATACCAAATCCTTTCTTTTCAATGATATTTTAAATAGTGTTGGAACCAGTATCAGTATTCACAATGGATATCGGCCGATATTCCCCATTTTCATCCTATATTGGTATCGGTAAAATATACCTTGAATGCCCAAACTACCTGAGCGATATTAATCGTCCCATACTGTTATGTCATGAAATGGTACACTATTTGAGTATTTTTGAATGTAAGTTCCAATACTTTACCTCACCAACACACAAAGACACTTCTATGTGGTGTCCCCTAGCCTATTGTGCCCCCTGTGGGCTGGGGGTTGTAGAATATGCCCACGGTATCTCCCGCCTGTCGTAAGAGGCGACTAAAGGGAAGGACTTGAACTGTATTTAAACTTTGCTTGACACTATATAACACATTTGTGTTGATGTGTTGTTAAATTTCATCTAACTAAGTAACTAACCTAGCCTATGGTTACAGTAGTTGCCGAATGCTTATTTCCCAAATATCGGTAATGGATCAGTATCAGCTGATATTGAGAACTGAAATATCGGTATTGGTAATGTCAGCTACTTGCAATATGGGTACATCACTAATTTTAAAACCATAATCTGTTGAAAAGGCCAAACACCCTACCCCCCCCCCTCCCCGGAAGACATGGAACTTCCAAGTCACTATTTTTGGCATTTAATACCTTCTTTCCTAAAGGTGAGACCTAATGGTGCCGGGTCTTGTGCTTTGGCTTTATTGCTGGTAAGACCAGAGTCAGCCAGTGTCTTTGTGTCTTCTAAAACCTCTCCATCTTTAAATAAGCGTTGATCTTCTGGCGGTTTCTTTGTGATCCCCTCGATGATTTTCTTTAAGTCATACACAGTATTTGATTCTTTTGCATCCGTGAAGATAGTTGTCTTTTCCCTTTGTATCATCAGAAAAACATCCTAAAGATTAAAAATATAGAAAATGTACATGGGTAAGCTACAGTACAGTGTATGCCATGGTTTTACATCTAGTTTTCAGTATATTCTGACCAACTAAAGGGAAAAATTTTGTGTACAGGTATGTCCTTTAAAGTCTGTAACAGTACTCCATTCCTCACTCATAATATCCCATCATGTACACTTGTTACTTTTGGCAAGAGATACTGTACCCCCAGTTCTTCTTGAGGTCACAGGAAAAAACATATACACTGGACACACAGCTTCACAGTACAGCACTATTGTTATTTTTAGCAATGAAATGCCTTGTTTGTCCTTGAAATTAAATACTGAAAAGTGTGAACTCTTTCTGTTTACCACTATTGATGTCATTGTATATCAAAATATGTCATATCATGTAGGTTACAGAATGCAAAGTTACCACAGACATGTGACTGGCAAATCCTAAAAAAAGAGGAAATAATTTGGAAGACAAACAATGGCGCACGCAAAGCCCTGCATCTTCTCAGTCAGGGACCCAGGGGTCCACTCAAGGGCCCCTGGTGACATTGATGTCATTATAATACAGACTTCTAATTGGATAGAACTCTGAGGGCTGTTTGTACAAGTTTAATAGCTGAGATTTATAAAGACATTCATGACAGAAACTGTTCAGTTCTTTGATGTGAAAAAGAGGAATGAACAAAAATAAGAGGAAAAGTAGAAACAAAAAAGAGGAATTCCTCTAAAAAGAGGAAGTAGCACATGCCTGTTACCAAATGCTGTGTACACACAGCAGTGCAGAGGCTACATCTAACCACTGATGTACCACAATGACATCACAGGCACTTCATATCTGAAAAAATAGTGTTTCTCTGAAAAAAAAAATTATGGTACCTTCCAAGCACTACATGCTATAAAGATGTGGTTTCCACCTCCTAAAATAGAAAATACTGCAATACTGTATGTTTTGAGAGTCACATAAAGCCATCGCCAATTAACTGGCTCTAACTTGACACCAGAAAGCCAAAAGGCTTAGTGATACCTTGCAACTTGGATGTACATTTAGTCTAATGCACTAAATTTTTCAACCCTTACAGTACAAGTGAAAAAAGGACGATTTTGCTTGCTGATAAGGAAACTGGAAGAAAGTAACCCTAATTTGTTTTGTGGGTGTGTAATATTCTATCATGACACATCGTGGCAGGGAAAAAGGTGTATAATTTTCCTCTGTTTTTGTTTGGAATAAAATGACAAGAGAAATATGGAAATGATCAAAATAAATACCAGTAATCTTATCACGAACCGTTAATACATGTAGTAATGCACTCACATGCCTTTGGTATAAATCCCTGTAACATGATTGCCAGTACTTACCTGCACCAATGTATGTGAATACTGGTACGTATATGCCCAACCCTACCAACTGGCCAGTTGTTTGTCCACTTATTTGTTGAAATAAATTTATTTAGGTCTAAGACATTTGAGAACATTTTATGGCCACAAAGGATTTACAGAGTTATTACCCTACTGCAGTTAAAATTTACTATTCTTAATTCCTGTACGCTTGCCAATTGTCTTACCACCACGGTTGTAGCTAGGGTGGGCAACGCTGGGCAGCCACACCCATGACTCGATATTCCCACCCAGCACTCCAGGCAAACACATGCCTCCCCTACCACCACAAATCTGCTACTGAGACCTAAAACTAGCCCCAAATTTACTCCCTACAGTGAAATGATGGAAAAATGAGGAATTAATGGCTGAAAAAATGGGGTAGACACCATTGGGGGCAGGGTGAGGCAATTTTGCCAGATCAGACAATTACCCAGCACTCAAATTTGGCTAGCTACAACCCTCTTTACCATAATACTTTCCTCTGCTTACTGTTGTGGGCCATTGGTCAGGCATGGTCAGTCAAATTTGGGTCAGCAATGCTCTTCAGAAGCAATTGTGATGTTTGTCAGTCAATTTAGTGACTCACATGTCTGTCAAAATTGCAGATTGTACTGTACACGTCTGTTTTGTTATACTGCGGGGTATTTTAATGTACACATATTGTTGACAACATTTGAACATTGTGTGCAATGACTGACCATGGCTGGGATTAGTGAGGTGTGTCATGTCTGAATTGTGTGCATTAGCCTAGTGATCTTGCATATACTGTATTACTGTGCACAGTTTGCTTCTCAATGTCAAGGTAATGACTTATGGATACCAGTTTAAATGGATATTTGCACTGAATCAAATACAAAAGGAAGTAACTGAAAAGCATAACCCTAGTCTAGTGGTTTTGCATCCACTTTCACACTGTAAGTGTTACAGTAAGGCATGACTACTTAGCAGCAGATTTTATGACCACATTTATTCATACTTATTTGGTTATTGGTACATTGGCTGTTTTTTATATGAAAAGGTTATGTAATGTACAAAGGTTGTGGGCCATGCAACTTTCTAACTACAGGAACTGAACAGTTTTTCCTGCCTAGGGAACCAGTCTCATTCATTCAACTTCTGCAATTATTCTTTCCCTACTCTACAGGTACAGTAGTTGAGCTCTGCAGGTGTTTGCCATTAAGACAGTATATACAGTATAAGGGCTGTGCATTTCTAGCCAATTCACCATCAGTTCAACCGTTTTTATTATCCGTACAGTTAACCATTGACTGCAAATGACATCAAGTGAAGGTATATCAACAAAACCAACATTTTGGAAGAGTGCCATCACTAGCAATACCAAAGTTTATACTCTCAAAATTAGGGATGTACCGGATCTGGAATTTTAAGATCCGGCCGGACCAGATTTTACCGGACAGTACGAACTATCCGGCCGGACCGGATTTTTTCAATAGGAATCTTATAACTGAAATCAGGGTCCAAATAAAATAGAAGTACCAATGGTACATAATGGCAGAGGTGTCAGCAGGCTTAGAGATCACCCATTAGGCATTAAGAGTAAATTTTAATGATCAATACACAACTCCACTACAAATACTGGAAAGGGATCATCTTTTTCAATGAAGGATTAAGTCTACAGTATTCCCTTTCCCATCCCATCCAGGTAACATGAGTGATAAAAGTCTGTTGATTTTGACCTCCATGGATTTAAGAGACTTCAATCAAGTCACTTATGTGTAGCTTTTGTTTTTGTTTTGTTTTCATTTTCTTTTAACTTGGCATTAATTCAAATCATTTCTTAATTAGTTAAATGCAATTCAGTATTAAATTCAAATGTGTGACTGAGATAATAATGCACTTGTCAGTTGTAACCACGGTCCCCCACACCCGGGCATAGCTGGGACTTAGGCCGGGATGTGATTTATAGCAATGTAACAAGTGTTTGTCCTCCCTGGCTACATTTGAATAAAGTCCCGGTAGGGCAGGGTAGCATTTCAATGCACATCCCCCGCTAACTTCAATACAATGGCCCCCACAGTGGGGCAGCAATTAACCGAAGATGCAGTATTTTCATGAATGCAAACCCTGGGGTAACTACCTGGCCCATTTTTTTGCAATGCACATCCTGGCTAAAAGTCCCATTACATTCCCCCCATAGTGGGGACAAATTAAACTGCACATCCCTGGCAAAAATGGTGCAACAGCCCCGCTACGGCCCAGATATGGTAAAACTTAAAATAGTTTTGAAAGCCTACTAACTTGTTATGGGCAGGGCCTGGGCCCCTGGCATAAATTTAATAAAGAGTTAGCCTCTGAGATTTTGGTTTTTGGGGGGGGGTTCTTTGTTTTTGTTTTTTTTTTGGTTTTTGTTTTTGTTTTTTGTTTTTTTTTGAAAACTAGATTAGACCCCTCATCCACTGAAATATACACCTGACACCAGTACAATCTTCCAGCATTCAAACACAAATGGGTGTTTATTTTAATTAGGGTGCCAGACTGTAAAATGACATTTATAGCCCTAATTTCATGTATCATAATTTTTGATGTGAAACCATGGGTGGAATTGTTATATTTACTAGTTCATTGTAGGCTTAGGCCTAAAGGATGTTGTACAAGTTGTTTTATGAATGCTCAGATGACGTTTGACCTCAAAATAGCCCCATTGCATGGAAATTATAGGTTTCACAGTGTAACATGAACACCAAAAATATGTTTGTCCCACTAAGACTACTTATTGAGTTATTTTATATCATTTATGGGTTTTCTATAGTTAATCTGAGCAGTCTGAAGCTAAAACCTCTTGTGATTACTTAGTCAAGGGTTTCATCTCAATTCTGTGGTACAAACAATACATTCCACGTGTAACCTAGATTGGGAGAACACCAAAGTAATATTGTATGATATTTCAAATCATAAACAAGGTGGCACAGTTTTACTACCTGTAAGTTAAAAGCTATGTTAAATACTATAGTTCAGCTAAAAATGACAACTTATCAAGTTTAGGAAGTAGTAGTATTTTAACTGCAAAGGTTCACTATGTAACATATTTCCGTGACACCAAAGTGGCCTGTCAAAATGCAAAATGGCTATGTTTTTCTTTTCTGTACAATTGCTTTTGTCCAAACCTATATATGCATTAAACAGTTGCACAGGCTTCAATCAACCACTAAAACAAGAAAGATTTAGTATTTACTGTAGGTAATTTTTGGAAAATAAGATACTGAAATTTCACACTGTAACGGTAACACCAAATGTTACACGTGGAACCTCTCTTTCGTCGAATCCCAGGAAAGAGAAAAACATCAGTTTCTCATAAAATATGAGTTTCAAGGGTACAATTGATACCTCATCAACCATTTAAGTTAAAATAACTGAGTAAGATATGTATAAAAATAAGGGAAAATCTAATTTCTGCTATGGTAGTTTAAATGTCACACTTTTTGCCCCCAAAATTGCTAATTTTAGCCAATTTTTTCATCAAAATTGGGAGGATTCACTACAATGATACTTATTTTTTGAAAGGTATGCACTTACATAAATAGTGAGGACAAAATGAAAGCATAGCAAAGACCATGTGGATTAAAATAGCAAGACAGTTGCCTTTAAAAGCATATTTTACCATTGGTACCCTAATTTAAATAATCACCCAAATATCTGAAGTGAAATTTCCCTAACAACTGTTTTAAATATTATCATACAGGGTGTATTCAGTAGCTACTGTAGGCTTGTTTTGAAGCTACTACAGAATTGATTGGTCAAAGATGACATAATTCAGTTTATAATTTCATTTCTTCTTTCGGTAGATCAACATTTTCCTTAACAACACAGGTATCTGGTTGTGCATACAGTACACTACAGTATTTTATCAAGGCATGTAAATTGGGAGGGGTCTTTCTTAAATAAATGTAATTGGTGGAATGAGAAATTTTCTTGGTGTGGCATGCCATGTTGTAGGGGATAATGTCTATAGCCCTTGCTCATTGATCCCCCAGCATAGTCCACCATCTCAATGGTCCAAAAGGGAACTAATGAGATATGGAACCAATGGGGTTTATGATTATCTTTATACAAATTTTGTTTCATTTACAAGCAACTAGGAATCACTGAGATGTTTGTGTTTTTAGTTTTAACCTGAGTTGGTACAACTTGTGAATGGAATGTACTCCCTTCCATGGGAGGGACTCATTTTTGAAAGATAATCCCTTGTACCCGTCTCTCCAACCCCCTTTGTGACAACACTGGTTTAAATTAGTTCTTTTTATCTTGAACATCTCTTAAATGTACTTGCAGGGCATTTTACTAATGATTCACAAAAAGTCCAGTTCCGGCCGGATTTTTAAAAAAGTCCGGCCGGAACCGGAACCGGATAATTTTTCATTATCCGGCCGGATAGTCCGGCCGGATAGTCCGGCCGGACCGGATATCCGGTACACCCCTACTCAAAATGGTGCTGCGAGTGATGTGCGCCAATGTAGCCTGCATGTCAAAATGCTTGCATTATTCGCAAAGTTTTGGCAATAAGCAAAAGAGAATCACACATTAATTAAAATTCACAAATGTGTGTACTTTCTGCTATTGCACTGATATAATTTTCAAGAATTTTGCTGTCTAAAAAGAATCGTAAGATAAGAAGCCCATGCATATCACTGGCATTACTGCAGTACTAGATGCACTTATGCTACAGCAATACAGTATTATTGATCCAGAGCATGTGTATGGAGGACTTAAATGTATCATGTACTGACAACTGTAGTGTTGTGTCTTGTGATGTTGCTGCAGTACATACATAATAAGTGTCTGCTATAGTAAGAAGTTTATGCGCCGTTATGCTGTAATGGTGTGGTCATTTTTACCCATATATGTTCCTGCATGCTCCGTAAATACTCTAGTGTTACGCTGTCTTTAAACCTGCCTTAAACTGCTTGCCTTTCTACGTAATACCTACTGAAAACTTCTCTATGTCGTAAGCTACCTTCATGCATTAGGACTACAAGACGTACAGTAGTCTAGTTACTCTCATACAAGAAGTGTGTACTTTACTGTACAATGCATGTGTAGTACACCAAGAATGATCGTTCGTTCAAAGCACATGGCCGAGCCAGTTTCTCAAACAAGCTAAACCAGCTGTGCTTATTTATGTTCCAAAATAACATGATTATTCATGATGTTCAATACTGGCATACTCCATTTCCACAGTTTTGGGGTAAGTAAACAAAAGAATTCACTCCTCTGGGTGTATTTTTGAGGATGAAACTTTTCCAGGAATTCTACTTACTGTACTTTGAAAATTATGAAAAACATAAAAGTCACTTGTTAAAATTATTCAGTCTACTTAACTGAGGACACTCATTTGCAAATATTTTAGCTGCACCATACAGGGCTTAAAAGCCAGGGTTGCATAATTAAGTCCAGAACTACCGTACCAACAGTGTAGCTTGGTAACTTTTTCGTGCAGATTGCATTTGTTTTGTGCCTGATGAACTGTAAACACATAACCTTGGAAGTTACCCCAGGGAAAATTCCCAAAGTGCATGATGAACAATGTTAAGCATATTTTTCTGCTGTTTATAAGTAATTTTTGGTCTTATCTGTCAAGTTTACAAAAGTGTTTCACATTTAAAAGGTATGTTGGATTGTAGTAAAGTGTGTAGTCTAGATAGTTTAATCGCTATACCTTTGGTATATGATCCTTTTCAAAGGTTGCATGAAAGTTTATTGTCATGTTATTTTCGGCAAGAGACAAGCAGATCATTGGACGAATGAATCAATATACCAGACAAAGCTATGCAATGCAGACTGTGCAGTCAGCATAATACAGGCCTTCTTCAAACTTTTTTTTAACCTTTTGTAATTTTTGATCCAAAGTTTACTCATTGTTATGCAGTTTTGGGCAAGCAACATCTGCTGTTTATGGCATAAACAGTTTGGGTATAAAGCTGAACTGTTGCGACAAACTTATTACGAACAGAAAAAGTTAAACAAAGGATATTTGACGGACGTTTAACTGATCAATCAGTTGGTTAACCAGTACAGCCCTAGTGTTAACCAACTTTGTTTAAATCAGTATGCAAATTATCAGTGTTCTCCACTACCTGTTTTGTTAGGGTACTGCACCCACACAAAACTTGCAGGTGCTCAGCACCTGGACAAGGGTCTTGTAGGCAAGTTCTTTGGTGGATGGTGAACACAGGGTTTTCACTCATCATTTTTTTTCAGGAGTCACAGACCCTTCAAAATAAATTTACAAGAGTCAAATTTAAAAGAGAAGGGGTCAGAATAGATTTGAGTTTAATACAGCAAACTTTATTCCTGTTTTTTGTTTATTTTCTATATTTGTGATGCTTTTCCACTATCTTTTTCTTGGAAGACATCAGGCCTGATATTCAATCTGTCGATAATCAGTATGGGAATTGGAAAGTGATACATTTTGTGAATTAATTTGCACAATGAATGTATTGGCAATACTGCATTATCATTACTGATTGTTGGGGCCAAGTAGCTTTGCGTCAGTTTGACCCCAGAAGTTCTGTGTCTGTGCGTCAAAATAAAAAGTTGTGCGTCATTGACCCGGGTGCCCGAGTCAGTGAAATCACTGTGAACAGTTCCACAAATTTCTCTTCAAGAGTCCAAGAACTTTATATGTGCTACTAACAGTTTGAGTAATCAGGGTTCCCACTCTTTTCTTACATTATTTTTTCATGACTTTTTCATGACTTTTCAGGACTTTTTATTGAACTTTTTAAGGACTTCTCAAACTAACGTTGACCAGAAAGAATTAAAAAGTATAGTATTAAATTGAGATAACCATCTCTTATATCATTTGAGTCTATCTTGCAACTTTATGAAAAGTATGGAACATTTGTTTTTTACAGCTCATCAATAGGGCCACTGATTTTAAGCTTCATAAATTACAAAATTCCCTTTTCAACTTTCAAAACTTAGGAAAATACCGTTTCAAGCATAAGCATCTGACTTCTAAATGAATGGGTGCTTGGTTCATTCCGCCCTGGACCCTTTCTTCCTGAATACCCTGAAGGTACTACTATCCAAATATAATTATGCCAAACTATCAACATTGTACAAGAGAATCTGCGTAAGCAATTTACATAATTTTATAAAAAGGTCCATAAGGCCCACATGAGAACTTAGACCCCCCCCCCCAAAAAAAAAAAAACAAACAGATCACTAACCAAGCATCATTATGACAGGATGTCAGCTCTAACATTACTGTAATTGGAGGAGAGGACGATCATGTTGCAATCTTTCACAAAATGGACCCTTGGGAACATCTTGGGCCTTGGACCCAAAATTTCTGTATGTACCCTAAAAGAATCAGTAACAGAGCATCATTATGACATATTATCAACATACTACAAGACAATTTGTAGGCAGGAAAGCATTTTGCAGAATTTCATAAAATAGGCCACTGGGGCCCACATAGGACCTTGGGCCAAATTTCAAGACTACTATAAACAGATCACTAACCAACCATCATTAAGGACAGGCTGTCAACTCTGTTTAAACATTAAATGCAAAAAAAGTTAATCACTTTGCAGTATTTCACAAAATGGACCTTAGTGTCCATCTTGGGTCTTGGACCCAAAATTCCTAAACACCCCAGAGGTACCTCCTCTAACAGAAAAACATTATGACAAACCATCAACATTGCACAGGAGAATCTGTTGGAGGAGGAGCATTTTAAAGAATTTCATAAAATGAGCCATAGGGCCCACATGGGACCTTGGACCATAGATTACTGATCACCCTATATGGTCCACCATCTAAGGAACATTGTGCCCAAGTTTCAAACAGATCCATGAAAGCATGTGGGAGGAGTGGCATTCTACACAATTGTGAACAGATAGATCTACACGTAGATAGAGTGATGTTATCACAATACAGTAGCTCACACCAGATCCTGGTGTGAGCTACATGTAATAATATTGATAAATTTTACATTTTGGGCAGAAAAGTACCTTTCTTGGTCAAAGTCACCATATCCAGTGGAAATTATGTTGAAAAGAAGTGCTTAACATAACTAGTTACGATCATGTACCCAGCGAATACTTGTCACACACAAACGACCTAGCCTAACACACTATAGTATACGCAAAATTGGAGCCTATACCGACAAAATTTTCCCGATTTCCGTAAAGTTCTTACTTTTTTCTGATCGAAATTTTAAAACATTTTGATGATTTGAAGGTGAATTTGCCACCATTTCGGAAGGAAAAACGTCTGAATATGTCTTTGATAAATGCAAACATTCATTTAACATGGTCTGGGACAACAATACTCCATTTTCTGTCATAAAATTTATATGTATCAAGAGATTGATAATTTTTGCTAAATTCTGTAAAGTTTCGGGCAGAAAGTTCAATTCCATTTTTGCGATCGCAAAAAATCGGCGACCCTACATCAAAACTGCTTCAACAGATATATATTTGTTATAAACACAAGAAAATTCATGACTTTTCAGGACCACAGACCATTTTTGGTGAAATTTAAGTAATTTTCAGTCCTGAATTTTGAAGCATCAAAATTTAAGGACTTGTCAGGTTTTTAAGGACCTGTACGAACCCTGGTAATGTGTTTTGACCAAGAAAGATCCTTCGACAGTTCAACACCTTGGTGTTTTACTTCTTGTTGGGTGGAGTTGTCCATATGATAATTAAAACAGATCGGCCTCCTCTTGTGAGTCATACGCATTATAAAACACTTGGATTTGTTAAATTTCATTTGCCAAAGGCACTCCCAATCACAGAGAGCTGATATATCATGCTGAAGGCTGGTACAGTCATTAACAGTATCCATCTGGCGATATAAGATAAGATCGTTGGCAAATAAGTGTACCTCAGAAGAGACACAATCTGGCAGGTCGTTTATATAGACTAAAAACAGAAGTGGGCCAAGGACTGTGCCTTGGGACACACCGGACAACACTTCAGAGCTGGTAGAAAATTTCCCATGAATTAAGACCTTTTGCGATCTGTCTTTTAGGAAATTCTCAATCCATTTGTTAAGACTGTCCCTAATCCCTAGATAGTTCAACTTCAAAAGTCAGCGATGATGCAGAACAACATTAAAAGCCTTGCTGAAGTCCATAATACACAAATCTGCTTGATCACGATTGTCTAAAATTTGAGCAAGATCATCTACCAGGCCAGCAAGTTGGGTTTCACAGGATCTACCTCTTCTGAAGCCATGCTGTTTATCACTTAATATATAGAAAAGTTGTCAAAGTGAGCTAGGATGTTACTGACAATAATGTACTCAAGTTGCTTACAGACATTGCTGGTAAGAGAGACAGGGCGATAATTTGAAGGTAAAGATCTATCACCTTTTTTGAAAAGAGGTGACACATTTGCTGTGCGCCAATCCTGGGGTAGCCTATAGTACCGGAAATGATAGACTTCTGGAAAATCTTCTGTAAGATTGGAGCAATGACTGAGGAGCAGTTTTTCAAAATCTTAGCTGGTATGTTGTCCGGACCAGTAGCTTTGAGGACTTTTAGTTCCCTCAGCAGTTTCTCAATTCCAGAACTTCAGAAGTGGTAATAACAATATCAGGCATGGTAGCAATCAGGATATATCAGGATGTCACATTGTTACCAACAAGTTATTCTGATATCAACAAATATTTCTAATGCTATAGTAAATTTTACAAAGTAACAAAGCAAATTAACAGTATTTTATTTGCTCGTTTCCTGTAGGCTAGGAATTGACTCAAGATTCTTTCAAAAATAGTGTTTTACACTCCACCTAGGCTAGGCCTAAGGTAGTCCTCAGTAAAGGGACTGTGGTCGTTTGCCGATTGCTCACTATACACAGTCCTTACACCGACCATTGGAAATAGCGGGGGGATAAGCCGTCTGTGTAATGGTTGAATTTGTCTTTCTTCTCACAGCAAATTTTGAAAGAAAAATCCTATTTTACCACCAGGTCTTTTCTTCTCCAGATCTTACAGGAGTATTGCATCTGTTTTTGATCACTGAGAATTTCTGGAAAGTGCCAAAATTGTGAAATGAAATCAGCAACTTTTTCGCGCCATAAAATTTACTGTGTGACTATGGAACTTTGTTTACATCGGTATGCTAATAAGCTACATGGTTACGTCAGCTAAAAGTGTTTGCAGAGCCAATTGCCATGTGTATGTATAGGAACTACAGTAGGGTTGTTTTACAATCAGGGTACGTCGACCAGAAATTCACTTTATTGCCCCCATACTAAAAATATATACACTTGACATTAAGACCAACCACACTAAGTAAAAGTTCAGTATATGTCCTGTCTACAATAGTAAATTAAATGTATTTAAAGCACAATTTGGGGCAAAATAATTCTGCATAGTGTCATTTCTGGCAAATTCCACCGTCTCATTTGAATTTTGCAAACATTTGACCAGATGAATCACTAATACAGAAAAGAGTTTGACAGAAAGTACTGATTTGGAAGTTACAACTACAACGAGGTTGTTCAAAGGCCTACACCTTTCAATGATTGAAACAAATTCAATAAATGAAAAACTGCATGAAAAGGAGGTGGTATTTTCCGTCAAAAAATGTCCTCTCCGAAATCATGCAAGTTAAGCTGACAGATATATGGTCCAGTAAAAAAAAAATGTTGCCTCACAAATCAGTAATTTGTATCCTACAAACATGTAGTATTGATATTATGTTCACTCCTTCAGTTGAGATATGGAACCAGTTTCAACACTGAGACTTTCAATTCCGTCAAAAAGTGTCCTCTCCGACAAAAATGGTATTTCTATGTTTCTGTTTAAGAAACAGGAGCACTTGAGCTCCCACTTCTGGTACTTAAAGTACTAACATTGTTCCATCATAAATGCATAATTACATCTTCTTCAATCAAGTATACTCAATACATTATGTATGTCAAAAAGTATGTCCTCTCCCAAAATCAGAGATGACGTTTTCCAAGGGATACATATTTGCAGATTTATATCAAAATTAACCTTTGTATGATTGGGGCTCTCCATTTATAAGAATATGGTGTAGTAATTTAAACTGGAACATGGTTAATTAGGTAGGCTTTGGGGGATATGTCCAAGAGACAGTCATGTTTCTGGGTATTCTTATGTACATCATCTTCGAACTAACAGAAAAGTGTATGGTATAAAAGACCAAGTTTACCCTGTTTTTGTTTTACTTAGTTTATGTAGCCTAGCTGTGCAGATTTTGGCAACCATTGATATCAGCAGTGATCCTTCCCACTTTCTTAGTTGATGGATTCAATGACATGGGTACCTTTTGCTTAAATGTCGGAGAGGACAAGTATTTTGACACATTCAGATATTTCCATCAATATGGTCCTAGGTGAACATTCTGAACCTAGTAAAATTCTCTAACAAAAATGGACAAACCAACTCAATTGAACTCCTAGGAACTGCAGTACCTGAGAGCTGTAAATGTCACACACAACAACTATGAGGCACATACAGATATGAATCCATATTTTTCAGATGTCTGAAAAATGGCAGTTTTTGCATTTCCATCTGGCAATTAATCCATCCAGATAATGAAACTTAAAACAATGGAAAGGCCAACTCTAATGGATCCTGCCCTACTGCTTTGTACAGTATGGCCTAAACAAAGATGAAATTAATTGCTTACCCAAGGATGAGATTCGACTGTCATTGGTGAACCCCTCAACCCCCCCCCCCACACACACACACACCCATTACCCAGGGACACTATTGCCTTTACAGTAACACTGCTTTCCAGGCAGTTCAGGAAGATTTTCATGACCTGCAGTTAAACATTATGACATTTTTCATAGAGGTCAAAAGGGTGGTCCAGCCACAAATTTAGCCTTGATACATTTTTAGGACTGTTAATTCCTACCATTTTGGTAAAAGGTTTATCCAATGTACTGTATGGTTCTTGAGTTAGAGTTAGATGAGGTTTTACGGTTCAGTTTCTAACCAATTGAGATATTGACACTGGCAGGCTAACTTACTACAATGAGTGACATCTCCTCACATTGGTGAAAAGTTTTTTAGTTTTCTTTGTTTATAATGGATACCAGAATGTTTTTTTTACCTTGAAATCAGTAGAGGTCAGCCCAACAACAGGGTATGTGAAGGTTTCAAAATATTACCCCCCCCCCCCCACCAAGCATTTAACGATGGAATTAAATTTTGAAGTATTAAACTGGGAGTGTGCATTACAGAAAAGCAAAAACTGCTTTATCGATGTGCAGGGATGATATCAATCCTGCTTGCTTCAAGTTCAGTTGTGAGAGGAAGTATTTCAAAATCAACAAACTGAAATTTTATCGAAGTTTCACTAGAATGATTGGATTACTCACTCTAAAACATATCACAGGTAAATGTGTGGTTGGACCACCATTTTAATAACATGGTCTCTCAAATGTTTGTACCTCAGCCAAACCAAAGTGTTTTGATTGCTTTTAGAAGTATATTGTCATATGGCAAGCATACTTGTTAGAACATGTTTCCATAGTTGCTTTCCAAGTTGTTATTAAGGTTGAATCAGAAACATTTTTAAAAAATCTAAAATAATAATTGGTCAAATTTTACGTCAAAAAAAAAAAAAAAGCCTCTCCAAATATTCACAACAGGGGATCTTGGAGTAACAAACCAAAACTTCAAAAGTTCACTCTCTTTTATTTTCTCAATTTGTATATTTCCTACTGCATGTACTGACTTACCTATCACAATTCTGTGTAGTGTATGTACTGAGTGAATCAGTCTGCTGTACCATTGTTGACTTAAAATGAGCTTTTTCACACTGTTAACTATATCAGTACATTGTAATGTTACAGAAAATATGATGAGAAACTTTCCCTTGTTCTGTATATTGCACTATTGCAGGTACTATGAAATAATACAGTAAATCAAAGGCAGTTACTGATTTACTGTGAGCATGTCAAAAAAGTGTCCTCTCCGACAATGAGGAATCTTCTCTGACTGGTTACAGTATATTGACATCATATAGCTGGCTTTTAGGTATAGTGTTTTGCAAAAAAGGGCACTCAGAAGCAACCAATTTCAGTGTGTTTATTGAAGTAATTGGAATAAAACTTCTAGGAATTATCCTGATGTTTCAGAACCTTCTTACGGTACCACCTGTTATCAGTCACTTATACATTAAATGAAAACATTTACGGAAAAGGCTATGTACTTTATCCAGAAATTTGAATTGCACAAGTTTCATTTGCCATCTTCCACTTATCAAACATGGCATTAATTTCTATGAAATAATTCAGCTCAAGAACCCTGTTACCACACTCCCTTCTCTGTGTCAAACAAATTGTCCTCTCCGAAAACCACATGTCCTCTCCGACTGATAATTTTGACATCAAGTATCTAGACTGTTGCTGAACATAGTGTTTTGAAAATTGGTGTGTAGAAGTAGACTGACTATGGTTATCAGCACATTGAAACAGAACTGCTGTTACCACTACTAATGTTTCAGAATTGAAAACTTCGTAAAACCATTTCACCCCTATCATGTACAGACAAACAGAAACTTCTGTGTAGGCAAATAGATATGCCACACACTTCAGAATACTGAGTTGTTTTTTCATTACACATCATTTTTACTTAAAACAATGTCATCTAGACTCACTCTAAGCAAGAGAATAATTAGTCCTTGAACAGGACCGTGTACTACGTTAACGGTGAACCTACTCCGTACCACGGTCCTTGTCCTGCCTACACAAAATTTCCGTTCGTTAGCCGGTCTGCCAGCAGACCGGCATTCCTCACAGCTTAAAATATTCACCTATGATTACCATACTTTCCATGAACGTTCTTTGTCATTGCATCTATGCTTCTTGACCAGTTTTTCTTGGAATAGAGGGGAGTAAGAAGGTGAAATTTGCAGGTAAAAACTGACCTTAACACTAAGTCAGTTACAAGCTTTTAGAGATCCGGTGCAGTCACATGACTGACTTCCCTGTAGGAAGTTGTAACCAGGGTAGTACAGTATGCAAATGGATATAGTACGTCGTATAGATGCACATTTTTCGACTTTGGAGAAAATATTTGTATATTAGGAATGGATGTTCACCCCAAAACGGTAGATATTGACTTCAAAATCTGAATTCAAGAAAATGTAACAAAATTTAAGGAAATCCTGCAAATAATTTTAGGAAATTGGACATCAAAATGTGGAAGCGCTACCATGGGCCATTCTGACAATATGGCTGCCGTTTATTGACGAACGTCGAAGCGAGTTTTGTGAGTTTTGGCCTTAGAACACACCTGTGAGCTGTGTGAATGCATATTTTTCTACAATATAATGGTAATAAACTGAGTTGCATGGTTTTAGAATCGGAGAAATGACAGTTAGTTTAGGAACGATCAATTTCTGATAAATTTTCCTCTCAAACCTTAACTGCGGGGTTTTTTGTGTAGGCAGGACGAGGACTCTAGTGCGGAGTAAAACAAAGTGTACGTAGCATAGAGTCCTGTTCAAGGACTAGAGAATAATGTGATATGTGTAGTTAGATAATTTCATGTCCCAGGAGCCAAATTTTAGATCATAGATATTTAAAGTTGTATAAAATAAAATTGTGGATACTTGATGCCTCCATACTTTTAAAATCTTGAATTTGACCTGTCTGCAACACAACAAAATACATACTAACGTTAAAGAAAAATAAACAACTTTATTTTTTGCCTTCTGTGAGACACCTGATGTACCCTGATTGTAAAACAACCCAGTAATGAAAATGTTGTGCGTGACGTCACAATGTTACGCACACGGCACTCTGATGTCAACAACAATTTCGAACGCTACAGTAAATTTTTACGAAGTGGCAAAGTTGATGATTTTATTTCAAATTTTCGGAACTTTTAAGAGGATTAAAGTGATAAAAAACAACTGCAATATAAGTTTAAGACATGGAAAGGAAAAGTTATGGTAGTTTATTAAGACTTTAGGTCCTACCTTTGCAATAAGAAGAAAATCAATTTCGACCAGCACTGTGCTGGTCGAAGACCCCGAATTTTCAATGAATCGGAGTAAGGACCATGTATTGGGAGCTATCGGCGACCGGCTATACACGGGCCTTTACTGAGGACTAGGCCTAAGGTTACTTTCAAAACTCATTTTCCACGGATTACTCAATCCAGAAACACCAAAATATGGCAAAATGCGGAAGACACATTAGAAAATACTACTGTAAAGTTTCATTCATTTGTTTAAATGTTTTCCTATTTTCATTGTCACGATGTTGATTGACTCATTCCCCCGGTACACAGTCACTGAGTCAGTTACAAAACCCCCGCCTAACACACAAAGGTAACGGGAAGAACCACACTTCGGTTAGCAACGCATACCTGCCATTCCTGCGATGACAGCAACAAAAACAAAAGGTAACAACAGAATGGTTCACTATGACCTGAAATGAAATTCAAGAAACTCTTACCATCCTTCGGAAACATGTATGACTACTGGAGAGTCAACTGTAAAATCGGGTAATTATATACCCCTCTTAGTCTCTAAAACGTGTAGAATGCCACCAGAATGTGGTACAGAGTCATACAACATGAAGGGAAAATAGACCACTAAACCGGTTTTGATGGCAGAAGCATTTTTTACGAAACTCACAAATCAAAATTTGGGCATAATTCAACAATTTATCTTGATCATAAAATAATATTTGTAATAAAATAATATTCGCTTTATTGTTAAACCAAAATTCAAACAAACTAAAAAATATTATTATTTCTAAAGTGCCTATTTTGTTTGGAACACTGAATAAAGTATTTCGTTAATTCTTCGTAAAGCGTGTTCAGAGGTCAAGGCGGGGTCAATGTTTTGTCGTCTGCTGCGGCTTTCACTTCAGGAAAAGGAAAGGAACATCACATGCAAGTTTTAAGATTTTTTTTGATGTACTGCTTCGTATTAAAGCATTAAGATGCATTGAATTATAATTTTAAATGTGCCCTAATCTTAAAGAGAGGTTTTAAATTAACAGTGAACCTTATGCGGCGGAATACTGGCTAATTCTATCCCAACTACCGGGTCACACGTTCGTATGATCCGTAAAGCCCAGATACTGTAGCCTCTAGGCCTAGCCTAGATAGATATTGTATTGAACAAATGAATTATTGTAGGCCTATGTAGGACTAGGCCTAACGTTAGGCCTATTTCTGTGAAACACTAACAAAGCCATTGGCTCGGAAGTTTCAAAAATTTTTTACTTTATTCATTTACTGCATGAAAGCACTCAGAATGCTGTTTATTAAACTATTTACTAGGCTCCATGAAAGCAAATTTTGACCAAAGCAACTGAGAAAACCTTGACTAGCCTAGCCTAGACCTTATTGCATAGTTTGTCAGTCGCCTATTTTCAGTTTATCTACTGATTTTACAATGAATTGGCGCACAATAATTCAGTTTGGTTGAATAATTGGCATGCAGCGCGCAGACAAAGAATTGAGCAAAAGATCGACTGCTGTGCAAGTGAAATCCTGACGCTCAAGACTCACTCAAAAAATTATACTCAGTACACAATTCAGAAAGAACCAAATAATCACCATCTTTCATAGCAGATGAAACGCTCTGGACCCCAGCGGGGCCCTTATATGGGCCCATGCACCCCATGCCCAGGTGCAAAGCGTTTGTTGGTGTGCAGTTTAGAACTTAACAATTAAATTCTTTCCAGCCTGCAAAGTGCAGGGAATAATTTATCCGGTATCGCATCGCAATTTGCTACACAAGCTGGCCAAATTGCTACACCTAGACATACAAAGTCTCACACCTATTATGCGGTGTGAGACACCCCACAGAATCAACTCACACTCAGCTAACCCAGTCTCACACCGTAACTAGAAGAGAAAAAATGCAGCCATGGTCAAATTTTTTGCATGTCATGTGTTTTTATACACGAAGATAATAAAATTGACGAGTAGAGTTATGGACTTGTAGTGTGGGATATATTCTGTTCCTTGTTTTCTTTTGCCATTTCATTTATTTTTGGTGCTCTCGGCAAATGGTAGTCATGGGCCGCTTTCCAATATCTCACGGCCAGCACTCACTCACCTTGGTATCTCTGCACAAATGCGAAAATGTGTAGCACTTTTTTGTGTGCATTAGGGCTGTGACTGTGCAGCGATTAATTGCTAAACAATCGCATGTGTAGTAAATGTTTAGTACAAAGTCACCCGCGATTAATCGCAAAACTCGTTTTTACTTCCAAAATAAAAAATGTCTGGATCTGGATCTGGATAAATACTGCACAACACTCCTGGTGGAGTCAAACGTGCAGGGTTGGGTGTGCGCATGAAGTTAGTCGTCCTGTCTGAGAATCCTCAAGGCTGCGCTCTTGAACTGCTTGGGGTCCTCGAGATCTGTTATGTTCTGGGGGAGAAGGTTCCAGTCCCTGACGGTCCGAGGAAAGAAACTGTATTTGTAGCAGTCCTTATTGGTTGGTATACCTAAAAAGCTATTTGAATGATGATGCCTAGAAGGCCGCCGGACCGGTTGAAGGTTGTTCATTGGCAAGGCTAGGAGACCCAATCTGGCTTTGTGAAAAATTGCTAGCCTGTTGACAGTACGCCTGACTTTAAGGCTATCCCACCCAAGATCTTCTAACATTTCAGTCAAGCTTCTATGGGGGGAATAGTCATTACAGACAAACCTAGCAGCCCTACACGTATGTTGAATTTGCTCAACCTTATTGGATAGGGAAACGGTGTAGGGATCCCAAACGGAAGATGAATACTCCAATAAAGGCCTGACAAGAGTAAGGTAGGCATTAGCTTTAACACTCCTGGGACAGGAGTATAGATTCCTTCTGATAAACGCCAGAGACCTATTTGCAGACAAAGTGATATGGTTAATATGTCTATTCCAGGTAAGATAGTTTGAAATGTCAACACCTAGGTATGTATGAGAGGCAGTGGACTCTTTGTCTAGAGTATAATTAAAAAGCTTGGGATTCCTTGAATGAGTAATCCTCATAGAAAAGCACTTTTTGGTGTTAAAGTGCATTTGCCACTTACTGTATTTTGCCACTCAGAAAGGGTGTTTAAATCCTTTTGGAGTTGAACCTGGTCAAGGTTATTCTTTATCTGTCTATAAATAACACAATCATCAGCAAAAAGTCTGACTTCAGAAGAGATATTATCAGGCAGGTCATTGATATAGACTAAAAATAAGAGAGGACCTAAAACAGTACCTTGGGGGACACCAGAGATGACATCCACCCAATCAGAGAAATCACCACCCAACACAACCCTCTGCTTGCATAACTTAAGGCAGTTAGAAATCCAAATAAGAATACGGCCTTTAATGCCATAATTCTGTAACTTACAAAGCAAACGGTTATGAGGGACCGTATCAAAAGCCTTAGAAAAATCCATAATTGTCATATCAGTCTGGGATCTATGGTCTAAAGATTGCACCAGATTATTGGTTGTTAAGATCAGTTGTGATTCACAAGAATGGCATTGTCTAAAGCCATGATCCCTTGAAAATAATGGAACAACCCCCATGGCAACAATGAATATGTCCGAGACAAAGGGGACATTCTGAAAAACTTGTGGACAGGTGTCTAAAACAAGTAAAAGTGAAAGTTAAGCCTATATAAGGAACTGTGTTTGGGGTTCACGGATACCATGTCCCCCGATGTCACTAAAGCATTTTAAGTATTCATCATGTCTAAGAGCATGCGTAAAGTCTTTCTGTTGCTTGTAGGTAATCGCAATTAATCGTTAAACGATCACAAAATTTTGCGATTAAACGTTTAGTGATTTCGCTACGCATTCTATAGTGTGCATAACCATAGGGTTTTCAGTGATTTTATACTACAAAAGGAAAAAATTCGCAAAAATGCTACACAAAATTTGAATTCTATATTATTCCCTGAAGTTTGCTGAAAGTTTTGTATTCCTATTGAAGGATTCATACCCCTTGAAAAATTGAAAGGTAAGCAGTCAGGGGGACTGGTCACTGCTGATGATTTTACATGTTATTGTACCTACTGTCCTGGAGAATGTTTCATGCAGAATTCGAAAAATTCTCCGACGTGGGCACCAATGTCTTGTCCCCTTCCTGTGCCACCCCTTATACATGGTGGAATAACAATAATTATAATGTCAGTAAAATTTAATGAAATTGCAATAGTGAATTGCCCAAGGGCTGGATCAATTATCTTTCCAGACCACACAAGGCTTGCAGATGGAGTGTTCACAATGCACCCCAGATGAATGTGTTGTTTGCAAATTTCAGTTTCATGTAATAAGATCATATGTTACAGTAAAACGTGTCAAAGAACCAACCATCAAAATTACCACATTATAGCATAAGTGGAGCGCCCAACCCTTCCACTTTTGGTGGAAAATTTCCGAAAATCCTCCCTTGGTCCTGCTTTTCCACTGTGTCCTGTTATTCTCCCGCCCGGAGGAAAATATGTTGGCTGATGTGTGCCAGCTTCCATGAGTGGTAGTCAGAAAGCCATTACAAAGGCATCTTTAATATGCAAGGCATGCAACACGGCTTTTATAGAGATTTTGGCCCCTAAAGCCTGCTGTATTTCATTTCCAGTATACATTGTGTTAACAGTGTTTCCCATTCATACATCACAGACAAATGGGTCTTCTTAAGCTTCTAAAACACTGAGAAGTCTAGAACATCCGGGCACTCCGCCCACTGGACGTCTGCTGGGGTTTTCCCCTGAACCAGGATCCAGGGGTCCTATGGCAAGCCCCTGGAGCCCACCCATTAAGGACTTTGGGCTTTGCGCTTTGCACTCGCTGTGCACTTCTGCACTTTTCCACTTATCATATCCTTACACTGTACATATCCCTATTTCAAATTCAGAAATGTTGGGATCCCTTCATAAGCCTATGTAACCAAAGGGATCTCCCAAAAAATATGAACCATAGTCCTTTACCATCATAGGTTTCATTAGACAGATCAAAGTTGCTCATACTGTAGCTTCCCTTCTGTACATAGAAGGAAAACAGAGAAAGCAAATCACACTCAGCTCTTGAAAAAAGAATGGTTTCTCGATAATCAGACAGCGCATATTGCAAAGATGTAGATACCATTAGGAGTTGTGCAGGAGCCGCAGAGAACAAGGTAAATTCTATGTGGCGACGTTTTAAGTAAAAGTGTAAAAAAAAATCTGCCAGTCTCATGGCCCTGTCTCAGGAATTTTATTGCCGAGTCACAAGTCCGAGCTGTACAAGACTGAGTCCAAATCCAAGTCCTTGCTCTCTGAGCCACAAGTCTAAGTCCTTAGAATTGTGACTTGAGACTGGTCTCAAGTACTTCACTAGATTAATGTTGATCAAAAAACATGGTTTTAATTGCAAAAAGTGTGTGTGCCAGTTCAAAAAACTCACTTATTAATACACCTGCCAACTTTTCTCTCATTTAGGAGATTTGGCAGTATGGGCAAAATGTAGGGAGATTCAACAGAAATTTGGAGAATAGCACATTGCAGGCTTGCAGCTGAAATACTCTTTACTGTAGTGAACACCAGTATTAAAGGCTTGAATGTATACATGGCCAGTGAACTGCATCATGTAATAGAAAGAGCTGTCAATGTTGTGCTGTACATGGATGGGAAAATACTATGGTGTTTTTCTTATGGTATATACAGTAGCATCAATATTCTAGACTGGAGTTTTATAATTATCCTTACCAAATTTTCTGTAATTTAGAATTTACTTTCAGAATCAGACCATTATTCAAGGCATTTTACCGTACTGTATGTACTAAATTAGGGGTGATGAACAGTAATGGTTGATTTACTGTAGAGGTCATGGTTGGTATACAGTATGGTTAAGTGGATGTGTCAACAAGCACTGTTTATACTGTATACAATGGTGTCTTATGCTGATTTGGTATGAGCTCACACAATGAACCTTGCTGCGGCCATGGTGATGAAATCCTTGTGCATGTTGTGAAAATGTCACAATCTCCTACTGCAAATATGCACTTGCCAAATTAAAAAGTGAAGTAGTCTGATAAGCCTGCAGGAAGATTTTGGTTTCATGAGTATTTTCAGTTTGTGCATGTCGGATCATTTGTGGAAACACAATTTGTAGTTGATTGCAGTAAGTATAGACCTTATGCATTGACATCACACTGACGTCATTTTGAAGGAAAGCAATGAAGCACGTGTGCACTCACGGCGTACATTTCGCATGCATGTGTAGTAGATTCCGTGCGTATCCCCGGTGCACAAATCAGGTGTCTGCATTTGTTGGTGCAAGTTGTATTATGTGCTTTCTTCCATTTTCCTCCAACATGACCTCATATGCATAAGGTCTATACCAGCGCTTCTCAACCGGTGGGCCGCGAAGCCCTCGCAGGTGGGCCGTGAGATCCGCCATAAAAAATGAAATATAAAGAAAAAGAATAAACTTTTTGTAAGTTGGGCCCCAGAAAAATTTTGAGAGTCAGAGTGGTCCTCGAGTAAAAAAAGGTTGAGAAGCGCTGGTCTATACCATACCACATATTGAAGAATGCTTATATTCTTTGGGTTTTGTTTTCTGTGAAAAGTTATTGAGCATTATTTTCTACAATGCTCATTTTGTTATTGGTTCCATTCCTGTAGTAAAGTTTTCTTTTCTTTTTTTTTGTTTTACAGGTGCCAATTTCACTGTAGGTTCATCAAAATATACTGTCCTCAGTGGTTTGTGCAGTTTGTGATGATTGTTATCTGGATAACCTAAATTAGGGTATTTTATTCCTTCTGATTATAGCACACCTAGAAAATATGAAGTTCAAACTTTGTGTCGGCTTCTTGGCCTTCATTGGGGCAGATATTGGAATATCATTTGTCTTATGGATTCATGGAAGTGATCTCAACTTTGTGGAAAACTTTTCAAACTTTAGTTTTTCTGTCAATTTTATTGACCTGTTTATAGTGGCTTTGCTCAGGGGATCTGTTCTAACTGGTGCATTATGTGGATTTTTGCTTAACCCATCCCAGGCCCAAAAACGACTTCAAAAAGGGAAACTGTTTGCCAATTTGGTATGTCTGGTGATGGGCCTGTATGCAATAGCCAAACTTCTGTTGTACTGGGAAGCAGTACGGGACATGAGAAAACCATGGTTTTGGGGAATATTTGTTTGGACCTTGATAGCATGTGCTTTTATGAGGCTTCTGTGGTACTACTTGGGCACAGTGAAATATGCAGGATCTAGGAGAACAAGGGTACTTCATGTAAATCATACGGAAAGCAGTGAAGAGGAAGAATCAAGACCCCTCCTGGGGAAGTGCGATGAAAGTGAACATAAGGAAGAGAAAGATGGCAAGAAAGATAATGATGAAGAAGTCCAAGGACATAAGACAGCTCTCTGGAAATTGTTTTCACATTCAAAACCTGATTTACCTTTCATAACAATTGCATTTGTAGCTTTACTCATCGCAGCTAGCTGTAAGTATATACCTAAACCTTCTTGAAACTACTATAATTCTTTGTAACGAATAGCTTAAACTAAACTTTTATTTTCATTATATTGTAAGAGAGGAACTTTTGGTCAAAGAATTGTGACAAATTTGCAAAGTTTAGTTCCAGTGCGGCATTTCTTTGCTGGTTCTTGGACAGCATTCTCCTGGGCACTATTTCATAAAAGTTAGGAATATTCCATAGTAACTTTCATGAAAAAGAGCCCTGGACAATTCTTACCTTTAAAATTTTCCCAGGTAAACCCCTCTGGCTGCCTGCCTCCCCACTACCACGATTTTCTGTGGTAAAACTTGTTTGAGAGGCAAATTGTAATAGTTGGAAATTGTCCTGGTGGGAGTTGTCCAGAGTGGAAATTATCCTGCCGGTAATGTCTGAGTGGAAGTCATTCAGGTAAGTTGTCAGGAGGGCACATTGTTCAAGTGAGAGTTGTCCAGGTACCTTTCAAGATAAGAAACTGCTGAACAAGTTTTGGATTACAAAACATACTGTAAGTAAATTTACATATGGTAGATGACCTCTGGTAGCAGGCACTGTGTACCTTTAACACCAGGGCCCTGTTTCATAAAAGGTTACACTCAGTCTTAAGTTTGATTTCAATGGGACTATACTACATTGTTGATAAAAGTTAAGATCGATTGTAACTCTTTATTTAACAGGGCCCAGATCTTCCGAATCAATGGGGTTGCTGCCTCCAAAATTTGTCATTTTTATGGGGTGGGGTTGGGGGGTGGTGGGGGAGATTGGAAGTTTTGAGAATGTGACATTGATAAACATCTAGTTAGGTTGAACAGATAGGAGTAGTCAGCTTATAAATTGAGTCGTATTTAAAAGTTAATAATTTCTTTTTCACTTTTCTGTTGAAGCTGACATTTTCCTGCCGCTCCTGACAGGTCAGGTGATTGATGGTATTGTGGTGGAACAGGATTTTAGCAAGTATGCCCGACCAATCATTATCCTTACTCTCATTTCTGTTGTAAGGTATGGCTGATTCTCAATAATTATTTCTTTCATGTTAATTAATGCAGTGTTATATAGCCATGAGGATATGATCTGTGATTGTAAATGTTTGCATGAACATTGCCTTGAAAAATTGCCAAACACATAACTGAAAGGTATCCCTCCCAGCTTTTTCTATTTAGTTTGATGTGCAAACTGAACCAAACAGTATTCTGTGACTCATTTTCATTTATGATTCTGCAAGATATCAATTGCAAATTGTTTTTTTAGAAAATCTTTTGCACCAAAATTCAGCCAGTGTAAACTTGCATTTTGGAAACTTGACATGTAAAGGCTGGGCTGGGAAGGTGGGGTGGGTGGAAGGGGGGCAAAGATGTGTTTGCCCAGAAAATTTTCCCAGACTGGTTAACAACCATATTTAATTCATCAGCAGATTAATGGTTGAGTCAACTGTACAGTAATGCTCCGGTTGAATTTGCCTTGAGTATTAAGTGCCAGTGTTCTGAAACTTTGCAGATTTGGGTTCAGCTGCTTTGGCCCCACCCCTACCTTGTATGCCTGTAACCATACTTGTCACAGGAAGTGAGGATGTGAGATATTTTATTTCTGAGTTTCAGGTGGCACACTTCCCCCCACTGGCATCCCCAGTAGATACTGTAGATTGCTAGAAAATTTAAAATTATGACTTACTCCTGTATATGTTACAGTGTGGTGAAAGGTTCTTACATTTGAGAAATGTACAGTATCATTAAACAATGAAGAGCTCTTAGAATTACAATGGAAAATGAATCTGTGAAATGAAATCACTGTTTGAAAGAATTTGCGAAGCAAAGGTACTATCTACTGTATATTTGTCATTATGTTGCAGTTCTGTTGCTACTGGGGTTAGAGGAGGGGTGTTTTCATATTCAATGGCCCGTCTCAATGTTCGCATCAGGAAAAAACTTTTTTCCAGTGTCCTGAGGCAGGAAATTGGATTCTTTGATGTAACAAGGACAGGTTAGTAGTATCAGTAAAGTTATGCACTTATAGAGTATCACAAGCACTGCACTTGTGATGAAAGACTTGAGATTCATGCTTTTATGATTAAAGGCATGGTGAAGAATGTGATTTCACTTACCATCATCATAGGTGGCAATGTGGGATAAGGGAGGGGGTGGGACCTGCAGCCAGTCCATTGGGTGGAAAGTTTGCTATTTGGGAGCAAAATGTATGCTATTTTCAGGCAAACATGCATTAAAATTTGGGTCCAAAGTTCTACAGCCCCTTCCCCCCCCCATCCAACCCCATCCAATTGGAAGTAGTCCTGTATGTTATGATTATCATTATGATATCAACATTCATTTGGTAGTTAATTTGATGCTGCTCTAGTGTTGCGTGGAAAAACATATTTAGTAAAAATGAACTCTTTATCAGATAACTATGGTGGTCTTTAAAGACAGACAGTCATCACCCCAAAGTATATTTTTAGTGTGGGTATATGAAAATTCTCAGTTGGTGACTGCTCTTTGATTGACATCAAAGTTTGAAAATTTGAAAGATGCAGAGTAGCTCACATTCCACACAAGGCAGAGAGAGTGCTTTTATTACATTTTATAGCCTTGTAGGCTCACCAGGACATGGCCTTAAGCAATAAAACAGGTTTATTCCTGCACAAGGAAGAGCTTCATACAGTTATGGGAGGAGCTAGAAGATGCGTAGTTGGGAGAATTGGAACTGTCTGGGATGATGAAAATTCCCCTTTAAGGTACAGTATAAAGTGTGACACATTAACATGTAAAAAGATACACTAGTTCAGGACCCCTCTACATTTTTCATATCTGTGTTTGTCAATTCAGCCTGATAAACATTCTTTGGCTACCATTTCATTTATACACAACAGGTATTGAAATGAGTTTGAAAACATCTTTACCCTAAACAAATTTGTTTCTTTTAAGTTCTTGTTGTATATTTTTGATCCTCCCCCAACCAAATTTAAGGTTCTTTACTAAGGTGTCACATGACCTACTCTGCAATGTACAGCAGTAGAGCAAAAGAGGATAAACTTGGTCTGCAGCTGATTATGGTTTTCTTTAAGAATTATCATTGTCCTTTGCACGTCATTCATGCCATGCAAATGCCCATAAGCCTACAATCCTGAATAGTCCCTCACAGCCCGGGAAAGTCTTATTAGTGATGGTCAGTAACTTTCACATTCTGTGGTTTAAGTCCAGCGAGTTGTATCTTCACAACCATGCTCAATCAGGACATATGATCCAGCCAAGCCCTAGTAGCCATTGGAACTACTTTTTAAGCACCAGAAGTCATTATTCGCTTGAGCGCACATTGTACTGATAGAGCTGGAGTTCTGTTACCTTGTTATTATGCAAGCCTGATTAACTGTGGTCAGCTTCTACAAGAATTTGGACTAAAAGGACTTTCATGTCATGTTTTATGTTTACAATTTATGTTTCAGTATAAGCAGATTAGCAATGTTTATGGTAAAATGCAATTTCTTTTTTCTTTGTACTTCCTTTGTAGGCCTTAGGCACAGTGCCTGTAGGCACTGTACTTATCGGGTAATCTGAGATATGAGTGCAGTAGGGTTACCATGTTTGTCAAAGGTAAAAATCGGGACATTAGTACTCAATATTATATAACTGTGTGGAGAGGAATGTGAGGAAAGGTCCTCTCCTCTCCCAAAATTTTGTGTTTGGAGTAGTAACCTAAGATCATGTCAAATGGTGTAATATTTATTACAGATGTCATCAGTGTGTGTTATCAAATGAAGTCTAATTTAAATGTCACATTTATAGTGAAATGGCATAATATTTACAACATTGGCACCCAAAAGACAATGCAAAGTATGGCTTTTCTTTGTTTTTTTTTAAAAAATGGGACACTAATTGTGAACAAAACACCATTATTTTGTTCTGAAAATGGGATATTTCCATTGAAATGGGAGGGATGGTATCCCTAGCTATGAGGGGCATGTCTGCATTGAGTCATGACTCCTAAAGACATTGTAACCATTGTCATCAATCGCATTGTACTTTTTAAACCCCATTGTTTTATGATTATTAAAGTACTGTATTAGGCATTCCCTGGAGAAGAGCAGTCATCCTTGAATAGTTTTGCACCACACTGTTAATCAACCTGTTATTTGCTCTCATTTATATTGCTACACATGTAAAGAGTTAACAGTCAGCAGACAGACACATCCTGCTGAAGTAAAAAAGAAATAAATGGGATCCCACTCTTGTCAGTGCTGTAGAAGGTACTGGGAAGTCACAACTCCCATCATACCTGCTACTGGAATGTCTTACCAGTCACTACTGTGAACTATAATTGAGTAACTTGATCAACACTGGTTACGTGGCTTTGTGTTTTCAAGGCACATATATGCTGTCTAGTGTACTTACCATATTCAAAATCTCTTCCAATTTTGAAAATCAATATTCTTATCTTTGCAGGAGACATTACATCTAGGCTCACATCGGATACAACAACTTTGAGTGACACTCTCAATTTGAATATTAATGTTTTCTTGAGAAGTGTGGTCAAAATTATTGGCTTTGTAGTTATCATGGTAAAGCTCTCCTGGCAACTTACAGTGATTACCTTGGTGGTGATTCCTTTGATAGCCATTGTATCAGATTACTATGGTGATTTTTATGAGGTAAGCTTCTTAAATCTTAGGCTAGTATTATTTACAGATCATCTGCCTGTTAGGGGTGGAAATTTATTTTTTCAAGGGAGGGGGAGTTACATTTAGATTTTCCCTTGAAGTGTCACCTTCATCAACAAACGTTTTTCCTCCAGTTACTCATGAACAAAACCCAATTGTGACACTGCTGAACCGTGACATGAAATTGAAAGCACAGTATGTATAATAATCCTGTGATTATACAGACCATATGACCTGAGAATTCCAAATTCACAAGTTTGTCACATGTTTTTACCCTGGAAACTTGTCATACTGTATCACGTCTTTCACATGTCATCCTGCGTGATCACAGGCACAGGTTTTTTTTTTTTTTTGTTTTTCTGAACATCATGGATAGCTTTAAAGGGATATGCAGCCACCCCCAAGTCTGTCACTATGAACCTCCATGGATTCTCCAGATCAGGGATTTGAAGGATTTTAACCTCTTTCATCCTGCTTTGTCTTGGCAGCTTTGAGAAAGTAAATTCCTTTCACACCTTGTTAGTTTAGAATTCGAGTTTACATTTATGCCACACAAAGGAAGTGACAGAGGGCAATTTTTAAATTAATTTCTTTAAAAGTCTATGGACATGTAAACAGAAGTTTTACTAAATGATAGATTAAGATCCCATGATGAAAAATTTGTTGGAACAGTTTGAATATCTTCCACCATTGCCAAGAAACACCTCTTCAAAGTTTGACCATTTCTGAGATTTTATCATTTGCTGTGCAGAAATGGTGATGTTGATTGTTGCATAGGGTCTGTATTTCTTTTGTTAATCCTTTGTAAGTTATCTGTTAACTACTTACTAGCTAGTTTCTAGGTTGGTTTTTATTGTGCACATTTTCAAAGTAGTCAGCAGCTACTACATAATAAACCCCTCATGGCATGCCAGCATTACAACTTTCCTTGAAAGGAAGGTTAAACAAACAAAGGATAACATAAGATGTATCGTACGAGTCTCTCTTTCCACATCACAAATTTGTCAATGAAGCTCATGTTCATTCATAATTTAAGTGCAAAAACAGTAATTGTCTTGTAAAATGGTCAATATTTGATGGATTTTGATGAGATTTGTGACTGTTTTGAATATTCTTAATGCTTTTTACATTAAATAAGTGGCTGTGACACTTACATGTCCACAGACCTTTAACAGTTCAATAGTTAAGCCATTCACATGAAGGAAGGGTTTAAGCAAAAAATTAACTTTTCATATTTGAAAGAGGAACTAAATCTAAGCAATCTGGTGAAACTTTCATTCAGTTCGGATCTGTAGTTCTCAAGGTATCAGCAAATGAAGTTACTACATTTCTGACCAAAAGTGAGCTTGAGGCCAGCA
Organism: Holothuria leucospilota; assembly: GCA_029531755.1. NCBI lineage: Eukaryota > Metazoa > Echinodermata > Holothuroidea > Aspidochirotida > Holothuriidae > Holothuria > Holothuria leucospilota. Next base: position 26,023,131 of record CM055964.1, on the reverse strand, counting down.
GGGGTTATATCACCTCCTCACATTGATAAGCAATGTTTTGTTTCCTTTGTTTTTTGAGTCCATTGTGTTGACCTTGAAGTAAATAGTGACAGGAGCTCCTCATGAAGCCTCGGATTTTGTAAAATTCCCATGCCTCTCATGCATTCAGATTCCAGTAACATGGGATTATAGAGGAGAAAATTGGTTGTTAAGTTTACAGAAGAGCAAAAGAGTGTGCATTAATGTGAGGTTATGATGTCATATGTGCTTGTTTCAAGTTCACTTTGAGGTGAAAATGTGACAACTTTAACTGCTAATATCTTGAGAACCACACGTTGGATTTCAATGCAAATTTCACCAGTATGCTTAGAATAAGTACCTGTAACATGTCAAAACTTGATTCAAGCCTAGACTGTTCTTTTAACAGTACCAGTAAAAGGTTCAGTAGGTCATGGCAATGTTGCCTCACTTCTGAATGAAGAGTAAATGATGAACACAAACTGAAAATATATGCACAAGGCTGAACCAGAGAATTTACCCCTTGGGCAGGTGAAACTACCCCCTGGGGTAAATTTACTCCCAGGTTATATATCGTATGTAACAAAGAAGAAAGTGAGGAATTTGATTTTCAGTTTGACCGACTGATGGACAGATAATTGTTTATACCACAGGGAAGGGGAAGGAGAGGTTGCTATGAAAAAGCTAGAATTAATTAGAAGTATTAATTGGAGCAAGTCCCATCAATTCATCATTTGTCAACTGCCTTTATCCTCTGTATGCAACTTGATATGGTACTTGGCAAAGTCATGAAAAAAAAAACTCACATAATTTTATTTTTATTGCACAGAATTTTATTTTTATTTCTCAGGCCTGGACAAGTTGTTAAATTATGTCAAAATGACAGAAGTGATGGAAAAGTCTCAGAATTTTGTAAATACTGTTATGAACAATGCATAATTTCATAATGCATTTTTTGAGGAGCTTCAATGAATTTGGTCTCAGATCTTTCATAATTTGGTAATGAATATCAGAAAAGGTGATGAAAAAGTGATGAAACTTTATTATCTTAAGATGCAGGAACCCTGAGATGGGAACCACTGTCATGACCAACTCTCATCAAACTGAAAATACCACACTAACTCTCACTCAAAGTCTTACTCTGTTTTTAACAGAAACTCTCAAAGAGACTGCAAGACTCCTTGGCTGATGCCAATAATGTTGCTGAGGAGACCATTTCAACTATCAAGACTGTCCGTAGTTTTGCAAATGAGAAAGGTGAAGCAGAACATTATGCTAATAAGCTGAAGGTTTCTTTCAGACTCTGGAAGATTGAGGCTCTAGTGTTTGGCTGTTATGCAGCTGGAAATGCTGTGAGTTATATATTTTTTCTTTAAAGTTTATTAATTGGTTCTGTCACAGTGTTCACAGCTATCATGGAAGTAAGGGCAAATCTTAAAAAATTGAGCTTCCCTTCTTCCAATTGGGTAAAAGTCCCAGTGAAAAAAGGTACATGCCTCAAATCAGTGAAAAGTCACAGAATTTGATTAACCCAAGGAGAAAGTGGTCAATAGGCTGATGATTTTGTGTCATATTCAAACTGAATCTCAAGCCTATGAAGACTTGTCAAGTGGGCATGGCCTTAAATAATTGTAGAATTCTGAAAATTCATCCGGGAAAACTTTGGGAAAAAGCAGGAAAGTTTGCTCTCTTGAAATGCTAGGAAGCCTGTAACTTTTTGCTGCAATGACTGTCATTTTAAGACCTTGCTTGTGCTATTTGCTTGAAAGATGTATGAATAGATAAAGTAATGTTGTGCACAAACAAGCTTCCATAGGGTCATTCATGACCTTGATGGGGGGGGGGGAGTGTGTGAAAGTGTCAGGTCACTGGTAAAATTCTAGAGAAGTGGGATTTTACAAGAGCGTGAATGATGGTCTTGAGTGCAATGGTTGTGAGCTCAAAATAAAGAGAATCAAGAAATAAAAAAGAAGAAAGTAAACTAAAATTTTGTTTTTGTGGTTATAGTTTAGACTTAAATGTCACCTTGTATCAGTGGAGGATACAAGTGGTGAGTCCTGAGTTGCAGCCTGTCTTGTAATGAGCAGACATATAGTAGTATGTTTCAGAGTGCAACTTCTTTGTTGTAGAGGGTCTGGCCTGTCAAATTTCCCTCTTTGCTGGCAATCGAAGCATGGTTGATGAGGCTGTGCCAGTTTTCTAGTGGCAAATTTCCAGACCTCAGCCCCAACCATTGTGGGCTGTGGTTGGGGCTTTTGGTCCTGTATGTATAATGCCTTTCTTTAGGAACCATTCCTTTCGAAAATTCTTGGATCTGCCTCTACTGTATTTGGTATCAACTGCTGAAAGAGGGTAAAAATATGGCTTTGTTAGCATTGATTAAATGTGCCATTAATTAATTGTTGGCTTATTTTGAGTAATTAAAAGCATTTGACAAAAAAGTCCCACAAAATGCCATGTACTGCTTCTTGGGATTTTAATGCAGACTGGTATTTGGCATTCAAAATTTTCTAAATGCTTTTCAGCGAAACATTTGCTAGAATTTTTGACAGGATGCTAAAGGTTTTCCAGCCAACCTGGAATCAGGGAAAACCTGGAAAATGAGTTTCCCTTTGTCCAGTTTGGAAAAAGTCAGGGAATTTGAAGAAAAAAATGACTCAAATCAGGGTAAAGTCAGGGAATTTGATGGACCTAAACAAGGAAGTGATTATCTGCTGCATTTTGTTTCATGTCAAAAAAGCATGAAGAGAAAGTAAACTAAAAACAGAGCAAAATAATTATCCTGGAGTTTTAAAGTTTTTTTCAGAGAAAAGTCAGGAAAAGGGTCTGCCCAAAAAGCAGGAACCTTGCTAAACATTTTGTGTATATGAAGATAAGTTCCTGTAGTTTTAGAGTTAGATGAGGTGTTACGGCCCAGTTTCCACCCTGTAGTTTTAGAAGTTTAAAGACAGATTTAGAGGATTTTTTTATTTATTTATTTTTTTATTGGCGGAAATTTTATGACTTTTGTCGTTCAGTTTACTGTAAACTGCAGCACTGCTGCGTTCATTTGTTGAAGCTGTTTAAAAGGGAAACAGTGAGCTTTATGATGCTTTCAGTAGTTACTTTTACTGAAATACATTTGTATGTACATTTGTATATTTCTGCAGATCCTGGAGACAGCTATGACGATACTGACACTTTACTATGGTGGTCATTTAGTTATCATTAATGTCATGAGTGGCGGTCAGCTGATTTCATTTCTTCTCTACCAGTTTGAACTTGGAAATGCTCTGGATGTAAGTAGAAGGTTTTATTCTCCTCTACTGATTCCTTGCCAAAGGCAGAAGGAATCTATGTAAGGTAATGTTGTGTGCGTGTATGTGATGCTTTGATTGTAAACACGATATCTCACGAAGGGTAACTGTGAGGGATCTGATACTTGACATTTGGATACCCCATATTGAGCTAGTAGATGATCCCTATCATTTTTGGTGGAGGTCAAAAACCATCTGGGGTCACCAGAGGTCAAACTATAAAGGCCGTAAAAATGCTTTTAAACATGGTATTTCAAGGAGGGAAACTTTACTGAATTTCATAGATGACATGTGGATATTACATATTAAGCAGATGTTCACTATCGTTTTTGGTGGAGGTCAAAGGTCATTTGGGGTACGTCACCAGAGGATAAACTGTAGAAACCATGAAAATTTATTGTGTGCATGATATCTCAAACAGTATTAAGTTGAGGGATCTCATACTTGTCATGTGGATACTTTATACTGATTAGAAGATCTCTGTTGTTTTTGTAGGGGGTCAAAGGTCACTTGAGCTCATCAGTGGTCAAAACTGAGAATAGTTGTAAAATGCAGTATGTCAAGAAGATAATCTTAATCTCATACTTAGTTTGTGAGTGCCCCACATTAAGTAGGAATAACCTAGATAATACATGTTCTTGCCTTTTGTGTGTCTGTAGCTTGCAAATGCTGTCTGCCATCACTAATGCCCATAGGCGTACGAGGCGGGGGTCCCGGGGGGGGGGGGGGGGGCGGCAGCCCTCCCAGAGCAGGGAAAATGCTTATTTCAGGGCACTGACACTTGTATCTTCAGGGCAAGGGGGTAGTGCAGTGGGCGGGCAGCGACGTTTGCCAACAGGGCAAAATGCTCATTAGTTGCACAACAAAATATCTCCCGAAATAATACCTTTCTTTATGGTTTGGGGGGGGGACTCATCCATACCCGTCCTGAGTGCCCCCCCACCCCCGGTGAAATGTGTTCCTGTATGCCTATGGTAATGTCTGTGGCTATCACTTACTCTTATTGCAGGACATTGGGAATGTCTACACAGGTCTAATGCAAGCTGCTGGAGCCTCTGCCAAGGTGTTTGAGCTCATCAACAGGGAACCCAAAATAAGTAACGATGGTGATAAAGCACCAGACCAGCTCACAGGACGGCTAGAATTCAAAAATGTTTCTTTCTCTTATCCATCTAGGCCAGAGTCTTCAGTTCTTAAGGTATGTTGTACTAAGACTGATGTGTGTAAGGTTCTAGAGATGTTCAAATAAGGGGAAACAGTTTCATTATCTGACATGATATGATAGTCGGTGAACTTTGCATATTTGAAGGAAAGGCCTGAAACTGTTGTTTGTGATTTTATGCAAAAAGCTGAACAGGTTTCTTTTCTTTTTACATGGGGCTTGAATATATTTTGGTTTGGTCTTAATGACCAGGCTAAGTCAAATGACAGACTGGGTAGTAATGTAAGTCATCAGCCAGTCTAAGTTTTCAGTGCTAATGAAAAAGCAGTGCATTGTAAGCTTTCATCTGGTACCAATATCATAGGTACATGGTTTCCATTTTGCATGATGGCCAATGCAGCCCATTAAAGATTGGTCCTGAGATTTACTGAGGGTGTAATAATTTGACACTTGATAGTAAATTTACTACCAAAAGTGCTGCCAGTAGTAGGATTTACCCTTGAGTGCACACATAATTGCACCCAGCCATGTTTGATAGTAGACATACTGACCAACTGTACAAGCTATTTATAGTGCATTATATGCTATTGTGAACATCTGTAGTCCAGTACCTTTGGAAGTCAACCGGTGATTATCTAAGAACCAATTTGTGCAGTAGAGTGTTCAGTGAAACTCATGTTACAAACTCGGGTAGATATTTAATCTCCCCTGTTTTTGGCCAAAAAGGGGGGTCTCGGGTGGTATTCCTTATGGGCTGAGAAGATCGTAATGTGATTGATAAAAGTCAGGTAAAAAGAGTTCTTCAATGCATAAACAAGAAAATTACTGTACTGTCTAGTTGGATACTGGCAGACATCCAACCTTCTGTGTTTCATCTCAAATTTGAAAGGTATAGTACAAAAACAAGGTATCTAAATTACTTACATAACCTGAAATGTGACAAAAGTATTTAGACTTCCAGTCTCATCACATCAAAGAAGATGAACTACATCAGAAAACCATCTCAGTTCTTAATTTCTTTGTGGAATATGTACCTTTATAGTCTGACAAGATGATCTAACAAAAATCTGTGACTAGAGCTTTTAATTGATTTGTGTACTCTTTGCTAAGTTACTATTTACTAGGTAGACAACTTACAAACAGAGCTTTTAATCTTGCACCGAGAAACCCAATAAATTGCGTGGTGTATTTGAAAAGAGCTCTGCTACTCTTTCCAAAAAATTATGCAAACTGACTTCTCATGCAAGACTGTGATCCTTATTAGACAATTCATGAAATAAAATATGGTTGTGCAATTTTCATTTTAAGACACTCCACCTTTCGTATCCATAACTATTTTTAGAAAATCATAATTCTGAAAATTTATTTAATAGAATGTGAGTTTTACAGCATCACCAGGAGAAATTGTCACACTGGTTGGTCCTAGCGGAAGTGGAAAGAGTACCTGTGTCAGCATCTTGGAGCGATTCTATGAGCCAAGTGAAGGACAAGTTTTGTTGGATGGTATTCCAGTCCAGGATTATGACCATAGTTATATTCATAAGAAGGTAAAATTAAGGCAGTGGGAGCATTTAGCACAGTGTCAAAATCTCAGGCTGCAGCTGCCAAAGCAAAGCTGCAGCAGCTTATAGCAGGGTTCCTACTGTTATGTGTGTAGAAATAAATTATTGCTGCAGCCTCTGCAGCTGTGTAATTTTGACAGTGGTGGTTATGTTAAGTTTAGTTGTGTCAGGGTAGAGAGTCTCTTGACAATACTTGCGACGCTAGGTTCTTGTGCCCAGGCCAGTCTAAGAATTCTGTTTCAGATATAACTGAAGTTGTGGATTTTTTTTCAAGACTGTAAAAACTGCTTTTAAATGCAGTGTCTATTTTTGTCCCAGATTTTTTTTTCTTTTTTCGTTTTTGTTTTTTGTGTTGTTGTTTTGTTTTGCAGTGAACTGGGTAATGCCATTTTATAGTTAAGTCATGAAAAGACTGTAGAAAATTCATGTAATTTTATTTTTCTAAAGGTGCTTCAAGCAGGTTGATTTTCCCATCAAAATTGATTCTTCTGTGGTACCCACTCCTGAGTGTGAAATTGAATAATGTACCACTATCACTTTAAGTAATTGTAATAATGGGTAAAGTGGTTTATATAAAGGTGAAATGGCATCCCCCCTCCACCCCTCCCCAAAGCAAGATCAGGTTGTTTTCATTCTTTTCACATCCTTTGGCTTATTATGTTAGTATCAAATTCAGAAGTAGTTTATATTGTACAAGGTGACAGTTTTTATCCATTTTTGCTGATTTTCTCTTCAAGATGGCCCTGGTGGGTCAAGAACCTGTTTTGTATGCTCGTTCCATCGAGGAAAACGTGGCATATGGCCTACCTGAGTGTACTTTTGAGGATGTTCAGCATGCCTGCAAACTGTCTAATGCCCATAGGTTTGTGACAGAGCTGGATGGAGGGTACAAGACCCAAACAGGAGAGAAAGGCACACAGTTGTCAGGTATGACTAGGAAAAAGGATGTAAAAAGAATTACCAATTATTGAACTAATGATGGTAATTTAGAAGCCATCACCAGTGTCGTGTAAGTTTAATGCTTTTAGTAAAATCTGAGAGAAATATACGTAAAGATAAATATTTATAGTATAGGGGGCGCGTTGGTGACTCCTCCAGCCTTTGAACTCTGTACAGACAATATTCATAAGTGGGAAACTTTTGTGTGCTTTTTGCTACTGTTGTTTAGCCAATTGTGTGAAATAATGGAAAATGCAAATTGCCTGTAGTACACAATTGTAGAAAGGGAAATATGAACCTTTTGTAATTGGTTTCGATGATAAGAGAAACCTATGCAGTCATGATGGCGTGTGTATGTATGTGTGTATGTGCGTGTGTGTGTGTGTGTGTGTTTGTGACACTTTGCTCGTTAACACGATATCTCAAGAAGGGAAACTCTGACAGTTTTCAAACTTGGTACATACATGCCCCATATTGAGAGGAAGAACCCTATTGTTTTTGGTAGGGGTCAAAGGTCACCTGGGGTCACTGGGGGTCAAACTCTGAAAACCTTGTTAACACAATATCTCAAGTTAGGAAGCTTGGATGAATTTCATACTTTGTATTTAGATGCGTTATGGTAAGAGGAAGAACCCTATCATTTTTGGTGGAGGTGAAAGGTCATCTGGGGTCACCGGGGGTCAGACCCTGAAAACTTCGTTAACACGATATCTCAAGAAGGGAAGCTCTGACAGTTCTCAAACTTGGTACATAGATGCCCCATATTGAGAGGAAGAACCCTATTGTTTTTTGGTAGGGGTCAAAGGTCACCTGGGGTCACTGGGGGTCAAACTCTGAAAACCTTGTTAACACAATATCTCAAGGTAGGAAGCTTGGATGAACTTCATACTTTGTATGTAGATGCGTTATGGTAAGAGGAAGAACCCTATCATTTTTGGTGGAGGTGAAAGGTCATCTGGGGTCACCGGGGGTCAGACCCTGAAAACTTCGTTAACACGATATCTCAAGAAGGGAAGCTCTGACAGTTCTCAAACTTGGTACATAGATGCCCCATATTGAGAGGAAGAACCCTATTGTTTTTGGTAGGGGTCAAAGGTCACCTGGGGTCACTGGGGGTCAAACTCTGAAAATCTTGTTAACACAATATCTCAAGGTAGGAAGCTTGGATGAACTTCATACTTTGTATGTAGATGCGTTATGGTAAGAGGAAGAACCCTATCATTTTTGGTGGAGGTGAAAGGTCATCTGGGGTCACCGGGGGTCAGACCCTGAAAACTTCGTTAACACGATATCTCAAGAAGGGAAGCTTTGACAGTTCTCAAACTTGGTACATAGATGCCCCATATTGAGAGGAAGAACCCTGTTGTTTTTGGTAGGGGTCAAAGGTCACCTGGGGTCACTGGGGGTCAAACTCTGAAAACCTTGTTAACACAATATCTCGAGGTAGGAAGCTTGGATGAATTTTATACTTTGTATGGAGATGCGTTATAGTAAGAGAAAGAACCCTATCATTTTTGGTGGAGGTGAAAGGTCATCTGGGGTCACCGGGGGTCAGACCCTGAAAACCTTGTTAACATGATGCCTCGATGTAGAAAGCCTGGATAAATTTCATACTTTGTATGTAGATACCTTATAGTAAGAGGAAGAATCCTATCATTTTTGGTGGGGTTCAAAGGTCATCTGGGGTCACTGGGGGTCAAACCCTCAAAACCTTGTTAACACAATATCTTGATGTAGGAAGCTTGGATAAATTTGATACTTTGTATGTAGATGCCTTATAGTAAGAGGAAGAATCCCATCATTTTTGGTGGGGTTCAAAGGTCATCTGGGGTCACTGGGGGTCAAACCCTCAAAACCTTGTTAACACAATATCTCGATGTAGGAAGCTTGGATAAATTTGATACTTTGTATGTACATGCCTTATAGTAAGAGGAAGAATCTCATCATTTTTGGTGGAGGTTAAAGGTCATTTGGGGTCACTGGGGGTTAAGCTCTGAAAATCTTGTTAACACGGTATCTCCACGTACGAAGCTTGGATAGATTTCATACATGGTAAATTGATGTGTTATAGTGAGAAGATGTACCCCACTGTTTTTGGTGGAGTTCAAAGGTCATCTAGGGTGGCTATGGGACATCATGGCATTATTTGGAGTAGAACATATATCATCGAAACCTCAATGCATTTTTGCATTCTGGTTTTTTGATGTTAATGCAGAGCCTTTTAGTTTGTATAAATTTGATGATTAATTTGTTCTTTGGTTGACAATACCCCACATTTTCAGCATTATAATCTTAACATTCTGCCATTTGTATATGTAATTCAATGAGGTAGCTTTGAGTGATAGTGTGCCTAGAATCTTTCCTTTGTGTAAAGTCACTCTTCAAATTACATTCATAGACCTTGATTTCCGTTCACAAATGTGGTTTAAGGTCCATGTACTCCTGTATTAAAAGGGTGCACTAGCAGTTGAAAAATGTGTATTAAGAACTTATCTGTTTTTGACTCAAGTGACTTGGGTTTTCTTTGTAACAAAGAGGCATTGAGAATGTTTACCATTTGCAATATTTAAAACAACCTGTTTTTGGACTGGAAGGTAACATTTTATTATTTTTATCTAGAAGTGGATATTAGTTTTGTGTTTATTATGTTTTACTTTTAGGAGGTCAGAAGCAAAGGATAGCTATTGCAAGGGCCTTGGTAAGAAACCCTAAAGTACTTATACTGGATGAAGCTACTAGTGCTCTGGATGCTGAGAGTGAACATGCAGTAAGTCATGAGTTAATTTTAATAGATCATAAAACGTTTGGTAAATGATGTTTAAACGAATCATTTTTGACTTGTTTACATTCTTAAGACTTACACACATTGGGAAACTCTTGAAATCCTTTTGCATTTTTTAAGACATTTACAACACAGTGTTACACCATGTGGGCCTTGTTTCATAAGGAGTATCAGTTGATAGTAAGTTTGATCTGTAAAGCAATAGTCCTGTTGAAATCAACTCAAAATTGAGTATAATTCTTTGTGAAGTAGGGTCCAGGCATGCATGTTTGCCTCAGTATCTATAATGTGGTCTTTCATGCAGGCTCATAGCTTGGATTGTCAGCCATGAAGGATGGGGGGGGGGGGGCGAGACCAGGTCTTCAGGCCTGCAAATTTATCGTGAGGCTAGAATTCAATAGGAGGATTTAGCCATCAGGTGACATAAGACGTCTAAATTTTTCGCCCAGGAAAATGGCCTTTTCCTGGGGAACTTTGGCTAAACCAGCCTATAGAGGGATTTCATGTGACGTCACGCGTAATGGATTCCCAGGCACTGAAGGTCAAAACACACATGCAGTAAGCGAATTTGCAGCTCACATGCACGGCATAACCATACATACTACTGTGACAAAATGGACGCGTGCCCGTCAAAACTAAAGAGACGCGCAATCTTGCCCTTCAAAATTGCATCTAGTTGGTTAAAGTCACGTGATTGAAATCCCTCTATTGAATTCTTGTGGCATGAGCCTCTGGGTACATACAATTGGTGCATTTGAGAACTAGAGCAAAATGTGAGTAAAGATGAACAAAACTAGATACCAAACATTAGTTTATCCAAATTAATTCAAATCAGACTGACAGCAACTTACTTTGGGGAGCTAGGTAGAATGGATATCTTGACAGAGCCTGTGCTCTGAAAGCTAGTTCTTGGTAATCAGAATAAGACAGGTTGGCTAGTAAAGGAAGCCTGTACTGGGCCAGACATTTTCATTTCTGACAGAGGCTGTTAAATGCATTTACAGTTCAGCGTTGTGGGGGATTCTGTTTTGTGAATGCATATTATCAAATTTTTTTTTTTACTTGTTCAAAAAGGACATGGGAATATTGGGTGGAATTTTATGATTAGAGCTCTCACCTCTGTAGCCTGCTGCTGAATTAGAATAAGTTTTTTTTGTAATGTTGCATATATAAAAGCTTACCCTTGACATATATGACTATTGACAAAGCTTCTTTAGTGAAGTGTTCATAAATGTATTTATGATGTGTCTCCAGGTACAGGAAGCCATTGCAGAACAGTCCAAAGATAGAACAGTTATAATCATAGCCCACCGACTAAGCACAATTAAAAAAGCAAGCAAGATTATTGTTATAAATCAGGGACAGGTGGTTGAAAGTGGAACTCACAACGAACTTGTTGCCAAGGATGGGCTATACTCCAAGCTGGTGCATCGACAGTTACTTACAAATGAGGGTGAGGACAATGAGGAAGAGGATATTGACTCAGCGGTGTTCAGAAGAAGAAACAGTCCAGTTCAACTTATCCCAAGAAGAAAGAGAAGAGGGTCATTCCATTCTCTTATCACAGAGGGATTTTTTAGTGTCCGTAGTCTCAGTTCCTCCTATGGGTCTGTCATAACTGGAGGAACACCGTCTTGTTCTATATGATTGCTGACTGGTAGAAGTTTTTCTGTGGAGCCAGTAATGTGCAGCATAGGTATTTACATGCCAGTAACCTGCCACAAGGTATATAGAGGGGTAACTTTGTAAATAGAATGATATTGTGGAAGATGGTGCAGAAAACATATTAAATGTGATTATTTTTATATCTTTGGGTCATGAATTTGTGACCTGTAAAATTATTTCCATCATGCCACTGACTTACTGCCAAGGTATTTATTTGGGACTTTTGTGAATGGAAACAAATTAGGGGAGATAAAAATGTTTGAAGGAGGACATAAAGTATTGAAGATATGTAACCAGATTGAACTTACACGTTTCATACCTTGGAGTTTCACATTTTGTGGCAGGTTTTTGCAGTATCACCTATCTGTATCATATTCCAGGTTGGACTTTTTCATTTCACATGGAAAAACTTACCTTAAGGGATAGATATAAACTAAATGCGATTTCTTACCTTGAGACACAGATACAAACTTGGGATTTTGTTAGATGCTTTTCTAAGAAAAGAGAACAATGTGAAATTGTTCACAATCAAGGACCCTACCTCTGAAAACTACTTTTGATGTACATCACTGCCCTTAGTGCCCTGAATATACCTCTGATGGTGACTTTTTTAAGATATACTGCTTTATGAAGGGACAACAGGGTGTTTGCAAAGTCCAATTAAAAGAACAAGTTTTTGGAAAAGTTTGGTTTGGTCCAGCAAACAGGTTGTATTGACCTTGAAGAAAAGCAAATTTGAATACCGTAACTCATTTTACAATGTGTTTCCCTTATTAACTGATTAACTGTAGATGAGCTGTGTGAGCACAAAGCAATTGTGTACCAGTGTCATTAGTCCAGTTTAAACCCCTTCTCTAACCTGTGAAGCACAGTTTGAAGCTTGATGGTCAGCTTCTTCCAGCCTGTTCTGGTGATGCTTAATATGTATATTGGGCATACTCACGATGAGATAAGGACAGTGCTTGGGGTAGAGTAGACCGGAGGGCAGCATGCAGGCAGACAACATTATTTATACATCAAGTCAGTAAATGACTGGCTAGAAAACAAGCCATTGAAAATGTGTGTTGTGTGTTAACCTCTGTTTTGTTACATAGACTGTTTCCAATTGTTGCACTTAACAATAGCAAAGTAGGTGACACCCAAACAGCAAGACTTTATGGCAAAGACGGCTGGATTGAGAGATTTAAGCATTTAGTGAGGGGATCACATCTCTTTTAACTGCACACATATATTATATGTACACACATCTTAAGCAGAGTTTCCATCACAGCCTTTGTATGAAAGATCTAGTGGTTAAATAAGCACATAAAATTTGACATGCAAAACTATGTTGCTGCATTGGCTGTCATTCACATGAGTGGATGGCCAATAGATTTTTATCACAATTTTGCAAAGCAAATGTAATTTGCTCATCTCAAATTCTGTTGTATTGATTCACAAACTGTGATGCAACACTGCATGGTTTTTACTCTGGGTACATCCCATAGACCATTTTCCAAATAGCAATTACAAAGAATTGTGGGATAGTGTTTTTGTATGCATCGTTTTTCGCCACAGTAATATGCCACTGACAAAAACGACGCATACCAAACTCTATCCCACAATCCTTTGTAATTGTTATTTGGAAAAGAGTTTATGGCCATAATATGGATTTCATAGTTCTAGGACTCTCTCAGGTGAGTTGCTGCAATGACATGTTTTAGGTGATACTATGTAATATGCAGACAGAAGTAAGTTTGGTAATACTGTGTAATGCATGCAAACAGTATGTGGGACATAAAAGTATTGTGTAATATTAAGTGCAATAAATATCCTTAGATTGTACCTCTAAACATAATTTGTGATTTAATTTCATTGTTTATACATAGTTTTACAGATAATATATGGCTTTAGTCTTCCTCTAGTAATTTTTCATCTTACTTGATTTAATAGAAACTACTTGGACATGTCAAAAAGCTTGAAATTTAGTTAACTGCCAATTTTTTGATGAACAGCTCAGGATCTCATTACCTTCTACATTTTATAATTTTTTTTTAATTTTAGTTTCCCTCTTTTCTTTTTATTCATGTCCAACTGGCTTGTGGTATATATTTTTAAGTAGCAGTTCATACTTTGGTTGGTTCTGCTTTGTGGACGATTAATCATTATTTGATACCAGAGGACCAATTATGGGATTGTTTGTTAATACATAGGAAATATTTATGTTTACCAATTCCTAGGATTTGGGGCCTCTCTGAATTGGATGAGGTTTCTTGGGCTTTATAGATTTTCAAACCCAGAGCAAAAATTGTACTTACATGTAGAACTAAATAAAGCAGAGCATCCTGCTATTTGACTTGCCACTAGCTGGTAAAACCCCTACCCATCTGTACATGGTGAGGATGTATGGCATGAGATCAGCAGGGATCTATGAAAGCCATATCATTTACAACTTCTCTGTGTTATTTTCTGTTTTAATGTCAAATGTTGTAAGATTGCCTTCCAGCTTCTCCCAAACTGACATGTTAACCTAAAGCATATCTCTATTATTGAACTTACATTGGTAAAATTAGACCTCATTACTATTCTGAAGTATTACAGAATTGTATTGTTCCCTGTGAGAACTACACAACTCTACTGTAAGTATAGAATTTGACAACTAATTTGTTTGGTTTGCATAATGTTATACATGCCACATTTCTGGTCTATTGCTTTTTAGTCTAGAGGTGGTTGCACTGCATGAAAAATGAAAGAGTGGGAAAGCACGGGGAGGAGCAAGCTGCCATTAAGTACACTGCTATTTACAACACAGCTGCCAGGGGGGGGGGGGGCAGAAATTACTTGTCCCCATATCTCTGCCACTCTTCTGCTGTTCAGTGAAATAAAAGACTATTTTCTCTTGGATAACCATTTGCTGTACTTGGCAGTGCCAATTGTTTAAAAAGCACCAGTGTTTTCGATTCCCTTGAGTAATAATGTTACTTGATTTATATCTCAGTTTGTGAATTTTTTCCTTTTTTGTTTGTTTTGTTCGTGTTTTACTTTTCCTTTTCTTTTATTTTCCTTCATTACTTTGGGAATGCCCTAATGTTACTTAATGAGGTAAGGAACCATATTGAAATTCATCAAAATGCAAAAAGTGGACTTGTCAGTAATTGATCAATATACTGTCATCCCAATTGTTCCTGGGTAATGTGAGATGCACATTTCAAGTAGGGTGTGGGAGGATAAAAAATTGAGGTTGCAAGAATGTAGACAAGTGATACCCCTTTGTGAATTTTCTTTACTTTCACAAGAGTATAATTTTTCCAGATAGTGTTCTACCACATTTAAGTGTAATGCAATTTAATGTGTCTTCCTACTGTAATCAGCTATTAGAACCACCTTGTAGACATTTCTGATAAAATGTATCAAATGCAGAGTAGCATCATAGTGTTTATGGGGAAAATATTTTAAGAGTCACAAGTAGAAGTATCATATTTTGCACATAATTTGTCATAAGGTGCTGACTGTCAGGTGTACAATAGAAAAATCACTGAGAAGGACATACCCTATGTAACCTCTTTTATTTGAATGTGTTTAGCCAATAGAAATGAGCTCTAAGTCTCTGGAGAAACATTGCTTTCATCTCCCAAGCCAAAGAAATGAAATAAGTAGGTTATTTGAAGTAAGAAGCGTAAAAAGCTTGGAATGGGAACAATTCTTATGAGTAAAGCCATGATAAAATGTGCAAATCTGTGACATGGAGGTAGAGACTCAGAAGATCTGTCAAAAACTTTTAAAACTCCTTTCAACCTTATATCATGGACACTTTCTAACATTGGAACATCCTGGGATTTATCAAGGAAGCAGAACTTGGCTACTTGAATAATATTACTATCCCTCTCCAAAATTTAACTACAAAGTGAGTTTATGAAAGGATAAATTTGTATCAGGTTAACACTCACCTCATAATTTTTGCATTGGCAATGAGCTACATCAGAATATCAGCCAAGAGGGGTGATGTGTGATTGGTTAGGTATCCTCAAATGACGACTACTGCATAATGGTACCAACTTTAGATATGTATCACTACCTTTAAACTGAATGACAATTTTTAGATGATCAATTGATTTTAAAAAGATCTACTGACTTCATGCATCTGTCAATTTCATGCAAGACCTACATGAAAAGTATTTAAAGCCTACATGAATTATGAAATTATGCCTTCATATGCCTTTTTACTGAAATGACATCACAAGGCTGTCTAAGGGCTTTCTCATGTCCATTTGGGGTGTCAGCTCCTTTGGGGAGTTTCAGCTCTCCACCTGCAGTGGGAGATAGCATAAATGGCTATTCTTAGAAGAGGTTGATTGTCACTTCATGGAAAATTGCTGGGTATTCTTTTTCTTCTGCCTCACAACTACTAAGTTTATATCAGCAACACAACAAGACAGGAAAACTGAAACATGGAATAATGATTTTTTTTTTTCATCAGAAAATAAGGGTGTACAGGTGAAAAATGAAGTGATAACAGAGTGATAATTTTTTAATGCAAAAAAAAAAAAAAAAACAAAAAACGTAATGTGGATTCAAAACAAAAAAAATGTTTGGACGGTGTTTAATTTTTCAACCCAGAAAAATGTGATCAATTTTCTAGAGGTGACTGAATACTGAGGCAACTTAAGCATTAAAAGAACAATATGTTTGTTAGCGTGTATGTAACACTTTAAGTGAGATAAATCCAGAGTTACCAGGTAGATGGCTTAGCAGTAAGCCAAACATTTAAAAGACCATGGCAAGCAACATAAAAGAGTGAGGAAGGTAACTTGTATCAATACTTCAAGTAATATAGCACTTCAGGCTGGGAAATCCTGCTTTAAGGAAACATCATGTTAATGGACGGACTTCCAAACAAACTTGTAACTTCATCAGATTAAAAATCTGTTCAACAGCTACCTTCTAAATGGATTTGTATAAAGACAAAGATTTGAAGTGAAGAGTAACATACAACAGCAAAAGGAAGGTTACTTTTTCTAATGCTTGGATCAAAAGAAACATTCTGGGAGGTGAATCTACATTGCAGGGCACCTGGTTTTTAAAGTGGCTAGCTTTAAAAAAATGGTATTTAAACAAGTCAAAGGTAACTTGTAAAGGGATTTGCATTTACTCAACTTTTTCTTACAAAAACAGCCACATAAAAGAGTGAAGCATGAAACTTGTTAGGGCACTGGTATCAAAACACACACATTCCCAGCAGGGTAATCCTGATCCTTGAAACTGCATGTAGTATACTGGCTTCACAAAGAAAAACTCTTTCTTTCCAGCACAGTAAACAATATCATAACACAATTTAAAACACAGTATTCATGTGAAATGAAATTGAAGACTTTTATCAAAAATAAAGCCAAAAGCTCAGAGAAGTTTTTGTAAAACAGTATTTATACTTCTATTCAATACCTATTTGAACACTACTCACCATAGTCTTCTTCATATGCACACACACAAACACAAAACAAACAACAAATCATCAGCAGATTAAAACCCTCTTGAGAGGAACAAAAAATGACTGAGAACTGTAACCACCCTGATCATTCTGTAAAACACTCTTTGTATGGCTAGGAAATCAGAGTAAAGCACCATTACAATGAAAACATCTTACTGGGAGATTTAAGACTGTTAGCTATTCTGTCATTTTTCTAACTTGCTGATGCTTTATTTCTTTAAATATTTTGGTAGTCACTGACTTCTACAGAGTAGGACATGTATTTTGTTTTGAGACTGTAAAATTTACAGTAGAAGACCAATAACTTAAACAGCTCACATAAAAAGAGCATTTTAAAAAAGTTGAGAAAACAGCTTTGAACAGTAAGAATCCAAGCACACTTTTATTTTAAACAACTTAAATGTGCTAAAATTGGTATGACTTTCACAAAATCTGAAAATTTTTAGAACCTTGTTTCTGCTTCCAACACATTCCATGAATTAATGTGACCTACAGCAACTTAGGCACATCCATATTTTCTTTGTTGTTCCTGTTATTATCCTAACTGCAATTCCTGGACAGTGGCCAGGTCCCTGTGCTCAAATGAATTTATTGGAAAAGTGTTAGTTTTGTTTGAAAACGTTTCATATCAACCTCTTAAAACTAATGTGAGCTGGCAATTAATTAAATAAGTAATTTCAATAGGCTTAAAAAAGTACTGTAAGGGTGTTACACTAATGCATAATCTTTTTGTATTAGCAAGTTAGATATCTCATGAATGATCAGAACTTTCAAATTATGTATATCTTGAAAAGAGTCTAACACCAGAGTGTGTTTTATGGAACTATTCAGACCAGTAACTAAAATGCCAAAAACTCTCTTTGGAGGCAAGTAATCAGATCTTTTAATGATTTAATTGTGCACAAAAACAAACATACAAAAATAAAGAAACTATAATTTTTTTTTTAACATAAGAAACTTAACTTTTAAACAAAACCAACATATGGGGAGAACCTTTTAATCTACCTTGCCTCGGCAGTCAAAATGGCATTCCTTGTATTGTCAGTGAACACCGGTACGTATGATAAAACAAAGAACTAATAAAACTTCCCTTCAACCATCGTCTGCATGCTCTTCTCTATCACTGCACTACTTTTCCTTCCTCGGACAAAATACAAAAAGTTCGGTCTCCCACGAAATGGAGAGGTATCTCAATGTGACAGTCTTGATGTCAGGTCATTGCAACCATAAACATAGCTTTGAGGTGTAAGGCAGATAAGGTGGGTTTTCAAGCTTACAAAAATCTTTGTACATGGTTCCACCAAGTCCATCACTGTTACCATAGTAACACAGTATAAGGTAAACTGATGTGCATACAGTCCCAACTGTCTATGCATCCACAAACGTACTCCATCTATTTGTTAAAACTGCCAACTTCGTCAGCCATCTTCAACCACTGTCCGAAACCTTTCAAGTCCATGTGACGAAGCAACATCCTCTTAGCCCCATTGTAATTCCTGTTTTGTGCCTAAATAAGGATGAAATCACAAGAAAAAAGTGCTTAATACAGTTGTTCTTGAAAAAATCAATACTAAAATACATAATTTGGAAGCTATCCTGGTTCAATGCTTTTCTCGTAAACACTCTACAATCTGAAACTACAGGATGCAAGTGAAAACAGCAACTCTTCATTTAAATCCAAATGACATTTTAGCACCACAGTATCCCAAAAGATGATGGCAGTCTGCCAGAGTGCCTGAACCATGTATGAACCTAATTTGGAGAGGTTTGCAAAAATTTTTCATGAAGAAGAAAGTGGTCCCCTGGTTCAAAAGGGTTGCAAAACATTGACTGAGAACACAGGTTAACAGATTTAATACTGTCCCAACACAACAAGTCCACTGAATAGGCTGAATTTGTAAGAATGCTGTATCAGGACGGCTTCCCACAGAAAGGATGATGTCCAGTATTCTTTAGCTTGGAAGTCTTACATTTCATGAGAAACAGAGACCCATACAAGACTAATCACAGGCAAAAACTATTTCAGGAAGTTACAGTCTGAATTTATATGTTTCCTGCCATACAACTTTTCTGATAAACAAAAACTCAATATGTTTCTAGTATAGAATTTTTCTCTTATTTCATGAGATGTGATATACCAATGATCACATGCAATGGGAAGTCCATACCAATTTTTTTTTTTTTTTTTGGGGGGGGGGGGGGCTAGATGTGACTTTCTTTCAAACAATGCACCTATAAACAATAAGTTCAAAGAACAACTGATATGTAAGATTAATAAATTCTGTTTATATACGGAGTACGGCAAAAAAACATTTGTCACTTATTCTATGCCCCTCCTGTTCCATACTAAACCTTCGAATCCTCTCAAGTAACAATAAACAATTAATAAGCAACCAAAAAAAAACTCCCTCCTACATGTCTCACCTTTGTTTCAAAGTAATTTGGATGTTGTGCAAGGTCAGGTCTCTTCACTTTTGAACAAAGTGCTCGGAATCTGCTCAAGAAGGATGCTTTGCATACACGGCTAGCTTTGGTTGCACCACTTTTGAATGGGGAGCTGATTTAAGGAACAGAGAAACGAATATTTCTGTTATTTTGAACATAAAGAACATAAAACACTTTCTTCATATTAGTGCTTTTCTGACAGTAACAACATGCTTAATTTTTAAGACTGATACATAAAAATATGTAGCAAGATGAAAAATGTCAAAAATATTGATAACAAAAAACAGATATTCCATTATTAACAACTTCAAATTTTACGCATTTTAATTTTGAGTTTTAACTCCCCTGCTCCTTCACCCCACCCTCATGCATTAAACATTAGGGCAAGCATTCCAATTCCATCATGTCTACCACTTATGAATTCCAATGCAAAAATCTGTTTTTCCTTTACTCTCTGTCTTCCTCCATTCTGCCCAACCCCCCTCCACCCATCCTATTCCTATACAATGCAAAGCTTAAAGGCAGTAGGCAGTCACCGCAATCAAAGTGAGTGTATCCTGTCACTCTAGTTCATGATTGGGCAATTTTGATCATGTGACAATATTTTTGTTGGAGAATTGTAAAATTCAAGGAGAATTTCTCCTTGCTTTACCTATTGTTTGTAGGGCTGTGAACGTTTAGCAATTAATCGCAAGTACCTATGATCAACATAGAGACTTTAAACATACTCTTGAACATGATGAATATGTAAAATGCGTTAATGACGTCCGGGGGACATAGTTTCCATGAACCTAAAACATGGATCCTCATAGAAGCTCAACTTTGATGTCGTATGTTTACGTGTGTGCCATTTGTATAATTATGTATTTCACTTTTTCAAAATGAGTTTAAGTGAACATCTAATTTTCTGTAATGACTGCAGATTGTGTTTTATTTCGTATGGAAAAACGGGTTTTACGATTAATCGCTGGTAGCTTTGTACGAAACGTTTATTACACATGCGATCGTTTAGCGATAAATCGCTAAACGGTCACAGCCCTAATTGTTGTGATAATTATGTTCGAGACATCTTCAGAGGTGCTTGTAATGCAATAAGAGGAGATTTGCAAAAGTTTGCTGATTTTACAAAGAAAATTTTGGGGTGACTGCCTACTGCCTTTAAAGATCCACATATACCTGTCTGTTATCCTCCCAGTGCTAGAATCCACAATCTCAAACATCTTATCCCCAAGAGACCAGTTTATACTCAAGGCGGGGTAGCTATCTGTCTCCACTGGTACACGTTGGCTAGTCCTACCAATTTTAGGAAAGTTCAGTTTGTAGTTTTGCAAGTTTGCAAAGATTTCTTTGTCCACTCTCCCTGCAATGGCACGACTCAAATGGCCATGGTTGTAACCAGACCCTTGAAAGAGAAAAGAGATACCAAAAGTCATCTTTTAGAGGTGAACTAACATAAATTGCTGTCATACACATTACACATGTTTAAAAAAACCTATACTAGGAAAGCCTTGAGGTTTCATGGAACTAGTCAAGCTTACATGAACAATGTATTGCATAGTATTGTATTAATGGGATCTGTAACATACTGTAATGGAAATCTTCACAAATACACAAACGTAAGACAAATAAAAATTCCAATAATGCAATGCACAGCGGAGGTCTGAAGCGGCTTTAATTAAGACTCTTACTGACATCCTCCCCTCTATAACACAATTTTTTTCCAATTTAAAAAGTTTTCAAGTTCTCTAGTATTACATGCAAAACTAGAAAAGATGTTTTTACACTTTTATAGGCAGTATTTTTGCTTCAAAGAAATATAATAAACAGATACACAGATGATTTCTGGTAGAAGGTAGTAGCTATAAAACCAGCTCCTCTTCATCATCGTCTGGTGTCTCTGGTGGGACATCAGTTATGTGTCCTTGAAGTTCAACTAAATGGGATGCTTTAAACGAGATGCTTTCAACAAACAGTTTTTTTTTTGACATTCACACTACCATTTTTACCATCATATAACCAGCCGATTAAATAAGAAACCACTTCCATCATGTTAGCAGGTCACTGAAAAGATGAAATTATTGGACTACAAGACATACAAAAGAAGCCACAAAACAGTTACCTAAGACAACTGTTGATATGAATATAGGTTGAATGATGTGGCCTAACAAGGCACCTTGTACTCCTGCTGAATTCCATTTCATCAACTTGTCACTTCCTGTTGCAAGTTTGATCACTCCCTGAAAATACAGCAATGGGCCAAGTATTACACATATTGAATAGAAAACATGTACAGCATACAGTAACATTATTCTAGGACCCCTCCTCCAAAACTTATCCCCTAACACTACAGACTTCAAACAAACACCATGACTGCCAGCCCAGGGCAAGCAAAAACATCACTCTGGTTCATGAAGAGCTAAATAGCCAGCAGGGCAAGTAGCCCTTCCATTAAAATAAAAAACAAATTCCATTATAAAAACCTACATTTGCAACCACAAAATCCACTGTAGCTATCCTTAAACAGATGGGATGTCACCAAATCACACACGTATAATATTTGATCAAAACACGATAAGAATCTGACAGTTTGTTTGCAAAAGTAATTTTGTAATGATTTGATATTATTAGCATTAACCTCAGTGTTATACGTATACACTATACTGTCTAATTAAAAGATCAATATTTATTTTTATCATTGTTTTTTTCTTCAACTATAACATTTGCCTAGAACTGAAAGCCTATGGACTAAATGCGCACAATGCACAGGCTTCACTGCTTCTTGGACTACGCAGTAACATGGTGATCAGGGACTATCGTAGCAACTATTTATTTCTGGTTTGAGTAAGTAAATATTCATGAAGGCAAGTGGGTTGAGAATGCAGCTAGCCCCACTGTCATGTACCAAACAGGATATCTATCAAAGCCTGTAATATCAGCTTCATCCCTGCTCTGATCATTCTATACTGTTTAATCTCACAACACAACACAACACAACACAACACAACTATGCTTACAACACTCCTTACCTCTTGCTGAATTTCATCAAAGGTTCTGAAGGGGGACAAGGCACAACACTCTTCAATTTGACCTGGAAAAATAAAACAACTTGAATAACAGGATCATGTCCGACATTTTCTCTTTTGATTCCTATTGAGTGAAAGTAACACACTATGGTAACCTTGAGCCATGTGCTCCTTTTGATAAATTTGCACAAATGGACAGTACCTGTCTTATCTCCGTAGTTGTCCCTTCTCTCTCCATTTTCTCATTCCTTCTAAAGAGGGGAGGGCCCAAACCAAACTGCATGACAAAATGCATTACTTTTGGAGATGACAACTCCATGCTAATCAATTTTGATTTTGGTTTTGATATAAACATTTCTAACTGTGTTAATAATCACTTGCAATAACAAAACTCTTTCTCTCAGACAGATTCACAGCTAAATTTAACATATATTTACATGAAGTAGCATACCGTCCTAAGTCATAACCAGTTTTAAGGAACACAAAGTTGCCAAAACAACAAGCAAACTTGCAGGAGTTCTTCAGACCAGGCAAATCAGAGATAGCTTGGGAGTGTTTAGAGAATACAGAATGGTAGGGACAGTAATGGTGACACAATCATAGGAAGCTGTACAGATAACACAATGTAGAGTGATTGGTTAACAAGATACGTGCATTCAACAGGTTACTGTGCCAACTTATCTTACATGTATGTTTTAGTATACTGGAAGCACTACTTGGGAGTAATATTACACAAAGTTCAAGACTAAACATTTATCTCTGCCTAGTGTATTATATTATGCATGATACTGGCAGCAAATTTTAAAGGGCACAACTTCCAAGGTGATGAGTGAGCTTTTCTTACAATGCTTGCAAACTGTTGCCACCATTTTCATTTGTACTGTATATAGCCCAGCCCATGATGATAGTGCACAACCTCACACTGCAGCCAACAAACCTACCAAATATGGTCCCCAGCAAACTTTTTCGTATTTTGAGTTTGCTTCAAAATGAGCTAGAGTTCCACATAAAATCACACACACACCCACACACTGAATTGACTGGTGAAGAAAATGATGCTGCCCTCTTCACATAGTACAACAAATAACTCTGTAATAGTTTCTGTTCATTCTGCCATACTAGAACTTAACAAAAGGGAAAAGTGGTTTGAACTGAAAAATGCACCTAACCTGTGCTACTTAATGTGGTCAAGCAGCCATTAGAGGAGTCCACTGCAAAGTCGGGGTAGTGGTGACCCTCTGCCATCAGCAGGAGATCCCTCTCAGTTATCTGTTCAGCATCGTCATCCCTAAAAGATGAAAACCAGAATACAGTTTAATAATCATTCCCATCAAAAATTATACAATCTCTTGAGTACAGTACTATCCCGTCGTAGTTGATAAACCATCGAGTCGGACTCATCGAAACTCGTCGAAACTCAATGAAACCCATCGCACTCATCGAGTGTGTTTAACATTTTAAGTGACATGTGAAATCATCGAAAAACTCACCCATCATTTCATCGAAACCATCGAGGGGGCGGGGCTTGTTTGAGGTCTCACAGTGCACAAGAAAATAAATTTTCTCATTGCCTATACTGTGTATTTTTTTCCCTTGCGTTCGTTTAATTTTGTCATCATATGTGTATTGCGTGCAATAAAATATTTAACACGAGATGAGTAAACTGACCAAGGGTTGCCACTGTACAACCTGAAACAACCCACTCAATTATCGCCGATTCTAGTCCTACAGTACAATATGAGAGCGACAAACCCGCTAAGTCCAAGGTAACCTCAGTAACAAAGGATGTACCCCCTGCTGTCACACAAATAGTAAAAAAGTAGGTCCTGGGCATATACAGGATCCAAATAATTTAGCTCTCATTTTCTACCGTCGGTTTCTACCATGCATGTAACTGGCCTACAGTATTAACCGCTGCATGCAGTTTTTGACTTCATCTGCGATATTCTTGTGAAACCAAAATAGCGGGTAGGCCTTAAAAATAATTTTGCGACAACTTCTGCAACCTAAAGGCCCCCTTTCCTGTCTAGGTGGCTTTGATTCTACCCTGCGCCATATTTATTTTGACCCTATAACCACATTTGCGTTACGGCAAGCCAACCTTTTCAGCCAAGCTTCCCTTCTCATTTCTGGCTGCGTAGACATTTTGTTTTTATCAGTGAACCGATGTAATTTAACAAAACCAACAACACATCATTTTTGCTAATACTGCTCAGCCCCCCCCCCGATCAAAAATTCTTCGGTGAAAAAAGCAACAACTCTCTAGTAAGAATTATATTGTTTAGAATCTCGATCCGAGCCCACCCCTTACAAACTGTGCAGTGCGGACCCTTTGGAATACAGACACGTGCAAGCACAGTTCCCCGCATAGCCTGACATAAATAACCAAACCAACTGCATCTGTCGGTACATTCCACTAGGGCGTGCTCAGCTAACGTAAAATTGAGCACTAAAAATTCCCGGTAAAATTCTTCAAAACATAAGAAATTAACCCAATGTCATGTGTAGAATATTACAAAAGAGGTATCGGTACTAATAATAGCTTGTATACCTGCGGAAGAGTGTGATATTCCTAAAAATGGCGCTTAGTGTCGTTGAACGATCACACTAGAAATTTCATTAACAGTTGAACGGGTCGCCCGATTTCAAGATCAGGGTTTGTCAATGAACTTTACGTAGTATTTTCCATACAAGGCAATAGTAGGCGTACTCAGTATGAATGAATGACGACGTAAACAAACTTGTGGCAGTAAGCTGTGCGCAGTACTTGTGGCTCGCATGCCATGAAGAAACGAGTGCATCACACCGTATGTACCAGAGAGCTTCCACGTGGCAACACGCTGTATCTATGTACTGTACATTTGTTTTGGGAGTTCCCGCCCAAAATTACACATAACATGCAGTACGCGAACCTTCGGTTCGTTGTGTGAACCTGCCGCGCAAGGAATTGCAGTACGTGCTGTGTGAAACTCGGCTTATATATGACGATTGCTACTGCCGCAAGAATACTAACTTTTTGCTTGGCCCTGATTCGTTGAATTATGTATCTGTTTTGTGACGTCTGTACACGGGCATATCGTTGAGGTTAGCGTTTTGAGAGGTGACAAAATATTGCAGCTTTTTATAATTTTAAAATGTTATGGGATAGAAAGTTTTTTGAGCTTGGTAAACCGATAATTGCCGGTGGCTTCAGGAAATAAAAGAAATCTTGAAATCAATAAAATCATTGCGATATGCCTCATGCAATTTGGAACTTCGATCGAAAAAAGATACCTGTATGTATTCGTGTGCTGATCTGCTTGTTACAGAACAGTATTGCATGCACCAAAGATGACTTTGATCGCCAAATTGCAGATGCGATAAAATAATGCAGACAGTAGTTTTTGTAAACAAGATTTTCAGTGTGTGCTGTATAACTCATTATATTTCCGATCATTCTTAACTCAGCCACGCATTACATATCAACAACGAAACAAAACATTGAGATCCATTCAACTATTAACAGCAGACTGCCCACTTGTCAATCACAAAACTCATCGAGAAACTCATCGAGGTCAGCTTGTGCGTGGTTTAAAGGAATTTTAAACTCATCGCACTCATTGAAACTCATCGGAACTCATCCGTTGCCGATGAGTTGCACTGTCAACTACGACAGGATAGTACTGTACCATCGCCATTCACTACAAAATGTCTTTCATGTGTCAACAGACATTCGCACATTTTCATAAAAGAAATTGCTAAAGGGATGTAAAGTTTGTGGCTTCTGAGAGGGAGAAATTTCATACTTTTCCTGTCAGGATGGCATGTCATGATTTGGAAATGTATAAGTGAAGATGAAATGGGACAATCACCTAGAGTCACTTCCTGCTCACACATACTTGTATACTATATCAGTACAATTCCCAAACTTTGCCCTGCTGAGCTTCGGCCATGGATCACAGGGTGTGTCCAAGAAAACATAAAACATTTTGAATTTACGTTTTTTTTTTTATGAAAGCGTTACATTTGAGCACCTGAGGTTTCAAAGTAAAGAATGCTATGATGCAACTTACAAGGCCAGGGAAGAGCCACTCCCTGCAATCTGGGAGGCATTTTGGATAAAAATTTCTTGGTATACTACCCACTACCGATCTGATGACAATCAGCCTAGCAACTTATTAGTCTTATTAGCCCTAGGGTCAGGGCTATTGTGGGAATTCAAAACATGGATTGCAAATGGGAACGTTCGGGAAGAACAGTACTGCATCTATTCGTTACAGGGAAATATTGTGTTGTGGTACATTAAATTTTTATACCTTTAATAACATTAATTATAGATAAAGAACGATAGGTGACTCAAAATAAGGTAGCTGGGTGACTTTACTTTCAAGATATAACATTCATAGAAAGAAATTCACTGCTGTGGAGCACACGAAAAACTTCTTCACCAAAACTTTACAATTTCATAAATGATGAAATATTCATAACTCTTGCAATGTGTTATATATTTTCTGAAAGAAAGCTATTGCCTAAGTTGTTGGACATGACTAAATAGTCTAATAAGGATAAGAACTTTCTTTCCGTCAGTGTCATGTCTATGCAATATGATGCAGAAAGCAATTTCTGCAGAATTCATGTAATATATGACCTTTGGTAAATGTAAGACTAGGAGAAAAATGTTACATGCCTGAAAATCCCCAAACTACCTGGTCTGGGAACCTATGAGCCCCAGTGCTTCCTATTTACTCATTTAATCCCTACTTACCCACAATAAGTACCTGACAAGTTTAATAGCACAGTGGTGGAAGGGGCACCCAATCTAATCTGGGTCTAGATCTTAGACCACTGTGAATGTTGAGATGATGATAAAGACGATACAATATAAAGGTTCACTCCAAAACAGTGAAAACTTCTTTCCCAAAAGGTTGAAAACCATGAAACTAACTACTTACAGTGTGTTGGACTTGGCAAGTAGGAAGAGGAATAGGTTGGGCAACCTCTACTGGAGGACTCCCTTCACAATTGTGCTACTTAAAGAAGCTATGGCATCGCCCCAAATATATTTAGACATATCTCCATAGTTCTAAATCCAGTTGGTGATAGTACTTTGACTGGCATTCATTCAAACAATAATAGCACCACTCTGGTTGGTAATGATGACTTGGACAGTCATTTGTATTCCTAATTAGGCTCACAGTCACACTTAGTTTGTTTTTCAATATTGCCTCGAGCAATTGAAACTCAGTGCCCACTACTGTGGCTCTGCCTTGGAAGTGTTCTACTACGAGAGTTGTCTGTGCTTAAATTGGAGGCGGGGCTAGAAGTTAGGTTAGTTGGGAGAATTGTTACTGTCTGGGGTGAGCTCAGAGGGCCTTTAACTGCCAGGGACTTATTCAGGCTAAGAAGGGATTACATGTGTGAATAATAGGAGGTAATGAGGGGCAAAGCAGATGTGACATGTCCGTCACTGTATGCATACTCACCTACATAGGAACCTGGATGCATCACCCTTTGGGGCAGCATTCATGTAAAGGTGGAACTTAACATTCTCTCTCAACGAGATAACAAAGACCTGTGATTTGATGAAAATAGAAGGAAGTCCATCCAAGAAGTGTTTGAGTTCTCTGTATAAATACCTGCAAAATGAACGGATGAGATATTAAGAGTTATCAATATGAAATGAAACAGCACTGTACAAGGCAAACAAATCAATCACAGATGTCGCTGAAATTTAACAAATGCGACACGATGATCTGTCAAGGTGCCAAATTCCCGTAAAGATGTGACTATTTAGGCACCAGTCTGCCGTGCTGTAGAATGACAAGCATGCTAGTACATACAGTACTACAGTTACTTTTGAGCAGAATTGTATCTAGTTACTTACTCCATTACAAGACTTCACATATTACTCGCTACATGACTCCATTAATCAAAATTTAACTGGTTACAGTAAGGGCATTAAGTGTAACTCGTTACTTCCCAATCCTGATGGTAATACTTCACAACAGGCTGTCCCTAGTTTTCTTCATCTCTTTCACATGCAATGCATAAGGTACCATTCAAATTGTACATAGCATAACACTGAATCATTGGAGCTCTAAACAGTAAACATCAAAATCTGTAAATGGAACGCAGCCAAAATATTGTCAAATTGACGGCAACTCCAGGGATGTCATATAAACAGTCTTCATGGCGGGAGTATCTTTCCTTACGGATGAAATGATTTATACACCCAGTTATGATGTTCAAAACATGTATTCCAAGGTCATCATGTTGTAACAATGCATTCCAGTATCATTTTCTTGTGATTGTGTATTCCAAAATCTACTTCACATCTATATTAGCAACTTTTGTGATACTGTATTAGATTCCTTTGAAGTTGCAACTACTTTATTTGGCTACAATTAATCCTGAATTGTTATTTGCCAACAAACAGAATGAGCCACATTACATACAAAGTCATGATTTTATGACCATGTGTTCACATGGCTTGTACACATTATGCAACATTCTTAAAAATTTCTGAACTTATGATAAGTGCCCTTTACCTCTGTAAACCTCTCCTTGCTATAGTTAGACCTGTACAATCTAGCACACATCTTCCATCCTTGGTAAGGCCAGATGGCTGGATCACACTTTCTCCTGTCCCTAAACTAACCAGCTGGTAGTCATCATCTGTCAAAGAATACATTAAAGATAGCTGAGTCTTTTTAAAAAGTTTTCAGATAGTGGTCTTTTTTGGTTAACAGAAAGGGAAAACTTGAAAAGTCAATTCTGAATAACTTTTGCAAAACAATGGTAGCTTCCTAGTGAGGTGACATTAAAGTAAACCAAACAAAGAACGATTTCTCGTCCAAAAGTGTCTCCTGGTTCCCTGGTATCTTGGTGGGATCAGGAACCACTTAGGATTACCAGGAGACAGGAACCAACCATGCACATCATATTACAGGAATTGTTGGGATGCCAAGAGCTTTAAAGGAGGCACATTTGACAGATAACATGACCCAAAATGCTCCTGGCTCCCACTTAATTTAACCCTTGCCTCAAACATGTTTTGTAAGAAATTGCAGTTATACCACTATCCTCCCCCATACAGTTTCATTTAACACACAGAACAGAACACTGCGCTGACATAACTCACCAGTGGTCACCCATCTAAAGTCTTGCTGTAAGCTTCTTTTTGTCATTTGTCACATCTATGAAAGCACCAACTGATCATTACAAAATACACACATTTCACTTTTTCATTGGAGGAATGGTAATGGGGTCATTCCATGTCAAATCACCACAAATTCTGGGCATTTAACACATCAACATCTCTGATTTTGCCACATTTTTGTATCTTCCTTTGTTAGGGTTGAGCAAGCCCAAAACTAGACATGATTTCGATTTTGTGGTGCTTTTGATTAAATTTTGACATGACCTTTAACAGCCTAAATTCTACCAACAAGAGCCCAATGGGCACTGTGGTTCCTTGCTGAATGTAATGAAACTGAGCCAACTACTGAATGAACCAGTATTTCTGTTGATTCACAAAATCTGCTCTGTAGACAATGCACATCTTGTGTTAACACATTCAAGCATAAATAAATTGTTCTGAAGAAATACAGCCTAAAGGCACTTCAGGGGATATCAAAACAGACAGGATACAGTTACAATTTGTTTTATTCAATTAAGCAATCACAATTCATGCACGCTCAGTGGTATCTGATCCAAATGATCAGTAACTTGGTTCTCTTTATAAAACTAACAACCCATAGTAGCATTTAATTAACCAATTCCAATTTCCAATTCCTGCAAGCTCACATGTCCTAATCTAAGGACAAATGTTGTCTGTCTAGTGAACTTTCACAACAGTCCTCTGCTTTGTGGGCAGAGAATCTTCTGCAATATTAAAAAGCAGTATTTGATGCACGTTTTCATAATGGCAGAATTATGGATTAAAATCGTAATACTATAATTTCAATTAAAATTGAGATACTTGGCATCTCTGAAAGATGTCCCACATCTTTCAGTCATTGGGTGAATGTGATCTTAATGTGCGGGAATAATACAGTTTTGTGCTTATATTTTTTGACTTGAGGAATTCTTGGGAACTTGCTTTTTGGCATCTGGTGATTTCAACTCTGACATCCAACAAAACTCACGTGGGTTTTCTGCTAGATTTAATGCAACACCTCAAAGCAAAGATCTATTCAAGCTTCCTACACTGAGATACAGAGTTGAAAGGGTTTGCAAAGTTTGAACTCCAGTGACCCCAGATGACCTTTGGTCTCCACCAAAATATTTTTCCCCACCATAAGGCATCCACTAAGTATGAAATTTATCCAAGCTTCCTACCTTGAGATATTGTGCTAACAACAAGGTTATCAGTTTTTGACCCTTGGTGACCCCAGATGACCTTTGACCTCCACCCAAAACTGTATGGCACAGCTTCTCACTATGGTGTATCTATGTACTAAGTATGAAATCTATCCAAGATTTTTTCCTTGAGATATTGCATTAACAAGGTTTTCAGTATTTGACTCTCAGTGACCCCAAATGACCTTTGACCTCCACCAAAAATTAAAGGATTCATCTTCTCACCATAAGTCATCTACATACCAAGTATGAAATTTATCCAAGCTTCCTACCTTGAGATATCGTGCAAACAAGGTTTTCGGTCTTTGACCCCTGGTGACCCCACATGACCTTTGACCTCCACCAAAAACAATAGGGCACACCTACTTACTATGACAGATCCATATACCAAGTTTCGGTTCAGTCCAACTTTCCCTTGTTGAGTTACAGCGTACCGAAGCAAGTGTCACGCGCACACACACACACACACACACACACATACACACACACACACACGCCAAGCTGACTACATAGGTTCCTTTTGCTAATGCAAGGAACCAACCAGAAAGCCAAAAGGCTTAGTGATTCCTTGCCATATGGATATACTGCAACAAACATGAATCACCCACATGACAAGCATGAGATCCCTCACAGGTATCCTACTTGAGATACTATGTTAATAAGGTCAAAAGCTTTTGAAATCTTGTGACCCAAAATGACCTACATGCTAAATATGAACAATCCACAGACCAAGTATGAGAACCCTCATAGTTATCCTCCTTAAAATATGTTTACTAGGTTTTGACCTTTTGTGACCTCAAATGACCTTTGACCTGCATGAAAAACAGTAGGGATCATCTATTCAATTCAAAAAATCCACATGTCAAGTGTGAGATCCCTCACAGTTATCCTTCTTGAGATATCGTATTTACATGGTTTTCACCTTTTGACCTCTGGTGACCCCACATGACCTTTGACCTCCACCAAAAATAATAAGGATCATCTACTAAATATGGGCAATCCACATGGTAAGTATGAGATCCCTCACAGTTACTCTTCATGAGATAGTGTTTGCAACATTTTGACCTCTGGTGACCCCAAATGACCTTTGACCGCCACCAAAAACAATGGGAATCATCTACTCAATATGGACAATCCACATGGTGATTGGTGAGTATGAGATCTCTCACACTTATCCTTCTGGAGATATCATGTTTACAAGGTTTTGATGTTTTAACATCTGATGACCCCAAATGACCTTTGACCTCCATCCAAAAACAATAGAGATTATCTACTCAATATGGGCAATCCACATGCTAAATATGTGATCCATCACAGTTACCCTTCTTGAGATATCATGTTTACAAGGTTTTGATCTTTTGACCACTAGGGATCCCACATGACCTTTGACCTCCACCAAAAACAATAGGGATCATTAAGTCAATACAGACAGTCCACATGGTAAGTATGAGATCCCTCACACGTATCCTTCTGGAGATATCGTGTTTACAAGGTTTTGACGTTTTGACCTCTGATGACCCCAAATGACCTTTGACCTCCACCAAAAATAATAGGAATTATCTTCTTAATATGGGCAATCCAAATGCTAAGTATGAGATCCCTCACAGTTATCCTCCTTGAGAAATAGTGTTTACAATGTTTTGACCTTTTGACCACTGGTGACCCCAAATGACCTTTGACCTCCACCAAAAATAATAGGGATCATCTACTCAATATGGACAATCCACATGGTAGGTATGAGATCCCTCACCCTTACCCTTCTTGAGATATCATGTTTACAAGGTTTTGACCTTTTGACCTCTGATGACCCCAAATGACCTTTGACCTCCACCAAAAACAATATGGATCATCTACTCAATATGGGCAATCCACATGCTAAGTATGAGATCCCTCACAGTTACCCTTCTTGAGATATCATGTTTGCAAGGTTTTGACCTTTTGACCTCTGATGACCCCCAGATGACCTTTGACCTCCACCAAAAATAATAGAAATCATTTACTTAATATGGGTAATCCACATGCTAAGTATGAGATCCCTCACAGTTACCCTTCTTGAGATATAGTGTTTACAAGGTTTTGACCTTTTGACCACTGGTGACCCCAAATGACCTTTGACCTCCACCAAAAACAATAGGGATCATCTACTCAATATGGGCAATAAACATGGTAAGTATGAGATCCCTCACATTTATCCTTCTGGAGCTACAGTGTTTACAAGCAATTTCCAGGGTATTTACTATTTGACCTCTGGTGACCCCAAATGACCTTTGACCTCCACCAAAAAGAAAAGGGATCATCTATTTAATATGGGCAACCTACCTGCCAAGTATGAGATCCCTCGGAGTTACCCACCTTGAGATATCGCGTTTACAAGGTTTTGACCTTTTGACCTCCTGTGACCCCAAATGACCTTTGACCTCCATCAAAAACAATAGGGATCATCTACTCAATATGACCAACCCACACACCAAGTATGAGCTCAGTCATAGTTACCCTTCTTGAGATATCGTGTTTACAAGCAAAGCGTCACACACACACACACATACATACACACACACACACATACACACACACACGACATCACCATCGCATAGATTCCTTCTGCCTTTGGCAAGGAATCAAAAACAAGGCATGCAATAAAGCAACTTGCTTCAATTTCAACCTGGATTATACTCCAAGTTATCTGGGCCTTAGCTCTCTACGCTGTATCTCCCATCTAAAATATTTACAAATCCCCCCCCCACATACAGATGTGAAGGACTTACTTTGGGAAACAACAAATGCAGCATAACTCTGGTTGTTTCTGATACCATCTGACCCAGGGAAAGGCGAGTTGATGGGTGGTATGGTACGTGCAATCTCCATGATCTTATTGGCCCAATCCGTGTTGAAGCTTGACTGTGTCTGTTGCTGGGGAACCCTTTGTTGTTGTTGTTGTTGTTGTTGTTGTCCGATGGGAGGGCCCTGGGACATCATGGGGTGTGCCTGTGATATGGTCTCCTGGGAGCTGTACTGAGGAAATGGCTGACGAGGAGTGGCTTCATATGTCTGTCGCTGGGTCTGAGCACGGTGCTGCAAATATTCACTGGGTGTGACATTGTTGGGTGGGTACTGCTGTCTCACAGCACCAGTGTTTGAATGGACTGTGTTGTTATTTCTCAGTTGAGGGGGACCTTTACCCCAGGCACTTTTAGTTGGTGGTCCAGCTTGCAAAGGTGGGTAATCATCTTCTCCAAGGGTTCTAACTACAGGCTGTTGCTGCTGCTGCTGTACAGGGTAATACTGAGGCTGTTGTTGTCTGACATTCTGCTGAGGTACACTTGTGGGGGCACTTTGTGGTTGGGGTGTGTACTGCTGCTGCTGCTGCTGTTGCAACTGTGGTGCAGGAGTTGCTTGGCTGGAAGTTTGTCCTAAAATCAAAACAATATGGAGTCCTTGTTGCATAACAAAGTTGCAGACAGAGAACAACAAAACAGGTAATGAATCTGATTGTTCTTTTGAATGACAGGTTGGGAATGTTTACTTCATCAGATAGCTAGCTACTGACTACAATCAAACAAGTTTCTTATGACCTCATGATAACAGGCGTATGGCCTTTACTAAAGTGCCATAAATATTCCCCCATTTGGCTGCTTAATTTCCTTGACCTTTTCACAAATTTGTGGCATTTCCTTCAATTTCACTTCCATGACTGGAAAATTGAAACTTATTTTTTTCCAAATTTCACTGAGGGGCTTGGGACCAGACATGTATTGTGAGTGCAATGTCAAGAAGTTCAAATGAAGTGTATCTGATTCTGAGTATGACTCTGGGTAAACATTTTTTTCATGAGTATGAGTGTTAACTTTTGCATTACTACTAATGTTCCAAATATGTGAGTATAACCACAAACCCATTTTCAAGACTATGGGTATAGACAAATTTGCTGAAAGATGAGCACTAGTAGGTACTCTCTAAAAATCAGCAAGGAACAACTACTGCCTTCCTCACTTACTGACCCCAAGAAGCCTGGAAACACAAGTACTACTAGGAGGCACTCACTATCAGTCTGTTAGGAGCCCCTACTGCCTTCCTTACTTGCTGACTGCCCCCCAAAAGTCTGAAAACACAAGTACTTCTAGTAGGTACTCCCTATCAGTCTCCTAGGGGCCCTACTGTCTTCCTCACTTGCTGCCCCCCCCCCCCCTGAAGCCTGGAAACACAAGTGCTACTGTAGATACTCACTATCAGTGTGCTAGGGGCCCTTACTACTTTACTCACCACCTGACTGAACCTAAGAAGCCTGGAAACATAAACATCTGTAGGCAATATACTCTCTACAAGTCAGCTCAGGAACCCTGTCTTGGTCACTCACCTGCTGATTGCCCTCCATAAGCCTGTTTCTGTTGCTTAGCCTGATATGCAGCATAAGTGCCATGATCTGGTAAATTCCATGCATCCTCTGAAGTCAGTAGGGGAGCTGCTGTATCAAACCCTAACTGAAAATGACTCCCAGATGAGAATCCTCCTTGAGGAGGTGCCATCTCATGAACCGGGGCATAGGAATCTTCATAAGCTCCATACGTGTGAACTTGTGGACGGGCTACATCTTCCCGCTCAATACCGAGAAGATTTGCAAATGCATTTTTGGCTGCTTCTGTCTTGGCCTCTTTCTTGGTTTTCCCTCTTCCTGTTGAAAAGACACCAAAAAAATCAAAAGCTTACAGTACAAGTACTTTCAAAATACATACATAGGAATGTACGAAATGTAGCGGAGTTGAAAATCTTCAACTTGGTCATGGCTACAACTGAACTGGTAATTCCCAAATGGTCTTTCAGGATGACAAAACATCATCCACCCACAGGTGAGCTCATGCAGACTTAATCTGTCATAGTTATTAATATTTGAAAGTGATACAGTATTATGTACAGGATGCATTTGCTGAAGCTCCCTAAATTAAGGAAGCAAATCTTTGAGAAAGGAAAAGATCTGCTGTTACATGTGTGTCTATCTGTCTACAGATTTGTGTACTACAGTATCTGAAATTGACTATGAAGTACTGGCAGCAACCACCCTCTTTAAAAACTGAAAGTAAGTAATATGCACAAAGTAATACACACAATACACACTGATGATGATTCAACTAATCCACTGTCCCCCTCATTTTGCTTGGTCAAAATAAGTGACTACAGTTTTTCCTTACTGGAAACCAAATCAATACAATCTGTGCAAAAAAAATAAATAAAAAAAAAAAAATCCATTCACCCAAAACACAAACCCAGTAACATCACTCAGATTTTTGATTGGCCACAGTCCTTTGACTCAACACAAAAGAAGGGCAAATGAAAGCTATGCAAAGCTATGCAAATATGTATGAGCCAGTTTGACAGTGATGGCCAACTGTATGCATAGCTTAATGGGACACAGTCACACAGGCCAACTTACTATATACTGTGCAGAAAATCTAGAGAGGCTATACATGGCTCAGCAACATTTCAAATGACTTACAAGGGTATATATAGCAGATTGTTTGGAAAGGGTTAGAAAACCTTGTAAAGTTTCCAGCAGTAGAAAATTCAACTTGGGCAATGTCTATGAGGTGCTTAAGACCACTGTTGTAATTGGAGGATGGGCCAAAATACTTTTTCCAAGAATTTGAATAATCAAAGATGGCAAAATTTTCAAAGCTCTATACTCAAGTCCTGGGTACAGTTTGGGCACTGCACTTTTGCGGTAATGAAATACAAGACAAAATTTTCCATGACTTTTGCACAAAGACTGCCATCTTCAAGACTCAAGAATAAAGAACTGTGTTCAAGAGAAATACTCTTTTCACTTCCCTACCATTAAAGTGTACCTAAAGTCTAAAATTTCAAAAATATATGTTACAAAGCTTGAAAAATGCAACCAAATGGTCCAACTCCCATCTTTACAGGACATTCCTGAGCTGAGATATAAAATGCTGAAGCTTACTCACTCAATTTAAAATGGTGGATTGCACAATAATTTTATGATGTCATTCTTGTACTACTCAAATTACAGTCTTTGTTGTTCTTTGTTTTTTTCAAGATCCACTGCACCTTGTGCCAAAATGTGATCACTGTCTTACTGTTATAGGGTGACTTGGCTATATAAATCCTCTCCTTACAACATATCATGCAAGGGAACTGTAATTGTTTCAAGGTCCTATAAACATCTTAATTTCAAAAGGAAACAAAAGCAGTTCATGTGAGTTGTAGGCCTACAAGAAGGACTTCACAAATTATTGCGCAATCGACTATGTCAAATTAAGTAAAAAAAATTTCAACATTTTATATCTCAGCAATGGAGTGAGCTATGAAAATGTAAGTTGGATGAATGAAATTCATTTTGCAAACTCTAAAATACATATTCTTGTAATTCTAGACTTTAGGTCCACTTTAATGTACATTTCCTGATCTTGTGTACATACTAGCAGTACATTCATCACTGATCTCAAACATTCACTGTTATCCTGAGCACATACAGTACATGTGCTCAGTCCACTGCTGCATGTATGAAGAGACCTTATCTCACCTGGTTCATACTCAATGCCATTAATGATGGCTTTACAGGCAAATGATCCAGTGTAGTATGTCATTCCAGCCATCAGACTTCCTCCCTGAGACACATTGCATTCCCTAAACTGCAAGCTCAACCTCTGTTTTGCAGCAAACTCATGCAAGGCCATGACAGCATTTTTAGTACCATTTAGGAATGCTTCAACCAGTTCAGGGTCAACCTGTCAAAAGAAGAGACAAAGTTATCACCAACAGCAGTGTTTCTTGATAGGAGCATGGTAATTGCCATATGGTTTAATACCAAAAGGCTAAATCTGGCATTTCTGAGGTGTTTTTAAACTAATACCAAACAGCCTTTTGGCTTCTTCTCATTTGACTGTCAATTTTCTTCCAAAATGCATGTTTTTCCACATTTTTCACAAAAAATTCTGTAAATAGGTATAATTTATGCCTAAAAAAGTCAAACGTCTCACTTGCAGCATAAATGAATGAATAAACTCAGCTGGTTGTCATACAAAGCACCTTCACATTGTATTCATGAGTTTTGACCTCTACCAATGGATTTGCAATATGTGTTTTTAGACCATATTAAATGTCAAATCTGGCCCATTGCCTCTCTGCAAATCTAGCAACCCTGGACGGTGTATGTAAAAAGGACTGCCCTTGGCAGATGTGACACAGATTTTCTGGGTGCTGCACACACTGACTGCCATCTAGCAGGACATGAAGTACTGGGCCAAATTAACAATTAAATTAGCTCCAACTGGAAATTTTTAGTGCTGGATGGGGCTGCTGAGCAAGTACTCTGGGCTTTAATAAGCAAACCCCTGGGTACTGTACCTACAGTAATGTATGAATTAACTGGCATTACATAAATTGAATAATTGGGTATCAGATATGTCAAATAATTAGACAATAAAAAAATGGCTGCTGCCAGCCCATAAAGAGTTGAATCGCTTAAACAATCTAGTCCCCCCTCCCAGGCTCCCAACCCCACTCACTCCCCCTGTGGGCT
Source organism: Holothuria leucospilota (assembly GCA_029531755.1). NCBI lineage: Eukaryota > Metazoa > Echinodermata > Holothuroidea > Aspidochirotida > Holothuriidae > Holothuria > Holothuria leucospilota. The sequence continues at coordinate 25,984,922 of CM055964.1, read as the reverse complement.
GGGGGTTGTAGAATATGCCCATGGTATTCCCGCCTGTTGTAAGAGGCGACTAAAGGGAAACCAAACTTGAACTTGAACCATACTTGAAAATAAATTTAAACTTTGAACTTTTTATCGAGTTGACTGACACTATATAACACATACGTGTTGGTGTGTCAATAAGTCTCTAACTAACTAACTAACTAACTAACTAATCAACCCCATTCATAAACCCTACTCTCCATCATGATTAATATACATGCAAGAATACTGCTCCATTAACAATTTTTTGGAAATGTGAGTTTAACTCCATGACATAAAATAATGACTTCAGTTGAGGACCATGAAGTGTTGTGAAAACAAGTGGACTTTAATTCCTGTGAGCTGATCAAAGTTCACTTACTGGGCTAAATCAAATAGACAATATGATGAAAACTAATCTTTATGGACAAACACGAAGGTAAGGCAGTGCCATACTGTACAGTAACTATGCACTAGCTATCAACTAAATGACTTACATCTTTGGTAAAACTTGAACCTGATCTGCCAATCATGGGAGTTACACCACCTGCTGGCTCCCCTTGACCTCTCTGGACACTGTTCACAACTTGCACTTTCTGATAGGGTTGGGAAGGTACATTTTTTATCTGAAATAATAATCAATATTACATTAGAAGCACATGTAAATATATTCACTTATTCCTTCCTTTGTTTGTAGTTGATCTGGCCTTTCTACATCATGACAACTTGTAAACAAAAGAAGGCAAGACAAAAATATATGTCATGGTGGAGGGAAGTGAACTTTACAAATAAGATCACTCCCCAAAAAAGAAAAAGAAAGAACATGCACTTTAAGTTTCAAACAGTGATATTTCTGAATGAGTATGAACCAAAACGCAAAGCTGCAAACCAATCCTTCTCAGCCCTTATACTTCACAGAATCTGACAGAAACCTTGCTACTATGAAACCCTTTTTTAATTTTTCAATTGCACTCATTTTATTAGACAGGACACCACTTCTTCAAGAGAATTTATAAGCTTACCTGAAAAAGTTTGTCCTTATTTCTTTTTTAATAATTCTATTTTAGAGGGAGGGCACCATGCTGAGGGATGTTCATTCTCATGTTTTGTATGACCCACTCATCAACCAGCCCCACCAGAAAATATGGAATTGTCATGGGTAGGAATTGTAAAGGACAATTATCTGGGTGGGGATTGCCCAAGAGGCCCAAATAGGGTTGACTCACTTTCTTCATGAGGCATGAGTGCGATGTGCCTCGGCAAATCATGACATTCTTGAAACAGAACAATCAATCCAACATGGTAAAGTGATCAGAATTGCTTAATTAGCTAAAATATGAAATACCTTACTTTGATGAAGCCCTTCTAAAAGAATTTAACTGCAAATCATTACAACCGATTTTACATGTCCAAAACATGACTACCTGTACTGGCAGTTGCTTACAAGCAGGAGAAACATGCATACGATGTAAAAATAATAGTCAGCTGACACATGGTGATATGCTTGCATTCGTAAACACAAAAAGGAGCTTTTAATGTATGGACTCCAAAGTTGTAGAAGCTTTTTTACCTTAGGATTGTGACTGTAGGTAGTGTGGCTCATTCTCTGTTTCTGGTTGATTTCGTCTTGACAGAATCGTTACCTGCAAAGTGGTCCAAACATAAATGATTACTTAGATATGCTGTACCTACAATAGCTCTAGGATACAATCACAAATACTGTATACAGTACACAGGGCAAATTCAGGGGTGGGCACCAGGATTTGCCCAACAGGGAGGCCAAGCTCCCCAACAGGGGCCAGCAACCTGAAGGCCCGACAAAGGTGGAAGGTTGCCAAAAGGATTTTGATTGTAAAATAGTTGGTGCCCAAAGGGTGTGGACAATTTTTTGGCTTTCCTTTACAAAAATTTGGGGCTTTTATTGAAGAAAATTTGAAAACTTGGATGTGTTTTTAAGAAATTTAAAGATATGGATTTTCAATTTTTAAGAAAATTTGAGAAATTTGGGTTTCTGGAGGAAAACTGGGAAATTTGGGGTTTTATTAGAGAATTAGCCATTTCTAGAAGCAAAATCAAGGAGATCGCTGCGGTAACTGACTTTTGTCAGGATTACATTTTACCATACGGATCAAGGCTTCCCAATGAAATTGGAAAATTTCCCCAACAGGGGCCAGCCAATTGCCCCCCTTCCCCCTCCTACCAGTGCCACCAAAGGGTAAATTAAATAGTGTATTCAAGTGTTCACAACACTTCTGAGGAGTTGATATCTATGGCTGCAAAACATGCAAAACTTCACGGGCACACATACTTTGAAAACCAAAATTTCTAGCTCACCTGGTCTACTTAATTTGGGACTATGATGAAAATTTCTAGCTGCAGCATGATTTTTGCAGACGCAATGCGTCTTTGCGTCCAGTTTTTTGCAGGTATGTTGATATCACACCTGAATTGAATGGAATTGAGGTAAAAAATTGTGCTCTTAACAACATCACACATACACTTAATTTTTACCAGACCTCCGGATCTTCATTTTTCTGGGGTTGCCACCCACACAATCATGACAGCCTGTATGTTAACTCTGTGTTGACACATCATTTACATGTACACATGTAGCTGCATGTACATGGATATTCTCTGGAAAGCTAGTACTGTACTACACCTGAGGTTTGGCAAATTACTGTAACTTATGCACACATACATATGCATCTGTGTTGCCAACAATAGTAAGTAGGCCTACATGTTTGTCACTTTTAGTATATATCCACACAAAATCTGCATAGCAGCAGCACAATACCTGTAGGTACGGTAGATCTAGAATGACATCAGTCACCAGCTTAAAGATTTGGATACTTTTTCAAGGTAACTCAATAACAGAAATCTTCAAGGTGACTGACGTCACTCGATCTACTGTACTTGTGTCAGCTATACAAACACGTGTATTAATTATTTGTGTACTTCTTACTAGTACTGTTACCAAATGATGCACATTATGCGTAAGGTTCGGCAGAGTCACCCACATGATATCTTTAGCTATCCATTCTTTGCCATTGACACAGTATGTACCTGTATATATTACATAGCTTGATTTTCTGCTTCAAATCACACTTTTTTAGAGACATTCATCATGTAAAATGGTAGGGTCAAGGGGAATGTAACAACTAACATGTGGGTCAAAGTACAAAATACAGTACACAGGATATTCTTACTTCAAGCAGGGAGTTGATAACTCCCTGGTTGAAGATAGGTTACTTAAACTGTCAAGAAATACTTCCAGGTTTCCTCAAGGACATACTGTACAGTAAAAAATGCATGATGCCAGGTGGACAAATTGCCTTTCTATTCCTCCTGTTATTTCATAAATATCTTATGTATTAGGTCCTTGAAATTTGATACTGTTAGAATATTTTTCTATTTTTCCATGTGAAAGTATAGCATAAAACTATCCAATGGTTTAGCACACAAAATTAAGAAATATTGGCTACAACTTTAAAATTACCAGTCCTGCCAATAATTATGAACCTCACCTTCCCTCTGGAGGTGTGGTCACAGTAAACCCAATTTACAAAGTATATATAACAAAATAACTTGCATTCATGAATCCACCCCAGGAGAAAATTCCCATTGAAACCCATTGATTCCCATTGGAACTTCCAATGGGACCTAATGGGTTTGAATGGGGCATAACTGGATTCAATGGGACTCCATGAATTTAATGGGTAACCCATAAGATCCCATTGGGTGGTTCCAACTGGGCACAATGGGTAATAATTGGGAGCAATGGGTTTGAATGGGACCCATTAGATTCAATGGGACATGTTGTGGGTCCCATTGAAATCAGTCGGGTCCTATTGAGATCAACAGGTTCCCATTGAGTCCTGGTTAGTCCCAATGGAATCCAATGGGGGATAAATACTGCAGCCCCATTGAATCTAACAGGAATTAAATGAACCCCATTAGATGTTTAATTTAATAAAAAGCTGGAAATGCATGCAGCCTGTGTCATTTATTGGTATGGGGTTGGTAATGAAAAGGCCACTATTAATTGAATGCAATGGGGTGCATGAACACTACAGGTCCATGCTGAATCCAGTAGGAAGTGAGAGGCCCATTGTCTGTTATGTGATTTGATTTCAGGTGTTAGAGAAGGTTTAATGACACACAAACACTGCAGTATCATACAATGGTTACATCAATCTCAGATAAAACAGGTCATGGGGTGTCCCCCTAGCTCCGGCCTCTTGCAGGGCCCGAGAATAGGAAAGATGCTAAGAATGTCTTTACATGTCTTCAGTTCAAATACCTTGCAAAAAGGCCCTGGTATGGGCAGTTTTCACTAATGAAGGCTGGCTGGCGACAGCTTCAAGGGGAAGGGATCCAAGGAGAGGGGGATCCAAGGAGAGGGGGGTTATGGGTTGGCTAGTTAGTTAGACAAGATTTAATGAAACACAAACACAACGTGTTATATAGTGTCAACTAGATAAAAAGTTAAGTCTTAAGTACGGTTTCAAATACGGTTCAATTAAGCAGGGGCGGCAGGGGGTTAAAATTATTGGGGGCACTTGCTAGGGTGAACACTTTGGGCCTCCGGCCAGGGGTAAAGGGGCAGTGGTGTAGCCAGGATTTCTCTCATGGGAGGGGAGCATGCAGTATGTTGTGTGATGGCCTGCCTGGGGGAGGGTCTAAGGGGAGGGGTGGTCCCCTTCCCTTTGAAAATTTTTGAAAAATTACGTGCCCTTACATGCAATCTGGGCTACGTATGCCACATTTTAAAGTAAAATTTGTGTTAAAAACTTTATGTATTTTTAGGAACTAAAAAGAAATCAGTTTCAGTGATGGGGGACCATAGCCCAATGGGGGCCCTCCCTCGCCTTTGCAAATTTTTGAAAATTTTGAAATTAAACTTGTGTTAAAAAATTTACGTATTTTAGCTGCTAAAAAAATCGGCATCAGTGGCCCAAAGGCTCCCTAAATATGCCACTGGTACAGGGGACAACCATAGGTCCCCTGTTGGGGTACAGGGGCGAAGCCCCTGTGAGCCAAGCGATTTGGTGCAGTCTAGAGGACACAGATCACATATCTCTAATTCCAGTTAGTAAAACAAAGCACATATATATTCAAGAACAACAGTTAAAGCTTTTGTCTTTTATAGTCCTACTTGTGGGCATTGCCTTGCCTAAGTTCTATTAATGAACCTTTTGGCGTTCCATACTTACATCACAACAAAAACAGTTATGTCTCACTTTGAACTCTCCTGCTAGTAGCTCTCTGGAAAGACCAAATCTCAACTACTTACTCCTAGAACAACTATCAGAAACACTGGTGAGTAATATTTTGAGTTTTATTCTTCTTTTAAACAGGCTAATAGCTTGCCAGCACCTAAAAGAAGATGAAAATTTGTGCAATACTGGCGAAGTCTTAGTGCAGGAAAGAAGCCCTTAGCCTAACAATGAATTGCATATCGTAGTTGCAGCCTAGTGTTAGCCATACAGTACGTAGTAAATGAAGGGTGGCTCAAGGATATACTTGTGGTACTGTAGGCTAGGGCCAGTTTATTGAGAGAAGTAGTAGTAGTAACAGTCTGGTGCACCATTGGATTGTGTCCGTGAGTGACTTAAGTGCTAATCGAAAACTTTACATAGGCCCATGGCCTACTGTTCAGTTTCCTTAATGAGGAGCTATTAAAGTCTGATTTCACTAAGGCCTTTGATTGGCTTTAGTTCAGGCATACAGTAGCCTAGGTGGGATCACAGGTGCCCCTTACGTTGTATAGTAGCATTTTCTATGAGCATTTGTGGCAGTTGAACAGCTACAGTAGCTACAGTTCAACTCTCACAAATGCTTGTAGAAAATGCTAGCTGTAGCACTTCCACTTTTGAAAAAGTTTTCAAATTTTATGAAATTTAACGTTCAAAAGTCGTTCATATATTAATGCTAATATATATCTGCATGATTTGTAATAATAAAAGTGAATCATTAGGCCTATTGACAAATTTAGGAAGTAACCTTGAAAGTTAAGAGAACTTTAGACAATATTTCAGGAGTATTTAATTTTATCGTAGATGCTGAATGTAACATCATCAGCAGTTACCATCCTCAAACTGTTACTCAATCAAAATTTCGTCCTTCAGACCACGCCGTGTGAAATTATTCAGAAAAAGAACTGGCTTGACGTATATATGACCTTATGACTTGAAGTCTCAATTCAGGCAAATTTGGCGAGAAAAAGGGGGTAATTATGCCAGAAACTTAAGTTGTTTGTTCGAGCTACTCTAGGAGATTTGTGACATAGCCTACCTTTCCGTCTATATAATACATAGTATATGGTGTACTATACAACGTAAGGGGCGCCTGTGGGTAGGATAAGCCAAATTGAACAAAGACATACTGTAGCTGGCCTATGTTTTGATGTTTTTGGAGATTCCTATGTTGGCCTATAGCTGGCTACATATTGAAAAGACATGCACTGATCAAGGCATATATGACGGCCCATGGACCATGGTCAGTCAAGTACCCCTCTAGGTCATTCCACATCAAATTACCCAATTTGGCAGGATCTGTTGTGCTCAACTGACTCAAAAATATTTGTGTAAAGGTTGCCAGTCAAGTAGCCCCCTAGCAAAGTCGCCCCCTCGGCTGACAAAGTCGCCCCTTAACAAACTCCTAACAAGGCCGCCCCCCCGACAAAGTCGCCCCTCAGTTCAACAAGTGTTCCCGGCAAAATTTCTTAAAAGCATTAATAATAATAGATACAAAGATACAGTAATCGTTTTAATTAGCTGTTATCAAGTCCCTAGATACGCACTTTTGTTGCTGATTTGACGTCAGGCTTTAGCCTCATAATTACGCATAGCCTACAGTGATTTTGAAACCAATTAACATCTAACGTTAACTGCAATTTTTTTTTCTTCTTTGAAGTTTAGAAAAATTAGTCCTAGCTGTAATTTAATTTTAATTACTTAAAACATTATCTTCTTTTACACCAAATGTTACTGTACTTAACGTTGAATTAGAGGTGTAAATTTTCGACAGTTCTGTGAAAAGTATATATATATACATCGCTCGAACGCTGTCGATCAGTTTCATACAAAATGCAGGAGTACATAAGTACAGTGACATTGAAGCAGTTTGATTTACTGTACAGTTATTTTGAAGATTTATCATTTTCTTCATTACAGGAGGTGAATCATATTGTGGCTAAGCCTGCATGATCTGTACCATGTTTAGGCCTACAGGCTTACAGCTCAAGCTTGGAGGTGGAGATAGATCACTGATATGGGTACAGTATAGCAGACATCATGTACCGTAAAGGATGCAGACATACATGGAGAGACTACAACGCCAGTGTCATAATCATACTGTAGGAGCACAGAATTGAACACCCTGCACATGGTGATTAATAGGTTCTGAAATTCCACATTTTGTACTGAACATTAAGAAGCATGACTGATGCACAAGTAATAGTTACACTTTTCAACTATGCGATACTGCCGTGTCCTCACCTGAACTTTTATTGTGTTGAAACATGTTCTCATAACCACCCCTTGTGCTGAGAGTGGGGACTGTGAATCCCTTTAGAATGCTTCGAAAATAATTGACCTCGAGGAAGGAGCTGTACAGTAAGTCAATGGAACACTGGCATGGAATGGCAATGCATACAGTCTTTTAAAAGTGTTAAATTCATGATATACTGGCAGTGTTTCTTCTGGACCTTACAGTAATATTAATTTAAAACTGTGAACTTCAAATGACATATTTCAGAGGAAAATGTTGCTGCAGAAGGAACATTCAGTACCTTTATATGGTCATCAGTATGACAGCACCATGCATGCCACAGTATGGCTTTTCTGAAACAAAACCCAACACACTGTGCCAGTTGATAAAGGGATTGTTTACCAAACTCTTGCCTTGGATTAACTCTCGCACTTTCTAACTATGCTGTATGTTTTATGTTGGAAGTATTGTTTTGGACTGTACTTTGCATTGAGTGCATGAACTGTGTAATTAAATTTTCAACCTGTGAAGTTTCAGTATGTCTGTACATTCCTAACTCTGTTAAGCTTGTTTGTCATTATCATTAGTTACAGGAAAAGAAAGGTGTCACCAATAGTACTGTACTGTGATCATCTTTTTCAGACTGACTGCCACGAGGCATGGAAAATATGGCTGTACAAGAGAACAGAGAACGAATGAAGGATAGAAATGAATGTTATATAGCCTAGTTGAAGTTTTGGAATTTAAAGTTTACAAGTTTCAGTGCACTGGATCTGCTGCACTCAGTAAATATGTATGTGTCTTCATGTCTTAGTACTTTACGTACTGTGCTTAAACATTCTTGTGTACATTTCCAGTTTTTTTAAAAGATGTTCACCCTGTTAGAAACTGTCTGTAGCTCACTCCATAATTAAAAAAAAATACTTTAAATGAGACTCAGGGAGGCTTTGCCAAATATGACAGTGAGAGGGTAAGACATTTTCTTATTTATTCTGATTCTCATTTACGTATTGTCAATTTTTGGAATGGGGTCATATAGATACCAGTGAAACATTTTCCAAATTTTGTTATGCACATTTGTGTGCCTGATATTGTTGCCATCAAGATTTTTTGTTTCAAGTAACTTTGACTTGTTGAATAGTATGCTACAGTATCACTGCTGTTCTTGTCTCATGTTATTGCCTCCCAGGTTTTGTATTCATTCATGTAGTTTGATAATAAAAAGCATTTAAATTTCATTTACACTGTACATAATTTGTAAAGAAGTACTTGATTTAGTTGGAGCTGGTTTATAGTGACCAAAAGTTTGGAAGTGACAGGTCCACAGAGCCAGTGGACAGGATCCAATGGGTACCTCTTGGTGGTACCCATTAGAAGGAACCCACCATTGACCTGTAAGACCATTGAAAGACACCAGTTAGACCTGCTACAAGGGACCTATTGAACCCATTGGAAGAGACCCATTAGGACCCATTGGGTCCTATTGGACCAATTAAAAAGGACGACCTGTTGGACCCATTGGAAGAGACCCATTAGGACCCATTGGGTCCTGTTGGAGGTGACCCATTGGGTCCTGTTGGAGGTGACCCATTGGGTCCTATTGGACCAATTAAAAAGGACGACCTGTTGGACCCATTGGAAGAGACCCATTAGGACCCATTGGTTCCTGTTGGAGGTGACCCATTGGGTCCTATTGGACCAATTAGAAAGGACGACCTGTTGGACCCATTGGAAGAGACCCATTAGGGCCCATTGGGTCCTGTTGGAGGTGACCCATTGAGTCCTATTGGACTATTTGGTCCCATTGGAGAGACCCGCTGTGACCCATTGGCCACCCATTGGATGGAACCCATTAAGACCCATTGCATGAGTATCTCCCATTAAACCCATTGAACCCCAGTTGCATCCCATTAGAACCCATTAGGTCCTATTAACACTGTTCCAAAATCCAAGTTGAAACCCATTGAATGGGATTGAATAGGATCCAATGGGATCCCATTGAATGGGACCTTATGGGTTTTAATGGGAATTTTCTCCTGGGACTGCAACTGCAACCAATGCACTTTGACATTTTACAAAAAAACATTTACACAAAACACACAAAATTATTGTGTTGCAAAATAACATGAATTCATTAATTGTCACTGATATTATACGCCTCAACTCAAAACTGGTGGCTCGGTAACTTCCAACATTTTTCAAAAAACCTTAACACAAAACATGTTGAATCGTTCTCAAAATAACAATCTTGGGGGACCATGCATGGCCAAGGCTGTGACTTTGCCTCATGCATCATTTTCAAAAAGGTGTTTTTCCACCATAGTGAGGTATATTCTATAGTAACAGTACTCCAAATATTCAATATCATGATTTCAACATTATCATAAAGAAATACAAAGGTGTATGCCAAGTCAGTTTGCTCAGATGACATCACAGATTTCCCATCATGCAGAAAAAATAGTACTTCTTCCAAAATTAATACCTCCTAAGTGCAAGATGCTATAATGAGGATGGAGTTTTCACTGCTATAGACAAAACTTTTCTGGAATCTATTAAAAACAATGCACATGGTCACCAGAACATCCTTTCAAAATGCTCACTGCATAATATACTGGGGATGCATGGTGATCACCTACCTGACAGTACACACACACACAGTCTTCTCTTCACAAACAGTGTCCTCAAACCTATTCCTACTGACAACAGTAGCATCACAGAATTAATCACCATCCCATCACAGCACACAGTTGACTGACCAATCAATGGACAATAAAAGTCCCTTTATGGACAAAGAGGAAGTTCTTAGGTTGTTTCTGGTCAATGTCTGTTTATTTACATTGTTGCCCTTTATCTCTTGGAATAAAGCCACATGCATGTCACCTGTAAAGTATTTATTTGGTGGTTTTATTACAAAGGACAGTCTACAATATACTGACACCTGCCAATGAAGTAGCCATGCTGCTTACTATAAGTAGCCCAGTGGTTTGCCATCTCCCTGCTTTATCACAAGGTGCAGTGACAGAAATCATCCCATTAATAATTAAGGGCAGGCTGAGTACTGGAATTTAGCCAGGGCTATATGCTTTAATACTGCTTACAAAACTAAAATTGCACATTCAGTTTCCATGTACATACTATATAGGGTCATTCCATGCCAATTCAACAAATGGTCCCCACGTGACTATCTCTGATTTTCATTATTTTCCCTCATAATATTGCTGCATAGACAAAACGAACACAATGAAATTTTGAGGCCGATAGCTCAAGCGGTTTTGTAGTTTATTATGGTCTTTTAAAAAGTATTGCATAAGACCATATTTTCGCCAAGCGTTGCTTTTGTGATTTTTCATTACTTTGGATGCTGATAACTTTTCACAGGAGAAAGGTATAAGGCTCAAATTTGATATATGTGATGTCTGGTGGCAACATAATCATAATCTGGTTTCATATCATCAGCAGCTGGCTTAACTTTGGATATGTGGACCCCCAAAAATGCAATTTTTCACTTTCGAAAGCAATTTTTTCAATGTTAGGGGCTACCTGGTCCCCACTACCAGAGGTCAAGAGGGCCATAAAAGTATACATCATTATTACTTGGCCACTTGCCTATAAGCAGGTGTAAGCATTACTACATTATATAAATAAAGATTTGGGAGAGGTCTAAACTTGGTCCCAGGGAAAATTTTCAAAAAAGGGGCCCTCTTTTGGAGAGGTCATTGGCCCTGTGGGCAATTATCCACGGATTTGAAATTTTCATCAAGGAAGGAGACAAGTCTGATCTTAATGCTCAAAAAAATCTCATGTACCTTATGGACCTCCTTCATGGTGAAATAAAGGAATGAAAATGGCCCTTTTGGCCCATTGGAAGGAGGTTCTGCGGGCCCTATGGCCCAATATCACAAAATGTAAACATTTTATTAGGTATGTTTTTGCTTGCACTCATAGCAAGAGATCATGTGAAAAGTCAGAACAAATTTGAGTTTTCTGTGTTTTGTACTTTTTGGTTCTTTACCCCTGAAGTTGGGTAGACAGACCCTTTGTTGGCTGACTGTCACGTTACTACACCATATTCATGGGCCCATATCTTTTCAACTCAACATGATATAACCTTGGGACAAAGTACCAGTTAATCATTTATAGCCTAGAATGCAATCTTAGATTGATACCAAGGTTGCTGAGTTCTAAGAAATATTATTTTGAAATTGTCGTTCCTCATGCTAGTGACTGTTGTAGGGTATGCTCCTGTACAATAATCACGTTTACTGGAATGCTATGCATATGGTACTCACCAAGTGCTAACTGAACATTTGTTTACAAGCTGTACAAACCTTAACTACGTATTAACGTGGCTAAAATACCTCTTTAAGTATGCCTTTTCCATTTAAAGCTCCACAAATTTAGTTGGAGTTTGGTTTTTATGACCTTTAATAAGCCCACTTTATTAAACATGCAATAGTTGGACCCATGTCCAAATAAATTCAGGCAAGAAATTCCTGCAGTGTACAAAATCTCAGCACTGAAAGCTACAAAGTGTAACTGGTAAAGGAACATGTTTAAGCTTTGGTGTTTTTTTTAATAATATAATAGGCTAGGCTATATAATAATATAGGATGCTGAACTTAGAAAAAGGACATGGGAAGTGCCATTTCCTGCAAATCTGGGAAGCATGTTTTTGCCAAAAATTTTCTGAGCGCTCCGCACCAACTGATGGTGCCACTATGCTTAGATAGTTATTCCAGTGATTTCCGTCCCACACTCAGATCTTTCTAGCTACAACCCTGTACACCAGCCCAATAAATAGTACATACTAACAGTATACTGTAGTATATTTATTGTACATGATACTGTGCAGAAGCATACAATAGTCAATACTGTGACTAGCAGGAGAAATGACAATTTTGAATAAAAATTTCTTAAAACTCAGCAACCTTGGTATCAATCAAACTTTAACTTTGCATTCTGGGGTATAAATGATTAACTGGTACTTTGTCCCAAGGTTGTATCATGTTGAGTTGAAAAGATATGGGCCCTTGAATATGGTGTAACATGACATGCTGAAAGACTGTCAGCCTACAAAGGGTCTGGCTACCCAACTTCAGGGGTTAAGAACTTGAAAGTACAAGGCACAGAGAACTCAAATTTGTTCTGACCTTTCACATGATCTCTTGCTATGAGGGCAAGCAAAGATATACCTAATAAAATGTTTACATTTTGTGGTATCAGGCCTTAGGGCCCACAGTACCTCCTTCCAATGGGCCAAAAGGGCCATTTTCATTCCTTTATTTCATAATAAAGGAAGTCTATAAGGTATACGAGATTTTGTTGAGCATTAAGATCAGACTTGTCTCCTTCCTTGAATGAAAATTTCCAACCTGTGGATAATTGCCAACAGGGCCAACGACCTCTCCAAAAGCGGGCCCCTTTCTTGAAAATTTTCCCTGGGACCAAGTTTAGACCTCTCCCAAATCTTTGTTTATATATCAATGTAGTAATGCTTACACCATATAGTCAATTGACCAAATGATAATGATGTGCAGTATACTTTTTATAAAGGCCCTCTTGATCTCTGGCAGTGAGACCAGGTGGCCCCAAACATTGAAAATATTGCTTCCAAAAGTGAAAAATTGCATTTTGGGGCCCACATATCCAAAATTAAGCCAGCTGATGATGATCTGAAACCAGATTATGATTATGTTGCCACCAGACATCACATACAAATGTAAGCCTTATACCTTTCTCCTGTGAAAAGTTATCAGCATCCAAAGTCATGGAAAATCACAACAGCAACATTTGGCATGAAAATATATTATGCAGTACTTTTTAAAAGGCCATAACTCCAAAACTGCTTAAGCTATTGGCCTCAAAATTTCAGTGTGTTCGTTTTGTCTATGCAGCAGCATTATGAGGGAAAATCATCAAAACCAGAAATAGTCACCTGGGGACTTTCCTGAAAATTTGTTGATTTGGCATGGAATGACCCTATATAAAGTGATGCATGGCATGATACCCTTGGATATGAAAATGATTTTATCATGCAGCCACTGCTGTATACTAAAAACAAGTGTCAAATAGCCCCTTTCCCCCAAATTCAAGGCCCATGGCCCCCGGATCTGCCCAAAAGGGTGGCCAAGCTCTCCGACGGGAAGGGTGGGGGGCATCAACCCTAACGCTCAACAAGGGTGACAGGAGGTGAAACTTTTAAGACTTCAGAAGTGCCATACAGACTGTCCAAGAAATCTTCACACACTACTAAGATTTTGTATTGACTATGCAAACGCTTTCCAAACTGTTTTGCTCTAACAACTGAATGGAAAGCAAAACCATGTCTTGCTTTTTTCTCCCTTCCTTTGTATGGGACACCTCATCATGCAGAGTCTGGATGACATCAAACATAGGTATCTTATACACTTAAGGACACTTTTTACTGTTCATGTGCACACAACCAAACATGTCATACTGTAAAAAAAGGAAATAAAAAATGCTGGATCTGACTGAAATCAGCCCATGCAAAAGGACAAAAGTTGATGAATGTCATCAAATCACGGCTTTGTTGACACTTTCTTTGCAATATAGAAAGATTGGGGAGCTTGAGAGACTGGGGTCACTGACTTTCCAGAGCACCTTTTTATGTTTGTCCATTTCAGAACATTTACTTCTTCCCTTCCAAGTACTTAGAAATACACAGCCACAAACCCTTGCCATAAACACCAATGTTGGTGTTTGTAATCACCCCTTTCACTACATTTCCTGGTAAAGCACCCTTTGTCAAAGAGGATGTGTAACCACACATATATCCATTGTCTCCTTGTGTTAACCCAGTTTAAATCTCCACAGATTCCTTCATCAGTCAAGTTTGGGGCATGCAATCAGACACAATGAATTTTAAAGGTAACATGCAGTCACCCCAAAATTGCTTTGAAAACCAGTAAACTCTTGCAAATCTCCTCCTATTTGCTGCCTTACATGTACCCCTGAAGATGTTTTTGAACACAACTATTACAACAATAGGTTAAGCAAGGAGTTATTCTCCATGAATTTAACAATTCAGTAACAAAATATTGTCACATGATAAAAAAGGCCATTCATGAATTAGGATGATGGGGTATACACATTCTGATAAAGGGTGACTGCATTTTCCCTTTTAAAGTTTTATGAACTTTTTAGTGTTGATGCTTTTGGTTGAGTCAGAGCTTGACTTACAGCCAAAGAGTCAAGAGTTGCTTTCTTTTTGCCTCTTTAAATCTGTTTATTTAAGGTTTATTTCAGCTAACTGCAACGATTGGATTTTTCAGTTTTTGGTTTTGCAATAAACAAATTTGTCTGAATGAAACCTACAATTTATTTTTAGTGTTACAATAAGTAACTTTCTGTCTGACATCCTGACAAGATGGGTGTGACAGAAAAGTATAGTGCTATCAGCAGCTATTAAATTGTTACAGGGAGTTAATGGACCAAGATTACTGACAACATATATCATTTCAGAATGTGACTTACATTTAAAAGATGGTCCATTACCTATTATTTAATGTGCTGCATGACTGCATGAAGGCATTTATGGTGGTGTTAAGTTCTAGGGTTATTTACTTAATTCAAAGGCGGACAAGCCAGGGGGCACTATACATAGGGCTACAACCCACAGTTCCAACAGAAAATCAGTTGTTTGGGGGCAAAACATATGCTTTTCTCCATGCAAACATGCAGAAGAGTTTGGGGCCAAAGTGCCAGCTACAGCATCAATCCCAATCGGTTCCATGGCATACACTAACTTTCATTTTGGCTGTAGACAATGAAACCTCAAACATGTGATAGATTAGATCTGTGCCAGTTGTCACAGAAAATCAAGTCATTAGCAATTCTTCTGGGACAGGTGGAATTGTTGTTTTGCTCCATGCAAATCCTATCAACTAATGCCTTCTTTCTCTAGTCAACTCCCTCCATCACCAGTTATGCTACCAGTCAAAAATTTTTCAAACTGTGATTATTGTGTTCTCTAAAGAGCACAGTCAATGCAATGCAAACACAGTTAAATGTTTCATTCCAATGCCCAAAACTTTGTAAATGCCTCAAACATTCCCATAGCTCAGAGACTGAGTCCTTAACTAGGGTATCTCCACTGTACCATATTCTGGAGTGGATACACTGATGCTTGGATGTGGATTATAAATAATGTGACCAAATGGAGTGGATGCATTGATGAGAAGTCAAAATTTGGACTGCTCGATAATTACGAAAGATTTGATTATAAAATGGGTGTAGAAAACAGGTGAGTCTCAAGTGAGAATGACTCATTGTGGCTCATTCCTTCCTAAGAGCAGTTTAGTTTGGAGTGGATGCGTGAATGCAGAGTGAATGGTTTCACCAATACCCTTCTTGGAGTGGATGTTCAGATGCTCTGATGCAGAGTCAAGTTCAGGTAGTTTTTTTTTTTTTCAAGTTTTGGTTATTACTGAAAGTGACCGCATAATCCACTCCTCCAAGTCACTCCTCACTTTGGTCACTGTCTTGTATGTACAAAATTTCAACCATTTATGCCAAAATGCCAAATCACAAAATTTGCTCTAAAATAATAATAATAATAATACACTGGACTTATATAGCGCCAAATCAGGACCAAAGTGTACCTGCTCTAGGCGCTTAACAAATACGAATGACTCAATTACAGTGCGATAATATGATTCCTATAGCAATTTTACAGGCACAAAATAGTCTGAAATATAAAAGTTTCTTTCTTAAATGTTTGAAATGACCAATTTCATGGCAAATAAAGGCAAAATGCATCCAAACTTGTTACCGCAAACTTTGAAGTTTTCTCTCTCGCCTACATGTGACTTCGGCGCACGACCAGAAAAAGCAGACCACTGGCAAGGGCAACAAAAGTGCAACAAACTGCACAAGTGTACTGCTGCACTAGTTTTCAGTTGTCTTACTACTTACAGCAATGAATGTTTATTAGTTGGGCACGTCGATCAATAAAATGACCCTGCAAAGCAGGCTGTGTTTGCTTGCTCTCAATAAGGCTGACAGTGCGCCATTATCCACCATACTCTATGCAATATCCCAGGCATTCTGAAATAGGCAATTTCTGTGGTACTGTTAGACCTCCAACCCAAAATAAGATCACGTGTGTAGCTGAGTTTTCAGAGAATTTTGGAAGTATTCTCCATTGACTTTACGTTACAAGCAGAATTACTGAACTAAACTTAACCACTTTTTGGAATTCTTTTCGGAAGATACTATACCTGAGTAGAAGGTAAATGTGGTGCTAGAGATCATCTGTGTAAAGTTTGGTGAGAAAATGCAACTTTGTGAGAATGTGAGAGATGCCAATCTCTGCAGAGATTAGCATCTCCCACGTCCTCAAAAAGTTGCAATCTTGTGTGTGTGGAGCAGGGGCCCAAAAATGGAGTGTACAGCATAGGAACAGGTACATCTATAGAATATCCAGCCAATAATAAACCTCACCTAGCTCTGGTGGCGCGGAGACAGTGAAGCCAATACAAAGTAATGAAAACCATTAATTCATAAACGGCAACTAGCTTACACTAAAAACTGGAGGCTCGGTGGACTTGGACATTTTTCAAAAAACAATAACATAAACACACATAGGCTAATTAATGTGTTGCAAAATAACATTAATTCATAAACAGCCACTGTGACTGCGACTGCACCTCCACTCAAATTTAACTGGAGGCTCGGTGGACTTGGACATTTCTCAAAAAACATTAGGCCTAAAACACACATAGGGCCTAACTGTTGTGTTGAATAACATAATTCATTAACAGCCTGCAACTGTGACTCCGCCTCCACTCAAAACTGCAGGTTCAGTGGATTTGAACATTTTTCAAAAACGTTAACACAAAACATATGTTGATATGTTGACTCCTCCTCAAAATAACAATCTTGGGGGGCCATGGCCACGGCGACTTCGCCTCCCCGTT
Source organism: Holothuria leucospilota (assembly GCA_029531755.1). Taxonomy (NCBI): domain Eukaryota; kingdom Metazoa; phylum Echinodermata; class Holothuroidea; order Aspidochirotida; family Holothuriidae; genus Holothuria; species Holothuria leucospilota. The sequence continues at coordinate 25,967,493 of CM055964.1, read as the reverse complement.
TTCAAAAGGTATCTTTCAACCATGGTGGGGTATTCTATAGTTACTCCTAGGAACATCATGCTTTGTCCTGTTCAAGGGCTAAGATTAGGTTGCTTGATGAACAGTGACACATTGTATCTGCCCAGCTGGATGCTAGAAGTAGCCTGGGAAGAGTTAAAAAGTGGCCCTGTATTCCATAGGCCGGATCATGGCCACTATCCGTCCGGTTGTTCCATTCCATTGAAAAATAGGGGGTTGCAATCTTTACTTTCACATTTTTATGGTAAATGATGAGTCGTTCTCAAAATAATTCTTCTTAGACAATTTAAAAATAAAGTTGGATAATATACAACCAAAAACATTTTGAGAACGACTCTCTTAATACCTCTTATTTTTTTTAGCAAAAAGTATGAATACTTCAATATTCCTAATATCGGACTGTACTAGTCTGCCGGATGGATAGTGGCCATGATCCCATAGGCCTAAGGCCTGCTTTTAACTTGTACGGCCTAGGTTTGTCATAAGCCAACTCAAGTGACTCCTCACTCCACCATGCCAAGAGATTCCAATATGAGTATGTCTTTAAGTCTAAATTACTTAGGCTTACGATGGTACAAAGTTAGATCTTAGGATCTTAGGAACCTCAGTGGACGCAGGTCTAATGACCTCTAGGCCTATACATCCGGATCTTCTTAATCTTCATGATCTGGAACTGTAGTAACGATCAAAGAGCTGTGGGTGACTGCCATACTAAACTTACAAAAAGTCTGCCTTGTAGTTATATAACATCTCATGGCCAGCCCAAAACCTTTCCAAAGCCTTCTCAAACTGCAAAACAGTAGTTGCAGAAACTACACTCTCAGGAAGGCTATTCCAAATATCGACAACTCTACAGACAAAACTAAATTTTCTAATGTTGAGCCTACAAAACTCTTTGAGTAACTTCCGACTATGACCACGGGTATGAGTAATTGAACTAAACTTGAGAAAACCTTCAGTAACACCTCTGTCATACACACCTGAAACAATTTTAAAAACCTCAATCATATCTCCTCTTAATCTACGGTACTTGAGAGTTGGCAGCTTAAGTTTCTTTAACCTTTCTGTATAAGTTAAACCCTTCAAGGATGGAATCAACTTAGTTGCCCTCCTCTGAACATTTTCAATAGCATCAATATCACATTGATAATGAGGCGACCAAACAGCAGCAGCATATTCCAAATGTGGCCTAACAAGGGCCTGAAATAAAAGCTTGAAGCATTGCTCATCCAAAAAAATATAAGTACGTCTGATAAGGCCCATAATACTATTAGCCTTGTCTTCTTCTTCTTTCGGATCACGGTGACACATCCAAAGGACATTACTACACCGCACATGCGTCAGGGGTGCCCTAATTTGCCCTAATAAAATTGGTAATATATTGAACAGGATCTCTATGACTATCTAAACCATCAATCAAAGCAGCAGGAAGGTTATTCCAATCTTTCAGAGTACTAGGAAGAAAACTAAATTTATAACAATTAGACCGAGAGTAGAGTTGACAAAAATGGAGGTTGTGCATCCCACGAGTTTTCCGAGTTGGATGACTGAGTTTGTCCATGGGAATATTAGCCTTACCAAAAAAACCTTTCGAGAAGAGAATAAGTCTGTTTTGCTTGCGACGATCTGCTAGCGTGGGGAGATCAAGGTCCTTCAAAATAGATGTCATCGACCCTGGTTCGCGAGAAAATTCGGAGCTTACAAAACGAGCCGATCTCCTCTGGATGCTCTCTAGCTTATCTTGTAAATTTATAAGACTGATGTGGGTCCCATACGCAACAAGCATACTCCAAAACAGGCCGAAGGAGACCCTTGTAGGCAGCTAACTTCACATCGCGAGAGCAAAATGATAAATTTCTATAAAGTATGCCCAAAATCTTATTACCCTTATTGCAGATAGACTGAATGTGCTTATCCCAGTTTAAGTCGTTAGAAATCGTGACACCTAGGTACTTTATCGAGTCAACCTTAACTAACTTCACATCGTTCAAGACATAATCGAAGTTGACCGGATTTTTTTTTCTAGCGAAAGTAATGATGTTGCACTTAGAGGGCTGGAATCTCATGCCCCAAGTCTTGGCCCAAAGACCTAGATTATGTATGTCTTTCTGGAGCAAACAACAATCATTAACATTCTCTATGACCCGATAACAGACACAGTCATCAGCAAAAAGTCTAATATTAGAGGAGGCAGCATTTACAATGTCATTAATATGAACAAGGAAAAGAATGGGTCCTAGGACAGATCCTTGAGGAACACCAGAGACAACATCATCAAAAGGGGACCGAGTACCATTAACTACAACAGCTTGCTTACGATCAGAGAGAAAGTCGTCGACCCACCGAAGAACCTGTTTGGAAACACCAAGGCTAAACAGTTTGGTTTTTAGCAGTTCATGAGGCACGGTGTCAAAGGCCTTTTCAAAGTCCAGGATGAAGACATCAACCTGCTTTTGTGAGTCCAGGGCCGAAGCCCAGTCTTCGACGACTGATACTAGTTGGGTATCACAACTATGCGACTTTCTAAAAGCATGCTGCTTTGTTGAAAGTGTATTGTTTGCCTCAAAGAAGTCCATCAAGTTGGAACTTATAATATGCTCTAACAATTTACAGCAAATACAAGTGAGCGAAACAGGCCGGGTAATTACTAGGGAGAGAACTGTCATTTTTTTTGTAAACAGGGCAGACGTTTGCCATCTTCCAATCAGCCGGTATCCTTCCGCTTGTAAGGGATTGCTGATACAAGTGACTTAACATAGGAGCAAAGTCAGAGGCAATTTCACTAAGGACCCAAGGATGAATGTTATCAGGTCCAACGGCTTTGTTTTTATTCAAGCCCTTTAACAGTTTTTCAACTCCATGAGTAGATATGGTAATATCAGCCATTCTGCTACAAGCTGGTCTGCAGAAAGGGATAACACTAAACAAAGTCTTGGTAAATACACTTGTGAACTGAGCATTGAAAGCACAGGCCTTATCCAGATCAGAAAATAGCTAATTTGCTATTCGTCTTGAGAAGGGGGATGCCATGTTTGCCATGTTTATCCTTTTTTTGGCCATTTATGTACCTCCAGAAAGGTTTAGTGTCATGTTTTATATCACCAATCATACCATTAACATAATTCGTATGGGAGATATGGACCTCCCTTTTGATTCTAGACCGCAATTCAGCCCATTTGTCACGCATCTTGGTATTGTTAGTTTTTTTGAAGATAGCATGCAGCCTGTCCCTTCTTCTAATCAACTTATGAATGCTATCGGTAACCCACGGGAGAGATGTTTTAGCTCCAGTTCTTTTGGTGGGAACATTCTTCTTAACAGTTCTTTCGAGAAAGGACTTAATCAGCTGCCAGTTTTCGTCCACAGTACGGTTATTTTGCCCCCCATTGAAGTACCCCAATGTGAAACTCCGGGTATCGTTTCTCATAGCACCATAGTCACCCTTAGAGAATTGCCAGATAAGCCTACGAGGTTTCCTGTTGATCGGAAAGAGACACCTCAGTCTACAGAATAAAGCCACATGATCACTAAACTGATCTAAGGGGGAAATTTCAGTGAACTGATTTGGCGAGTTTGATATAACTAAGTCAAGGGTATTTGTGCCTCTGGTAGGGAAACTTACAAGTTGCTCAGCTGCAAAGTCATTTAAGATATCCAGGAGCAACTTTCCAGAACTATTACTAAGACACACTCCATTATCTTTATGAAGCCTAGTGTTCCAATCAATTTTACCGAAGTTAAAGTCCCCTAAGACATGAAACTGTGGCTGCTTACTAGTTCTGTGATTGGCCATGATTTTACTTAATTGCTCCCTGAACAAAAGGATATGTTCAGAAGGAGCATCAGGGTCCCTGTACCATGAGGCAACATAATGTGTAGTACCATTGACAGAAAACTTAGCCCAAATTGACTCCGATCCGTTTGTGAGGATACTAACGTTCGTGGGGGATAGGTTGTTTTTCACCAGCAACATAGTGCCTCCACCCCCAAGAGTACGGTCGTTTCTGAAAATGGTATAATCCAGACTGGAAGGAACCAGTTCACTTGAAGTAATGGAGTCATCGACTTTAGTCTCCTGGAGAGCTATAATATCAGGATGAGTCACACTAAGGAAGGCCTGAAGATCAATTTTTTTACCGCGAATACCATTGATGTTTATAGAAACAAGGGAGATCTCTTGTTTCTATAAATCTTGTTTACTTGGTGCTGAATGTGCTCTGAAAAACCAAGACCACTGTCCACAAGAACACCTTTATCCTTCTCACAATTCGACTTTTCCAGGAACACTTCATCCCCACTATCACCATATAAGTGGTAACTCCGAGGAAGACAATCATGGCCTTACGTTATATTACCTTGGTCTATAGAGTAAGACCACAGGCGTTCGAAAGTACATATACTACACACTATATATATATAATAAATCTATTATATATATATAGTGTGTAGGCTAGTATATGTACTTTCGAACGCCTGTGAGCCTACCCACACTTCGAAAAAATGCACCAAGAGTAACAGTACCGTAAATATTCGGTAAGCTTAGTTATTTCATGATTATTCGTACCTCTCTTTCTTATAATAATATAGGTAGAAAGTTTCTCAAGAAGGCTATCATCAAACACGTTATTACCTCATTAATATTACTCCACAAGAGATGTCGTTTTTTCCGATTCAGAACAAATGTGCAGGTACCAGAGTGAGCTATGTGGTCAACCGTAAGTTAACGCATGAAATCTGTATGGATAGCTAGCTCGACTCAGATCGTGAACTCGACAGGGATAGCAATGCACGCAGTACTGTACACCGATTATTCTCTTCCCACACTTGTGCAATTCGACACCGTCGTACGTTTGTCGGTTGGTGTCATGTCTAGCGTTGCGCGGGCAAAATTAAAAGGCGGCTCATTATTCAGGACACCACGCTGTACTGGCTGGCAGCTCCCTGACGGGTGTATTAAAAACGAAGACCCGAAAACGAAGACCGAAGACCGAAGACCTTTGTCGGGTCTTCCATCTTCGGTCTTCGTTTTTAACACACCCACACAGCAAGGTTAAAAACGAAGACCCAAAAACAAAGACCCTGCCCGATGACCGAAGACCTTTGTCGGGTCTTCCATCTTCGGTCTTCCTTTTTAACACACCCACACAGCAGGGGCGGATCTAGGGTCTTCTCTGAGGAGGGGTCCAACATAAAAAGGGCACATTCATTTTTTTAAAATTTTGGTTCCCATAAACGTCAGCGATTATACAATTTACGGCATATTGACAAAGAAAGGATAAACCAAGAGACATGCAAAAACTGGAATCAAAACCTGGAATCTAAACGGTGAAAATGCAAATTGCGCGAAGCGCGCGAAATTGTTTTGGGTAAGCCTACACTTATAAGAATTTGTTCTAATTTAAAGCTTATATATAACAATTGTCCGGACAGGTAGGCCCTATCGGGCATAACTTTATTGTACTTCCCTCCTCGAGTCACTAGCCGTACCGTACGACAGACACAAGTGAACGTTAACCAGGTTTAGCGAAATGCTATTCAATTTCCGACATTTACATAAATCCATGTATACATAAATCCATGTACAGTATTTCTACTTAAACTTGAAAAGGCGGAAACGGTTTGTACTATATTTAGCTACAAGTATAACGGAACTGAGGAAGAGTGGACAAAGCGTACCGAAAATTTTGGGTTTTATCCCAGAAATTACCCTTATGAAAGCCAAAATAAGTAAATCGACCATGTGTGGCGTCAGAATTTCCCCAACAGGGGCCGGGCCATGTCAGCTACCCCAATTAGTCCTGAAATTCCCTATTTCGAGGGGATGATGAGAAGGGCAAATGGAGGAGCCTCATCTTCCCATGCTATTGCAGGCATATTTTGCATCACATCACTTAATACTTCAAGATCCGAGTTGCGCACTGATAGTGTTCTTTGAATCTGGATCTTGAAATTGAAAAGCTCGCGGAGCGGGGGAACATGTTTGATAGGCCAACACATAAAACATATGACGAAACGAAAAAAGAACTGTGGGTTTGTAGACCGTATCGGGTGTAACATACATTTGTATCAAAACCACCTAGACTGCAAGATGAAATAGCCAAACTTTGCTCCGTAAGTCGCTCACTAACTGACTCTACCGCATGACACACACACACAAGAGAACACCAACTAGGCTTTGCGATATGGGATGAAAGTTACAAACTTTACATAAACTATGTACTCTGCCTATATGTTACTTGGTAAGGTGGACAGGACTTTGTGCTATCCTGCTGTGCTGAATGGAACTATTGAAGAAAATAGAGTGACTCTACAGCGCGCGTAGCGCGTCGAAAATTTTGGGTTCTTATTAGAGAAATTATCCTCTCGAGGGCAAAGAACAGGTAAGCCGTCGGGGCGACTAGTTGTCGTCGGGGACTGCATGCTTTCGACTAGGACTCCCCGACGAACCTGTAAAACTTCCCCGATAGTTGGCCAGCCTTCCCCGACTGGGGCATGAACCCTTCCCCCACCTGGCGCCACCGCTATCTCGACTGGGGTAGGGGGTTAAAATACTGTATGTTGTGTTCCCCATATAGTTGCGGCGCGACTGTCAAAAATACTCTGTCAGAACAGATGACTGAAGTCGAATGTTTGCTTTTTATTTGCAACAGCAGACCGGTCATAGCTCCAAAGACGTCAAAAAAATTGAACCAACTAACATTGCGTTATTTGACCTGGTGGTGTTTTTATATAGTATTTTTAAAATGAAACAAACACCGATTCGTCCATTGCGACTTCTGGTCAACTCTTGGCTGTGGACTTTAAACTAAGATTGGCTTTTATTCCCATCACTAGGGCAACACTAATAAATGAAGAGAGTAATTCCAGACCATGAATATCATATCGTGTTCATGAGAGGAGGGATACTAGCGGGTAGAGGGAAGGTTTCGTAGATGTAGCGTTTAGGGAGTGTGAACAGATCATTATTTTGTTATACAAAAAGACTAGCAGTGACCTTTTGGAATCAATATTAAAACTCAGTAGTAATACGTTGCATAAAGCGCTAGCTAGTGAGTATGACGTAATATCTGCGTGGTTTGTATTACTTTGAATGCCCAAGCACGCCACACGTGGTTCCAAGCGAAAAGTGATTAGAATGCCTGACTGTCACGCAGGCAGTAAGAGTTAGATGAGGTTTTACGGCTCAGTTTCTAACCAACTGGTTTAAGTCGGGCCGGCCGCCGCCCTTTTTGCAGTTGTGGCTCACTGGCATGTTTTCCCTACTCCATTGCAGGCAGTAAGACATACTGTAGTCACATTCTCTGTGAAACGATTGCGCTGTTCGTGTTTCGGGGCGGGCAATATAGGCTACCATAGTCAAATATATTGCTGAAAGTTTCTGAGATACAGGGCTAGACTTTTACCGGTGGATTGATCGATACTGGATGGGGGTAACCAAAATCTCCTCGGAATTGGACAACTGTCATTACCTGTCAAACTGTCGTGGTTTTTTATTTTTTTTTATATTTTTTATTTTTTTAGGCTAGTGTGAAAAAAAAACAATTTTGAAAAAGGGCAAATTGGGAAATTTGAGGGGGGGTCCGGACGTCGGCGACCCCCCCTCTGGATCCGCCACTGCACAGCAAGGTTAAAAACGAAGATCCAAAAACGAAGACCCTGCCCGATTACGCCCTTATCCAGTCTGAAGCTTATAAGAGTGGTGTTGAATGTGGTGGTTACTACGAAATACGAAAAAATGAAAAATCTAGGCTAGTACGAACATTAACAATAACTTACTGAAAAGAAAAATACTACGGTTAATGAAACCCGGCGGTTCTGCGTCCTTCGGGGGTAGACTATACTAGCCACAAATCGATCTCTCATAATTTAGGTACATATTATCATATGGGCTTGGTCATTCTTTATGATATTCCTTTCCGAATAAGAGGTCTTTGTTTTCTGGTCTTCGTTTTTAACACACCCACACAGCGAGGTTAAAAACGAAGACCCAAAAACGAAGACCCTGTCCGACTACGCCCGCATCCAGTCTGAAGCTTATAATTAAGAGTGGTGTTGAATGTGGTGCTTACTACGAAATACGAAAAAATGAAAAGTCTAGGCTAGTACGAACATTAACAATAACTTACTGAAAAGAAAAATACTACGGTTAATGAAACCCGGCGGTTCTGCGTCCTTCGGGGGTACTGGCTACTAGCCACAAATCGATCTCTCATAATTTAGGTACATATTATCATATGGGCTTGGTCATTCTTTATAATATTCCTTTCCGAATAAGAGGTCTTCGTTTTCTGGTCTTCGTTTTTAACACACCCACACAGCGAGGTTGAAAACGAAGACCAAAAAACGAAGACCCTGCCCGATTACGCCCGCATCCAGTCTGAAGCTTATAAGAGTGGTCAGGGGCGGATGCAGGTTTTGACCAAAGGGGGGGGGGGGTTTGCGATATAGTTACTATCTAAGCGGAGCGCCACCATGAGTTGGCGCGAAGCGTACAGAGAAAATTTTTGGCCCAGAAGACCCCCAGATTGCAGGAAATGGCATTTCCCACGCGTTTCCTAGGCTCTTTGATCCGTATAAAAACAAGCTCTTGTGCGAGATGCATGCTCTACAGCCCGATAACCTTTGGCGTAGCCAGGATTTTTGATTTGGGTGGCCAACCGCAGGACCTGATCGCCTGCCTGGTGGAGGGGTCAAAGGGGAGGGGGTGTCCCCCTTTGAGAAATTTTTGAATATTTTAGTACCCTCAGATGCAATCTGGTGCAACATTTAGCATCATTTGAAGTCATTTTTTGTTCCATTACAAAAAAAATTGTTCTGCAAAGAATGGGGGGGGGGGGGTTGAGTACGCACCCTAGATCCGGCCCTGAACTGTCATAAGAAAAATTATGCTTAGCAAATCAAAGGTTGTCAGTACATTTGTGTAGTTGTGTAGTCAGGCCTTTCTCGAGGTAGGCACTAGCCTATATGCAGATTTTTCCGGGGCTGTTGGTGTAAATCAGTCATAAGAAAATGTCAAACAAATTACCAAAAGTCATAAGCGTTGTAACTGAACATGGCCAATAGTTTTCGCTTCCGAATGTTAATAAAGCCATGGGTTGAGCACTGGCATAATTAGAGGAAATGGTCGGCTCTCCAGAACTCAGTGAAGTGACCAAAGTAATGATATATCGGGATAAAATTTGGTATAGAAATAGTCAATCTATATCTCATGGTGTACAGGAGTAAATTTTCAGAAAACCAGTGTAGGGTCTAATTTATGTAGTTGGTGGACTATGCGATTGTGCTATTGCTAAAGTTTTTACCTTTTAACAACACAGAATTGTAAGTCCTTACGCGCACTACGCTTCCATCCTATCGGAACACTGGTCGTACTATGCGTTTGTGACAATTTCATTTAAAGTGCCACAGCAACTTTACCAAATCTCTTCCGAATACAAATACACTGAATAACGGCATTTTCTATTTTCATGGGAACATCACTCGTGTCCGAGGTGTGCTTTGTTTATCTGAAGAAATTCACATCGTGAGTATTTTTCGCCTCTCTGGTCATACCGATGAGACATGTGTATTATCAAAGCTAACATAAAAACCCCAAAAGAATTTTTTTATGCTTTACCAGGGAGAAAACCAACCTATCAAGGTTTATCTGCACTCGAGAAACTTCCTAAAACTGAAACATATCCTTCTGTAAAGTCAGAAAACTTTCGACACCTACAAAGAATTAGCTCTATTTTGGAAAAGTAATTTTACATCCAGTCGGTTACATCCTTGCTTCTTTCACCGCAATTTTATCCGTTGTAAACCATTCATAGATGCAGTCTTGTGCTACGTAAATATCCATTCACCCGTGATATTTCTCACCGCTATTGGCACAAACTCGACATACAGTACCCGAAAAGAAGCATTGAATCGTAACACTCTGAAATCATTCCATCAAGTAAAGTACTGCTTTTGGGAGGCGATAGAATGTCAACGAGTTGACGTAGAAATTTGGTGAACTGATCGTGAAATCTGAATTCTCCTATTTTTCGATAAGCTGGTGCGAAGCTAGCAATAGAGAAAAACAAATCGGTTGCGTGATAACAACAAGACCCTCGACTTTATCTTACCGATACTGATGAGACCTGGTACTTATCTTCCATGGTCGAAACGAGGATTCTACTATACTATCAGCATGGACAGGTGGAAAGCGTGGATTCACGTGAACAAGTGGAATCCTCTTAGCAATCGTTGTTCTTATGGTACAACTGAAAACAGTGCTTTCATCTACATTAGGAACTCTCCTCCTTAAAAATCTGAACAGTCTGACCAGACCTCACAAAGGGGAGGTCTGGTGTAATAAAATCCTACTTATCTGCTCATTTCTTTGTTGTAAGAAGCAGTGGCGCCGGCACGGGGGGGCATGGGGGGGCGCGTGCCCCCCCAATCGATTTCAGAATTTTTTTTTGAAAATTTTAAAATGATCCCAAAAGGCGTTTAAGCTATAGATTTCTGTATGGGGTAGGGTGAGGTGTGTTTTAAACCAAGTGATAGATCTATTGTAACCATTTTCCATCATAAATGGTTCTCAAACTATCAGAATTATCGCAAATCTTTTCTCAACCTTTCAAAATTTTCGCGCGCTCCGCGCGGTTCACACCTTACCTCAATATTTCTCTAATTATCAACAATTTCCGGAAGTAGCTCCCACAGAAGCACAGCAACAGAAGCTGAAAGCTGTTTACGAATTCTCAGGTAAACTTGGACTGGCTTTGTGACTGGCAAATAGGTTTGTTGGGGAATTGAAAGTGTCTCGATGCAGAGCATGAATGTAGGTTTTGTCATGGTTATCATATTTAATAAAAAATTTCGGCGCGCTTCACGCGCAGTCATCACTGATTTCACTCCAAATCATGACCATTATTAAGGTTATAACACATGCAACTGTTCTGATCACAACACTTTTCCGGAAAACAGAAGTACATCCCCAACATCTGTAGGGGCCTATGGGATCTTTCAGTCTAATTTGTAGCATGATGTGGAAGGTTGAAAGTGCGTATTTGCCGTTATACATTTTTCAATATACATATAATTTTATATAATTGATCCAGAGCTTCCAGGAGGCACTATACAGGTGTCTGTCAGTATTAGATACCCTTTTATAATGCACAATGAGACAAAGGAAAATTTTCGTAATAGTCCAAGAATGTTTCTGTGGACTCCACCCACGTATTTTGTCGTAAAAAACTTTACCCGAGTAGAAGGCATTAAAGCCTTGCCAAAAGGGGGGCTTGGCGAGGTTTGTTGACAACATACCTCCTCTAAGACAACACACTCTCCTTTTTCACCTAACCAAAAATTAGAATTCACAAATAATGGATATTTTCCAGCCATGCAAAAATATCCTAAAGATAGCACCATTTTGCATCTAAGCAACTTTAAATTACCAAAATTTCTCAAAGGGGAGGGGGACAACCCCTCCCCTTAGACCCCTCCCCCAGGACGGTACCTTTATGTAGTGACAGAAAGGATTCCACACTGCTGTGTACCATCGTAGGGACGCACACTCTCTTCTTTCTCCTAACCAAAAATTAGAATTCACTAAATAAGTATATTTCCCAATCATATGAGATCACTTCCAAAAATACTCCAAAGATAGCACCATTTTGCATCTAGGCAACCTTAAATTAACAAAAACTTCTCGTAGGGGAGGGGGACTCCCCCTCCCCTAAGACCCCTCCCCCAAGACGGCACCTATATGTAGTGCCAAAAAGGACTCCACATTGCTGTGTACATTCGCAGGGACACACAAAATGGTACAATTTATGCAGACTGGGGGGAAAACTGAGGTGGCATTATGACATCATCTGTTATGCCCCCCCAATCACCAAATCCTGGCGGCGCCACTGGTAAGAAGCCACAATCACTTCTAGGATTACACTTAATCCCTGGCCAGTGAGGAACTTTTTTCCAGTTGGCAGGCGCGGATCCAGAAATTTTGAGGGGGGGGGGCCCAAGATGGAAAATCCCATGTGCACCGAAGGTGCACCACGAGCGCGAAGCGCGAGTCCCTACGCGTGGGGTCCAGGGGCCCGCGTTAGGGCCCCTGGCGGGGTCCAGGGGCGGAGCCCCGGTGGGGGTCCAGGGGGCGAAGCCCCCGGAAGCTCTCACAATATTGCATTTTTAAGAGCACAGAAATCGGCTCCAGTTCTTATGTCAGTGAGATTTTATACCTTTTCATGTTGCATGGAATTTGATGTGTATGGCTCAGTATAAGTTACTATATATACCTGCAGAAGTTCCGGAGAATCTAAGTTATCTTAAAACTTGAACTTGGAAAGATTTTTGCCATAATGAGTGTTTTATTTTCGTTATAGGGTATTCGGGTATAGGAAGTCAGATGAAACAATTGCGCGCGAAGCGCGCCGAAAATTTGAATTTACATTTTAAACCATTGCTATGGCTAAAGGTGTCAGTTCCCTTTTGTGATCAATTAGAAGGTGGGTTCGATACTAAGTTTTCAGTTCTCATAAGAAAGGAGGTGAAAAAATGAATATCAGTTGCTTCACATCCTTACAATGCTGGCTCCTCTGAAATCACGTTTGTGCACACGAATAATTGGCTTATGGTAGTACCCCACCGATGAGTAATGCGAATACGTTTGGGACCTTATTGATAGTAAAAGAAGCAATTCAAGGCTAAAAGTGCGCAGATCAAGCGAAAATCAAGAAATATTGGAAAGAAATTGCAAAAATCGTGAAAGATTTCAAATGACTTTTGGTAAAAAGTGGTGAAAATAAATCCATCACTCAATACAAAAGTACCTTTCTCCGTAAGCGTAAACAATTGCGCGCGAAGCGCGCCGAAAATTTTCGGTATAGAGCTTCCCGAGAGCTCTGCATTAATTGTACACTGAAAAGTGGGCCAACAGGACTCTAACAACCTAACATCCATATGGGAGGAGAGATGATATATTACCTTTTTTATGAATTACTGAAGGGTAGACCCTTCAGAAATCTATGACCGATGGTGCCGGCGGGAGTGGGTGATTGGGGGAACCGCAGATAACTGCTAAACCGTGCCTTTTTAGGCAGTAGGATTTTGTATACGCTATATACAAGAGTGGGAGAGCCTTTTCTTGTTAGTACATGAGAGTGCAATCCCAGGAAGCGGTTTAACCTCCCCTTTGAAAAATTTTTGTTAATGTTAGGGGGCCTATATGCAAAATGGTAGTATCTTTGGGTCATTCTAAAGTGATTGTTTGTTTAAAAAATGTCCACAGTTTAGTGAATTCTAACTTTTGTTCGGGTGAAAAAGGGAAGTAAGAGACGGTCAATATATTGTCTTCAAACTTTAAGTCCCAGGAAAAATCATTAACGTGGATCCATCTCCAAAAGTGGGGGGGGGGGGGACTTTTTCACATTTGTGAATCGCCGTCCTGGTGGAAGAAGCAGTGGTGGTAGCCAGAATTTGCGTCACGGGGAGGCAAGAAGTTTTGTGATCCGATCGTTGGCATGGGGGAGGGATCTACGGGAAATTTTTCTAGAACTGAGTGCCCTCAGATCCGATTTGGTGCAACAAAAGTGGAGAGTTTTAGATTATTTTTCTTCTAAAAATTTCGTTTTCCTAGGCATAATTGCAGTCTGTTCCATCATTTTTGAAATAGTGAGGGGGACTTTTTGACGATGTCCCCTCCCAAAAAAGTGAGGGGGCGCGTCCCCCGTCCCCCCATGATCCACGCCCATGGGAAAATTGTACACGCAATTATACCTGCGTGGAGTCTACAGAAGCATTCTTGGACTATAGTAAAATTTTCCTTTACATTTTAAAAGGATATCCAAGGTTGACAGAGAACAGTATAGCGCCTCCCGGGAGCTCTGAATTAGTTACAGTATACAAAAGAGGAACCAACGGGATTCTCACTGTCTACCCGACATCCATATGGGAGGAGATATGATGTATCACCTTCTTTTTAGGTATAGCAAGAGGGATGGTGGACAGGCAAAATTCTTTTCAGAAAAGATTTTCGTCGTTACTGAACGTCGCGATAAAATGTTTGGAAAATAAGCAACGGCAATTACGTACTTTCAATCTTTCAAATCATGTGCTAGACTAGATTAGTCAAAGATCCCATAATGATGAGAGCCCTGCAGAGAAGGAGATGTACGTTTTAGAGAAAAATGTTTCCATTGGAATAACTTCTTGCGTCATAGCTTTGTCAATGGTATATGAAATCGGGTGTAAACTCTTTCGTATGCGCGCGAAGCGCGCCGAAATTTTGATTAGAATATTAGTCCATGACAAAACCTGCTATTCAGAAACGAATCTTCTGACTGAGAATTCTTCAAAGGCACTTTTGCTCCTTTGTTCCCCCGTAAGTAGTTACCGAAAGCTATTGATAATAAGGACAACTCTGACACAAGGCTTGACGCTAGCGGCGCGTGCGAAAATTTGGAATTTGTCAAGAATTTCCAAAGCCTGTGATAGTTTGAGAACAGTATGTGAAAGAAAATGGTTAGAACAAATAAACCAATCATCAAAAAAGCATCTCACCCTACACCCCCACAGAAATCTGTAGCTTAAACGACTTTTGGGACAATTAAAAAAAATCAAGAATCGATGGGGGAGGGGGACACACGTCACCCATTGTCCACTGTGCCGACGCAACTGTCTGTAGCGTAGAAGCCTTTTGAGTTCATTTTTAAACTTTTCAGAGTTTCGAAATCGAATAGGGTATGCACGCCGCTACTTTGCCTGCAACAGCTGGTGCCACTGGGCACAATAGCACGTCACCTGACAGCTTGTCTTCTGTATTCATTCTGCAAGGTCTGTATGGAGAAAACTTTGCCTCTCAATCCCTCTAGATTACAAAAAATTTCACTCTTTTACACAAAATTGTTACTAAATTTCAGTGCAGTTAGCCGGGCCCATACTGCATATGTCACGATGTTTACTTATTTAGATCTTAATTCAAGGATCATTACTCAGCTATTCACCTGTTTTCGAACATTGTAGCTCTCCTTTCGTCGCCAACCACTTTGAAAGATATCTAAAGAGATAATCCAGCTATAGCTCCACCCAACCCCTACAGAAATATATACTTTGAATAGGTTCTTAGACTCTTTTATTCATTTTTTGCTCTTAATTTTCTTTCTCCTTTTCTTTTTTTCTTTTTCTTCCCTTTTTTCTCCTTTCGTTTTTTTTTCGTTGCGGGGGGGGGGCCGGGCCCCCCAGGCCCCCCCCTGGATCCGCGCCTGCCAGTTGGTTACACAATATATAAACTGTTGACATTTCCTCCTTATTGCACAGTTAAATCTTTTATATGTAATAATCACAGGAAGTCCAAGACCAAGTTAAATTAGATTAGGTAAAAGGTATACAGTTAAAATGGTTACAAAATAGGATCTGAATCTTTAAGCAGAGGAGTTCCTAATGTATTTAGATCAAATAAGTTTGAGATGTTAGGAAACTTGGTCAACTTGTCAAACGTGGTCGGTGGTTTACCCTCTTGCAGACGCCAAAATCATGGCATCGCAATAGCTAGCTGGGGGTCAATCTTGCTTCTGTAGAGGGCTGTACGGCACATTCCCAAAACGCCAGTCCAAGTGAACACCGAATAAACTCTTCTGGATATAGTCATAGAAATATGTGGCACAAGACAGGGCCTTTTTAACATACATCGTGGGGACATGGCCCCAGTCCCATACACAGACCCCCCCCCACCTCAGCTCATCCTGCCCCCAGTAGCAGTGGCGTGTGCAGGATTTCAAAGGTGGGGGGCACAACTTGTGATTTCCCCGACTGACATGGAGGGGTGTGACAAGTGCAGCGAAGGTGCACCACGAGCGCGAAGCGCGAGTTTGCACGCGTGGGGTCCAGGGGCCCGCGCCAGGGCCCCTGGCGGGTCCAGGGGGCGAAGCCCCCGGAAGCTCCTGCAACATAAGACCGCCCTAAATTGGTTCTAGAGGCCTTATTGATCAGGTTTCGTTTGTTTCAGATTTTGTAAAATTCGATGTCAGTGACGGAGAGTTCAGGTTATCCTCTATGCGTTGAAAGCCGCAGTGTGCTACAGTATGTGTCACATACATTGACAGGTACTACGTTAAAGATCACGAGGCCAGTCAAGAAGGCTGCTTGAGATGATCGCAAAAGTTAACAGCACTGTTTCATCCTTAAACCTATATAGTTTACCATTACAGATGGTTAAAGTGACTAGCGCGAAGGGCTAAGGGAACTTAATGATAGTAGGCCTACCTGCACCATATGAGACAGATATAGATTTTGATAGCATCCTGTCTGATTATTCACTGGAGGACAATTGGAAGAGCTCTATCCTTTGGTAAACGACCAAAAAATGAAAAAAAAAATCTCTTTTAATATCATTCTGTAGGCTACTTCTAAGTTTTGAGTGCCAGGGATGGCGCCAGGATTTGCCCGACAGGTGGCCAGACGGGCGGAGGCAACGACCTGAAGCCCCGACAGCCGCGATGCCGTCAAGGGGATGGTGAGGATGGATCTGAAGAAAATGTGATCAAGAACATAAAGAAAACAAAAAAGAAAAACTGTAGGGGTTCTAGACCATATCGGGGATAACATACATATTATCGAAACACTTGGACTACCCTATGAAACAGCCAAACCGCATAACACAACTGACCGTACCGCATAACACACATTAGAGAATAGTAACTAGGCTTAGCGACATGCGATGAAATTTTCGACCTCCACATGAACAGTGTTCTCTGCCTACATGTTTCGTGGTAAGGTTGGCAGGACATGTGCTTTCTAGCAATGTGGAATGGAACTGCTGAAGACCCTGGAGTAACTATACAGCGCGCGTAGCGCGCCGAAAAATTTGGGTTCTTATTTGAGAAATTGTCCTCTCTCAGGCGGGGACTGCCTGCATACTCTATCGTATCGATTAAGACTCCCCGATGGGGCTCCCCGCCCCCACCTGGCGCCATCCCTGTTGAGTGCTCAGTGACTCTTCAATCTTTTTCTCTTCCCCTAACCCTTAAATCCCCCGACTAAGAGATTTTCCCCCGACTGGCTTCAGAGGTGGGGGGCCAGTGCCCCCCTGGCCCCCCCTTTGAACACGCTACTGCCCAGTAGGTCCCTTTTGTAATGATGATAATAATAATCAGTGGCGGAGCCAGGGGGGACAGGGGGCGAGTTGCCCCCTCTGGAAAAATCTTGAGGGAAATTTTGAAAGTGAATATATGGTGAAATTTGCGCATGATCTAGAAAAATTTTAAATTTCTCAACCAGTACACTTTACTTATTTAAAAGTATATGCCACACTGGCACAACCAGTCCTATAAGGTTTTCAGAGATGGAATGATGACACCATGCTTAGTTGTACTAGTTATGTTTTACTGTCTGTTTTATACAGCATGGGATCTCTGGACCTCTGACAAGGGACTGTCCTTTACTGTATACTTCCAATGTTTCTTGATAATTAAAGGAGCAGCATTGTGGTATATGCAGTTTGTTAGAATGGGTCAGTGGTCAAGTGCTATACTCTGATACTACGGCAGGTCCTCGTAAAATTTGGACTGATTGTGGTAAATGTGGTGAACTGATGAAGGGAAAGGTGTACCAGGGTTCACTTAATTACTGTACTTCACCCATTGTGATTCTGAACTAGGCCTACTCAAGAAAAATTCACCAAGACAAGCAAGATAAAAAAGCTTCCTAAAATAATAGGAATTCTTGGTGATGTAGTCAGTTTACATTTAGCACCAAATGTGGCACCATTTTGCATCTAGCCCCCGTTACATGAACAAAAATTTTCAAAAAAGGGGAGGGGGACACCCCTTCCCCTTATACCTCTTCCCACTACGACGATCAGTCACATCAGCCAGGTCAGAGGAAAGCACCCGGACAAATTTTCGACCTGCGGAGAACACTGATTATTAGGAGAAGCAGATCACTAATTGGGGGTAACCTTGGTGCTCTTGCCCCCCTGACAAAAAACCTGGCTACACCACTGATAATAATAAAAGACAACAACCTATATAATTTACTTGTAAGCCATATGGGAAGTGCCCATTTCTGGCAATTTGCAATGCGTCCAGATTCTGGACGCATTTTTTCTGAAAAATTTCTTCATAGACTACGCGCCAACCAATGGTGGCTCGGCTCCCCTTAAAGGGAAATATTGCGTTTGTTTTACACTCATAAAATTTTCATGTTTTTTAAACCAATAGTTATAGATACAGAGTGATAGACAATTCAAAATAAGACAGTACGGTAGCTTTCTTCTTAAGAAATAAGGCTCCTACAGGAAGAAATTTGATTATTTGTTGCACAAAAGTGATTTGTTCACCCGAACTTTCAAAAATTCAAATGATGCAACATCCGTTATTCTTGTAATGAATATTTTGAGGAGATAAAGGTATTGCTAGAGTTTATTGGTGAGACTGAACTGTTTAATAATGATTTCAGGTATTTTCTTTGCATGCCATGTTGATGCATTTAAACGCAATATTTCCCTTTAATGGTCCCTTTCGTTAAATGGCCCCCAAAATTCTTAAAAAGGCCCTGGCTCAAGACTGGCACACACCACCACGGCATTTAATTTCCTATTGCACGAATTAGCTGAGACTGGTTGATTGTTCGTGAATATTCAACATCTGGTCCCGGAGTACACACACTCACTCAAACACCATTTCAGTAGAATGAGTGAGAGAGTACATGAATAAGTCATATTATGGTAATAAAGCTTGGGCTGACGGTGGGTAGGTGGGTAGGAAGCGTAGAGGGGCTGAGCAAACAGTCCGTTCAGCGGGGTAGAGTCCATCCTGAGTATGAGTGAGCCAGCCCAAGGCGACTGGGGACAGGAACCCGGGACAGGCGATGCACCCCAAGAAATTTTCAGTTTGAAGAGTTTTACGTCGCCCACTTAATAATCTGTGAAATTGTCAAAATTCGGAATTTTAATGGTTCAGCCTTTGGTAACCTTCCGACAGAACTGCAGCAGCCCAGTCGGTCTGGGGGTTAAGGAAGAACTTAATGATATGCTCGTCCCATTTTCTCGGTTTTCTTATTTAAGTTGTGGAGGCGCCGCTACCCTACACCCGATCGGGCTGTGAGGTCCAATTGGGCAACACCTCGTGCATAGTAATAACGGTTGGACATACTTTTTCTTGGTGGGCTGAGCCGTTTTTGCCAAAAGAGAAACCTTCACTACCCCCGAGAATATTGCCGGATTTTCCCCAAACATTTACCGGAGAAATTGCCTTCTTCCCAAAGTACGTGTGAGGCTGCATAAGTGCATGATCCTGTGGCGTACCCACGAGCGCGTATACGCCCATGACCTCGCCGTAAGGGCGAATCGAAGCCCCATAGAAAGTCCAGAGTAGTAAAAAAAATGAGCGCATGCAATTATCATAATATAATCTGTGCTTACAAGAACCTCATTGTACGCAACAAAGGGCCGTCAATTTGATGATGCAGAGAGCCCTTGAGTCGGATACGGGAAAGCATGGGCAGATTCAAGAAAATTTTGCAGAGGGGTACAGTCTGGCCTTTCTCCAGTGGGACCTTCATGGTATTACACTACCCACCACTTGGTGTAGCGTGCAATGAAGATGTGCTCAAAATTACCCCCCCCCCCCACGCCCTCACCCATATTGCAGGAAACTATATGGTGGTCTTGTTACTTGCACCAGCTACTAAACATTCTTTCTCTGAGATCTTCTGACGCCACAAAAAGGTCATACCACGGCATCTTGGCCAAAAAAATTAGCTATAATGGTTCTGAGATGGATTTGTCATTAACTTCCTGTTTCAACAGTGAATGCAAAATGGGAATTGGGTATACGACATATGGGCTATACCCTGTGACATAAGGCGTCTGAACGAAACATATTTCTATTTTCAAACAGTCAAATGGCATTGGATGTGCTCTCCGTGTCGTAGCCTGCCCCCTCCTTGCCTACGTATCAGGCTGTACGACATATTTCTCGTTCAGTCATATCCATGCAAGCAAACTTAGTCCGCTCATGGTACACCCCCAAGATTTCCAAACAGTACATGAACTGATGAAAGCAGGGGTGGCGCCAGGATTTGCCCGTCGGGGGGTGAACAACCCAAAGCCTCAACGAGGGAGATGGAATGCCGAAACGATGCTTAAAGGAAAATTTTGGTGCGCGAAGCACGCCGAAAATTTTGGGCTCTTTGTGGAGAGAATTTGGAAAAAAAAATGGGCTTTTATCATGGTAAATTGGGGGAAAAATGGGTTTTAAAGAAGAAAACTGGAAAATTGGGGGGGGGGGGGTATTGAAGAATTTGCCCTTTTTAGACCAAAAGTAAGTAAAACGTCGGGCGACTGGCCGTTGTCGGGGACTACATATTTTATCGTATACATAACAGCATAATAGCATAACAGACGAAACCGGAAAATTTCCCCGACCTGGGGGGCAGCCTTCCCCGACGGGGGGACATGGCTCCCCCTGCCCCCACCTGGCACCACCACTGTATGGAAGTTGGCCTACTTGGGAAAAAGTTTTGAAATGCTGAAAATTTCACTCTCCTTATCATAGGAACCTGGGAAGTCGCATCATATATTTTTCCCCAAATTTTCCCCGGGAGGTCCCCGGACTCCCGCCGAGGACTGGTCCTTATGTAAGTATACTCTTCTTTACGAATGGATCCTCTTTAACACGTACATGATACACATCTTCAATACACCTGCATATATGCATGGGCTAAAGAGTTTTGGTTTTATTTCTCATGCTTTTATTTCAGCATGCTTGTATACATAAAATATAGCCTAAGTAACCCTTTATGGGTTATATTAGAACCATCCTTCCAAAATATGCACGCACGGCAAGTTAAAAAGCCATTAAATCTTTCGCATGAAATGACAAACGATGATTTCGGGCCTTTCCTAAAAATGTGCTAGTTTCACCGACGTATTTTAACGTCAAATAGATACCGCCTACCAGGCTTCTCACACAAATAAGATAAACCCAGTGGGATCGCACAGTACGGTAACTCTTAATATTAATCAAATCTACCCTTTCTTCTTGAAATCTAAATTTGCTCCTGAATCACGTGTGAAATGGATGAAATTTCACCATTTCAAATGTATTTTAGTGTTATACAAGGGAGTTGCAACCCTGGTTGTATTGTGTTCGCTGATTTGTAAATCACCGAATTGGGCACCTTTTATCCTTTTAAACAGTCCAAGTAGCACTCACACCCACACACCAGGTCACTGAGAGTGTTTACTGTTCCGTGAAAGGGGTGAATGGCCTGCCTGATGTTCACTCCTACATCTCATGTGATTTGAAGCAGTATCTGGAATTTGTTGACTGTTAATGTTACCTTACAGAAGATTTAACTCTTTTATCCCTTTTTGTATGAGGCTAATTGTTTGATAACCGATCACATGTTGGTGTGAAACAGAGAAATTAAAGTTTATTTCTATGGTGCGAAACAAGTTGACTTTGCTCTCAGGAGACTTGTGGCTTTTGTTTCGGACTTGTGTCTTCCTGCCTCTCTGGTAGAGTGTCTTTGACAGAGTGCCGAAAACCGCTTATTCCCCTTCACATATTTGTACTTAGTGACCCGGGAGAGGAGAGATTCTAGAATATTCTAGACTCCCTCCTTGTTCCTCTCTGGGTAGAGATAGACATATGATATTAATTTTAGATTGAGAACCCATTTGATTTCCAAAGAGAGAGGGTTACTCGACACTTGTTTTTTTAATTGTATTCTTGGTTAATTTCGACCAATATTCGCCTTGTATGGCCGAATAATACACTGTGTTCGAGTGGAATACCATTCTTGTATTTATATTTAATAAAGGATTTCTGTGAGGGAACATATTGCTCTAAATACATCTTTCTCGACGCTGAAACTTCAACCGGATTGTGTCGTGTGTATTTTTAATTCCTTTTATATCGTGAGACATTCTCACAGTGTACCGTAACTCTTTCACGCGGAAGTGCGGACCCCCCCCCCCTCCCTCATTCAACGTTGTGGCATCGAGGCCTTAGATGCGCTCCGTAAATGAAGAAATAGTACGTTCTGGAGAAACTCCAATTTCTCTGACGGATTTGTGATGCCATTGATTTATGTTACTTGCCGACGGAAACTCGTCGTGACGGATCCTGGCCTGGAGGACGGACCGTGGGAAGGGACACCTGGACCGGTAAGGCTTCCTGGACCTAGCCCAGATGTTGGACCCGCCACCGCCTACCGTCGTAACGTTATTCCCCAATACATAAGTTGTAATAAAAAAAAACGAACACCCAAACAAGTTCATTTCATTCCCCATCACATTGAAGGCAGAGAACCCCTATGGATAAAATCTGAAGGCAACCACAGCACTAGAAGACTAACACCTCCCAGTAATTAAATGATATATTTCCACATATAGGCGCGAAGCCAGTTTTACACCTATAAGCCTGGCCTTACATGTTACCCCCTCCCATCAGCACTCTCTCACAGCCTGATGATAGCACCCATGCACAGGTGAAAAAAGAAGGGGCCCCCGCGACAACGGTGACGAGTCACCAGAAGGCCCGTGCAACCAAAACCAGTTTCGACACACGGAGTGTACCGAAAATTGGGGTTTGAATTGAAGGAAGAAAGTTGGGGGTTTTATTGCAGAAAACATGAAAAATTAAGATTTTTCTGGAGAAAATTTGAAAATGTTGGGTTTTCATCTTCTCTCACTTCGTGAGGGTAAAAACAATTAACTTGCCAGGGCAAATGGTCGTCGTTGGAGAGTACACACTTTATAAAACCCACCGTCACCAGGACCGTAGCAGGTGGGCTGCTCCCTGAAATTTCCAAACCTTTAATGGAAACTGGCCTAGACCTTCTTGAAAACAATACTAAAAACGCTTAAAACTCTATTGTACTGGTTATGTTTTTAAGGCCCTCAGGACCTAGGAAATCGCATCAAGGCCGTAGCGAGCGGGAGTGTGGGTGTATATTTGGTCGCTGTCGGCAAAGTTTCGGTCTGTCGGCAAAAAGGGGAGAGGGAAAGGAAAAGAAGAGGAAAAGAAGAGAGAAGAAGGGAAAGGAAAGGGAAGGGAAAGGAAGGGAGTGAAAGGGAAGACGGAGAATGAAAAGAAAAAAGAAAAAGAGAGAACGGGAGCGCGTGGCCAGTCTGTTATAGGCTATTTCGATTTTCGGCTCTTCACCTAATTGGCCCATTCAAGTTGAAGGCCCGTCGGCAAATTGATTATGCATGTGACGGCCGTATACGGCCGTCTTAACAGCCGTCGGCGTAATTGGACGAGCGACTGAGTCCGTCGGCAACTCGGGGAAAGAAAGGGAATTAAATGCTTCCGTATAGGCGCACCCTATTTCGGGTCATATGCCATTCTTGAAAAAAAAACGCTTTCTGCACATTATTCCTGACTTTAATCATCACCATGGGGAGCAGCACCCGATTACCCATGGAGAGGGCATCCTTAGCCCGTTTTCTAAAATCTATCCTTGGCTTCAAACACATTTTGCAAACTCCTGAGGATCCGGTTTATCCACAAACATCCTGGGGAAAAAATGCATCCTGGGAATAAAATAATGCGTGCCGCGCGTGTCTTCCCTTCACTGCAATCTCAGGCTTTTTACTTATGAACACCAAAATGAAACAGATACAAAACCCATCCTGGCGTTCAAAGCATATTTTTAACGCTTGTGTTGAGATTCCGAACACTTTTTCTCCCTTTTTGAACGCCGGACGCCTATTTGAACATTTACTGTATATTAACGCCTGACTTGTCTAGTGTTCAAATGCTGCACGCATAATGTTCCAATTCTGAACGACAGGTTCAGCTCCTGAAGTATAGTGGCATGACGGCAGGAATAGTCTAACACGTTAAAATTATCCGGAATCTTTGTATTGGATAATGTATGATGAACCAAAATATACCTATCCTGCTTGAGACTTAATTTTTTTACCCAGAGATTATGCTAAAACCTCAGAGCTTCCAGGGGCAAAGCCCCCTGGACCCCCACCAGGGGCCCTAAGGCGGGCCCAATGTTTTAGCCAGTCCGTATTTGCAAGCAAATTCTACCCGGGTGTAAATTTTGAGTTTCCTTATTAGGGCAGAAATCCACTCAAATATTGCACCATTTGCAATCTAGGTACCTATCAAATTCCAAAAATTTCCAAAGGGGTGGGGGTCACCCCCTTCCCCAGGCCTCTGATCAGTACATGTCGCATTGAGAGAACGTTCTAGCTAAAACACTGGCGGACATCTGGATCCCAACCGCTTAAAACTATAGCGGCCTGACGAGAGGAATAGCGTAATACATTAAAATTATTGGGAATCTTTGCATTTGATGATGCATTGTGAACAAAAATGTATCCATCCTGAGACGCAATTTTTCACCCAGAGACATGCTTAAACCTCAAAGCTTCGCCCCCTGCCCCCAGCGGGGCTTTGCCCCTGCACCCCACCAGGGGCCCTAAGGCGAGCCCCTGGGCCCCACCCGCTGCAGCTCGTTTTCGCGCTACGCATTACTAGATCTGTCGGCAAAACATAATCTCTACACCCTCCCCCCTTCGCTACGCCCCTGAATCGCATATACAAAGTTTCGTTTTTCCAAAAGTTTCCCAGGGAGGTTCCGGGACCTCCACCTCAGACGGGCTCTTATGCGAGTAACTGCAGCACTGACGAACGAACCTCCTTTCTCACGCATGATGCAGACAGCACAATTGAAGCCTATACGTTAAAGATCTTTAGGAATGTTTTTCACGCGTTGCCTCAGCATGCTTATAAATAGTTAAACATTACCTTAACTTACCTTCTAAAATCAATGGGCATGTTAAGTATATTAGTCCTGTTCTCCTACAAAATGATCTGACTGAATATATTTTTCAAGTTTAACTACTTCTTGAAGTCTTCGTTTATAAAGCATGAAGTCTGCAACTGAAAATGTTATGATGCTACTTTGGAGGTCTAGAAAGTACCGTTTCCGCCAATTTGGGAAGCATTTTGGACAAACAATCTATAGGCTACTCAACGCCCCAGTCAATGGTGGCCATCCAAGTAGCGCACTCAGAGGGACGGGAAAGGTCGTCACTGGCTGTGACATGCCAACACAGTGCCATGCCACGGCAGATAAAACAATAAATAACGAGAAATTCTAAAATATATAAATCAATTCGAAGCTTAGTCAATGCAGGGAGTCGCTATTTAGAATAGCAACTCAATAGCAACAGGCTGATTTGGCTAAGCCTTTCTCTGAAAAAAAAAGAAAACACGATACGATATCTATACCGGGCCTACGCGTCGATTGTCTACTACTCCAAAGCTTAGACCAGGGAGTTGATATTCTAAATCAAGTATTCAATGCGGAACAACCAGATATGGCAATAACCTCTGCTACCCGTTCAAACTTAAATATTCCGTAAAAGCCCTTTTTCCCCTCTCCAGAATTATTGCCCTTCTCCTATACACTACATCTCATTTTACGACTAATATTCACGTTTGCCGGAGTACTGCGTCCGTTGAGTCACTTCCATCCATTGCAACGCCCACATTGATTATCTTTATAGTCCAACTTTATGTTCCAAAACTGTCATTGTAATTTTATTGCCTTTCAACAAGCATGCAGTAACATACGAGGATGATTAAATAAGTCTCATCTCATGAGCTAATGTCTTTTTTTTTTTTAATTTCCCGAGGTGCCTTAAAGTTTGCAAGGTGAACTTTGCTCTCCTGGGTCCTCGCCGGGGGGGGGGGGGGCAATAAGTGGTGCTATCTCCATAAGGAGAATAAGTACTTGCACGAAAATTTCTTCGATACTAACTTCCAGAATTTTCTGCTCGCTTGGCGCGTGCACCGGAGATGGTCTCATTTAGCGGTCATTCGCCACCGTTTTCCTCATTTCTTGCTGAAAAAATGCAGTAAATGTTTTTGTTACAATTATAAACTTTAGGCACCTAAAACCTAAAAATTCACATGTTAGGGCTTTTCTTAATTTTTTCAGCAAGGCCCGGATCCGCCGATGTAGACACACCTTTCATTCTCTCATGCTAGAACTTCGCCCTCAGTGGCATACCTGTAAGGTAGTTGTATCAAGATTAATTCTAGCTATTGGAAATCATGAGTGGAATTATCGTTCTAAAACACAATGCAAACCTTAACATGATCCGTTTCCCCCACTCACACCCCTACCCTCCCCCAGTTAAATCGTTAGTGCGAGTTAGGCTAACAAAATGGTCAAATTGCGATGAATTTTATTTTTGTGGTCTGCACAGTGCGCACCTAATGCCATCTGGAGACAATTCAATGTTTCATTCTAATGGCAACAATTATTTTAATACCCCAGAGCCTCCATGGGCTTTGCCCCTTGTGCTCCTGCCGGGGCTTTGTCCCTGGACCCCAGCAGGCGCCCTCCAGAGAAACGCTTCCCGTGCACGCCTCCAGTGACACAGTCTTTCATGTCAGTGTGTCCCTCCGACGGAACTTTGTGCCCCCTGTTCCCCCTCTTCGAAAACTATGGTGACACAACTGGGAAGAGTTATGAAAGATTCGAAAAGTCGATGATAATAACAGACAACTCGATACTCGCTTCTCATAATAACTGGGGACATTCTGGGGCCAAGTGCTTAGACCCCGTCCATGCCCGGCCCCTAATATTTACTAATCCCTCACAGTTTTAGCTGCCATCATTTTGCGACAGGTCTAAGCTTATGTTTCATGTTATCTACCTACCGATGCAAGGCTTTTGCACCTCCAAATCTGAGAAAGTGACTGGCTTCTAGACGTAGTCCCGAAGAGGATGCGAAAAAGAGATTACAATGACCCGCTGCTTCTGCAAATACTTCAGCAAACCATCCCAACCGGAAGTATTCAAAGCAAGTCTTCAATCAATCTGTTAATATTAACACGGGAAATGAAGGACGTAAATTGACCGGTGTAATATTCCTCGAGAATTACCTGGTTTGGGAGTCTAGTATGAATGTTCACCTTTGCACACTTTCATCACGCTGCGCACTCCGTATCTGGTGTGCACCGACCTTCGAAAGATGGAGGGTGTAAATACATTTACAAAGAAAAAGTATTGTGAAACATGGGCATTAATCCTCGACCCCTTTGGTTATCCATACTCTCCCCTCGTTCATCTCCTGCCCGTTGCAAACTGTTCAAGTGAATTCTGAATTGCTGCTTACGTTTAGTGTCCCTAGTTTGTAGTTACCGAGGAGCCTCCACGAGCGAAGTCCCTGGAAGTCCTACAAGGGTTATAGCCCTGACGTATACCAAGAGCCCACAATGGGGCCCGTGGACCCCACGCCTAAGGGAAATGTGTTCCTTCTGGAGCTAAAAAAGAATCATTATAGTTTCCTTCATTTGTAAGACATTTTGTTCGGCTCTTTTAAACCTAAATTGTTCACTTTTTCAACACTTTTTCAAGTGCAACTTGAGACCCGGCAGGTGCCATGGGAGGCGTTTTCGTAAAAGTTTGTCGGTACCCTACGCGCCAACTAATGGTAGCGCAGTACTTCATGATGGTCAGCATTAGCAAATCACCCTCCCATGGCAACCAAAAATTTTAAAGGCCTTATAGCTTCTGCACCTCTGTATGGGAAGGTATTAGACACCACGGGAGCCAAAATATTTCGTGCACTTATGCGCATATGCACACATTCGGGTGGACTTACGACATCATCTCCAATTTTTTCACAAGAATTTTCCCTGCTTCCTTAGCCACTAGCGAAAACAGAATTTTTACACCCACTCGCGTGCAAATACACGTCTTGCTCCGATGGGACTATATGGAGAATGAAATAATATAAAAATCGTCAGCTTCAAAAAGGCCCTGCTTCTTAAGCCTCTAAATAGAAGGAAGGTATTTGCTCCCAACGAGAGCAGAACTTCGCACGCATGTACACACTTGACGCCTGCGATACTATACGAGGTGTGTTTACTTCATCTTTCTCTGCGGTTCCCTTTTCCCCTCCCCGGCGTGGCGGCGCCCCTGTCTGAAGTTGTGGGGTGAGGTGTCTTCTCCAATGAACAACCTATATATTGTAATTTTGTTTTCTATCACAAATCGTTTTGAAAATCTCAACTTTACGCGCGCTCCGCGTGCTTACTTCTTTGATTCAATTTTATCCTTCAATGCCGTCTCAGACGCACGCCTCTTCGCATTACTCAACCGTATTGCTTTACAATTACTCCAATTGTGCATTCTCGTGACTACGGATTAAGTCAGGGTTGTACACTCAAGCCCGTGCCTCCAGTTGAGACCTTTCATTTGGGAAAGCACTCTCTTCCTTTTTCCGACCTTTTTGGGGCAACCATTGCTGTCACTGCACGCATCAGCAATTACAGGCAAATAAATTAAACATAGAAATAACAAATTTTAATACAATTTAAAAGCATGACTAGCATGACTATCTGTAGTGTAAATATATATTTTCAGTATAAACCTATCACCTTTCAAAACTACTACATAATATAAACTGGTAACGAAAAGTTAGAAGACCATTGCAAACAGAAAAATATTTGAGGTGAAGACTGCTGAGGAACCTCTAAGTTACTGCACTGGCAGTGTACGTCCAGCGTGAACGGTGAGCCAAAGTACCCTGTACTCGATCGGGAGTGGTTAGTCGCCAGATGGAAAATATGAAAAAGCCCCCCTCCCCCCACTTGACATATCGACTTCCAACGACATGAATAGCCCTGTTCAGTGTCCCTTTTAGGAATGCCGTTGGCACCACGTAAGAATTCCTGGCTTGGGCCTATTACTAAGCCTATGCACTAAGTCATCATGCACACTCTGTTTAAATGTCACGTGTCCGATGTGTATTTACTTTGTCACTTTTGTGTAACTGACTCAGGGGCGGCGATCTGTTTAAATTATTGGGGGGACATCTGCTTGCATGAAAGCTTTGCGCCTCCGGCCAGGGGTACAGGGGACCGTCATATATCCCCTGTAGGGGTTCAGGGGCGAAGTTCCTGGAAGTCAAGCGATCTGGTTCATTCGAGAGGACACAGATCACATATTTCTGATCTAAAGTTCCCCCAGCTGCCGTTAATAGGCTAAAATTACAATTATTCATACTGAAAAAGTGTATAACAACATTTATTTTGTCCGCATACCTCTAAATATTAGGAGGGAAATTTGATTTTGTCCCCCACTGAAAATATTGGGGGCATGTCTTCCTGTCCCCCCATGATCGCCGCCCATGCACTGACTATTGAATGATGGTGTAGCGGTTTAGCGTGATGGTTACAGACTTTATGTACTAAAATTGTATTAGCAACACTATATATTGTTAGTGTCGATTTATCTGTAATAGTCTTAAAAACATAGCATAGCAGTCTAGTGTGAATATACTACTGCTAATTGATATTAGAAGGCACAGATCCAGGTGAGTCATCCGGCAGACTTAATAAAAATGAATGAAAATGATGAAAACGTTTATTTGCTGATTACAATTTTAAAGCCCTATCAACCTGAATCTTCATGCCCAACGTGCCAACTGCTGGCGGTGCTACGCTTCATGTTATGATATGAACTGCCCCTTATGATTTGGCCCTCCTCAAATTCTCCTCTCCCATTTCTCTTCTCATTTTTCTTACAAGTATGTCAACGATGTTGCAGAATATACTGCATATTAAAGAAAGCCCTAGAAGATATTTTGCATAAATTTAGCTGTCACTCATTAACACATATTAGCGTGACAGAAAACAGTTATCTACGAATATGTTCTTGAATTCAAAGGCTTTGTGTAATAACAAAATAACAACAATGTTAAATAAGTTTCCAATTATATAATTTCTATGTTAAATTATTTTGGCAAATCTGGCACTTAACTTTACATGGGTCAAAATCAATTAGGGAGGTAAGCAAGTCTTTTATCTAACAGTGACTGTTTTCTTTTATTTATTGTGCATGTAACTCTTTTCACAAATGAACGTAGACCGCAATATGCAAGGAAATGATGAGAAAACTGAGTATATATTTTGCACTACTAATGCAGCTCGACAAATACATCCTAGCGTATACCGCCTTCCGATAAGTAACTTAATGCAAAGTACAAAACTAAATTACTAAAGTAAACGCACAAAATGAAACAAATTAAAAGTGGAACACAAATCTACAAGGAAAAATACTGACTACCAATCGCAGGTAAAAACATATTTCAGACCACCAGAAGGCTATACCCGAAACAGACAGTTTTACAAGCTTTGCTTTGGTATAACATATTTTGTATTGCAAATTAAAAGCAAGTATGTGACCTCATTTGTCGTAGATGGTCTACGATTTTGGTTGGATCACCTTCCTTTCGATGGCATTACTTGGATTTGAAGCACTCATGAACTCCTTTCTCACGTCATAGAAGTGTTTGTAGACCTCATCGAATTCAGGGTTTAACCGTTCCTTGACACGCTCCACCCATTCGGCAAGTTTACTATGATCCTTTGTGGTATCCCTCCCGGAGATAGTCGGTTGAATAACCTGAATATTGAAATAACAAGTGTGTTACAAGAAAGGTTTACGAAATGTCCACAGTTACATGGCCAAGGGAGAGGGGCAGGGGCGCCCCTTGGAAAATTAAACATTACTTTTTGCCTCAATACATTTTAGCATATCTCGCCCCCTTAAAAACATCTTGCCCTTAAAAAATATGTCGCCCTCTAAAAGCAATCTCGCCAACTTCAGTATAGCATGGCTACGGGCCAGTACAGGTAGCAGATTGTTCAGGGATTTCGAAGAGCCAACTCATAGTTAGTATGGCCTGTTCCGGAAAAAGATGATTTATTTCAATAACTCATAAACCAGTTTTCAAACATTAAAACCATTCGTCAAAATCTTCCACAATTCTCTGGGGATGGGACTCAGATCTGTCCCTGAAAACACCCCCTACTTCGTTGTCACTTGCCAGCTATCCCAACATTAGATCTTTCTTTTATACAAAAATCCGTTGCCAACTTATATACAAGAAGAGGTTGAAGGTCCCAGCAAACTGATCCGTCAGCTCTGAAGAGGAGTGGGTCTGGGAAGAACCATTTTGCCCCATTTGCCATAACTGTATTTTTCTTTGTGAGGGGCCCAGCTTGTTCTGGTTCTTTTACAAAACAGATAACTCCATTTTTAGATAAAAATAGCATTGAATCACTTGTTACAGACTTCAAAAACATATCAAATGATTTATCATTTATATAAGTATGAGTTCTGTCTTTCGTGGTAATTGGTGGAAAATAAATATGGAACTTGAGTGCTTTTCAGCAGAGGTATTTAGTATGTATTAATTCTATTGTGGGGCTGGGAGGGATGGATGGTCGTGTTCCTCTGAACTGTTTCTTTTTTGCCTTTACTGATGTTTGTATGACCCTGCTACTCCCGCCTTTCCAGAAAAGGAAACATTTCTTATCAGGTTAGTATCCCCCTGTGGGCTGGGGGTTGTAGAATATGCCCATGGTATTCCCCGCCTGTCGTAAGAGGCGACTAAATGGGAGGACTTAAACGGATTTGAACCGTATTTGAAACCAGACTTGAACCATATTTGAAACCGTATTTGAACTTTTACTTTTTTTTCTAGTTGACACTATATAACACATTCGTGTTGGTGTGTCGTTTAATCCCATCTACTGTACTGTACTGTACTACTGTACTTATCAGGTTAGTAGCTTGGCCGTAGCCAACTCACTTCTTCAACGTGGACGGTGAGGCCGAAAGGTTGGGACCCAGGGAGACAGTAGATCAAAATGTACCTACCTGTCTACGAGTAGTAGATACAGAATTCCAACACATTAGTCCCCCAGATTTCCCAGGTTATAATTTTGCCCATCTCCCAGCTACGTCCCAACAGATAAAGAATGAACTGGGTCTAGTCATTTTTTTTTTGTTTTTGTTTATTGTTTTATTGATTACAGCTTTTAATTACCTTCATGTCCACTACGGTTATCAGTTTGATCTCACAAAAGATTTAACCATCACGATCAACACAACCAGGAGTTAAGAATGAGAATGTTACGGCAATATTTACACCAAAGTTGTTTTAATTTTTCTCTCCTGACTTGTCTACGCAGCAGGTTTGTGCATATTACTTGTCCATTCATATCCCTGAAAGCCTTGAAATGGGGCTGAGCAAACAGGGTCCACTCCACTACCTACCTCCTCATCTATAGTATATGTAAACACTAATTATTTCAATTAGAATCGCCGACTGAATAATGAGTGCATAGGGAACAGGAATGTTTGATGACCTCTTCCCAACTATGGCTGGAGCTAAGCTGAAGACAATTCGGTTTTGTATGCCCGAGACGGCCGGCAAATGCCACTCTGCTATGACTCCTCCACCCCCTCTTTCGCTACTCACAGGCTTGTGTGAACCACACAAAATCGAAAGTCACTGCACACTGCACAGAAAAACGTGTTAAAAAGATCCCATACCTCAGCAAGTGCCAGGATATCAGCGATAGATATTTCTTCACCACACAGAAACGGCTTATCCTTTAGGAAGGTATCTTGAAGCTGTGTTGCCACATATTGCATATCCTTCACATGCTGTTCGGCTTCGTCTTTTGACGGCGGTTTAACCCAGTCACGCATTTTACAGAGAAACTGAAAGCAAAGAAAATATTCAATTCAATCTAGTTGTTTTATATGCCTTAACGTGTTTCTTTATTAATATAAATGCTTCGTCCCATTTCTTGAAAATTTACATCGAAGTGAGTGAGTGAGTGCCGAACGTCTAAGATAATAATAGTACCGATAATGTTAACTCTATATGGTATGTAGCTCCAATGCCGGGCCCGATCGACATCACAGGTACACATTTACTCAATGGGTGGAGAGAGAAAATTTAGGCAAAACTTCCTTCCCGAAGAACCAACATGCATCCTTGGATCACGAGTCCAGCGCCTTAACTAGGCCTAATAGTTCACCTCGCTCTACGAATTAAATTCGGTGACAATTGCGAATCATTGTCTGCATGGCATCCACGCCTCTTTCATTGCGCCTTTCCCCTATGGATGACTTGCCAGTGACGAATAACTTAGATCAACTTTCTACCAACCTCGTCTTGAAAAACTTTACTGAAAAGCTGTCTCGTACTTCCATCGTGATAAGAGAGGTATTCGTTGACTCGGGCCCTCTTTTGTAATTCTTTGGGATACCAATGGTCCGCAACCTTGTCTGGGAATCTGTCAGCTAGATATGCTAAGATGGCCCATCTGTGGGAAATAGACGGTAGTGATAATGAGGAAAATTGACTGGCAGTTCCGTTATCAATTGCGCTGGCACGGATTGATGGGCCGGCCGATATACTTTGGTCAGAGCGACCATTGTTGGAAACCCCTACTGCAAGGATAAAGTTCCTTGACTTCAAAAGAGGCATTTGAATGCAGTAATGGGGAAATACCTGAGTGGATATCCATCTTAACCCCAACCAGCTCATATCTGCCATTTACCCCAAAAGTAGAAGGATATGTGATTACCAGATATATGTACAAAGGGGAGTCCCCCAGCAATGTTTCCAGCCGTGGGAATCATAGGCGTCCGCAGAAAAAAATTCAAGGGGGGCAAAATTTTTTAGGTGGCCCAACTTTTTTCATGGGAAATATTTTACTCCCAGAAAAGAGTTTAGATGCTACATTTTCACACAGTGTTGACAAAGGCGTAGCCAGGAATTTGTCAAGGGGGGGGGGCGAAGCCCATAGACAGACTCTCAGCGCTCCGCGCCAACTCATGGTGGCGCGGAGCGCAAGAAAATTTTTGCCCAAAATACTTCCCAGATCGCTGGAAATGGCACTTCCAAGGCCTATTTACCGAATTTAAAAAGGGGAAACATAAGCAATATCGTAAATATAAACTTTAAAAAATACCAAAAATATGCTCGGGGGCTCCTGAGTGTTGATATTTTTTATTCAGTTCCTGTTTTGAGAGTAGAAATTCACACTGATTGAACTGTTAAATAATGTTGATGTTATATTGTTTTCGTTTTTTTCTTTATTTTTTCTTCGTTTTTTTTCAAGTTTTTGATTTTCCAGGAGGGCAAGTGCACCCCTTGCCCCCCCCCCCTCCGGACGCCCATGGTGGAAATATTGTATACGGTGCCTTAACCTTTTTTAAAATATTTAATAGGCCTAAATTAAATTGATACACTATAGCACAATTATTCATCACACCACGTAGGCTTAGTTTGTAAAAAAAAAACGTATCACGTACGAGCATGTATAACATCTATGTACGTCCTAGCGTCAAATAGTAAAGTATCAGAATCTCATTTTCTTCAGTTTGTTGGCAAATAATGCCGCAATATACCTGACAATGCATTGTAGCAGCCTATGGCTAATTTTCAGTGTTGAGGGGGGGGGGGGACGGTCAGATGACTTCAGCTTCCACAACTTCACATTCTACAGGGGACGTGGGCACACATGTCTGTTAATTAGCCTCACCACAGGAATTTAATGCATTTGTAGACCGTATACAATTTTTGTCTGTGCACACATGATATTGTGGTTATAAAGAATATGAAGCTTTTCAATATGGTATTGTTGCTTTTCGTTTTTATGGAAATTAAGACTGAAATTTCTCGCAAATTAAGGAATATTTTGATGACATTTGGTGGAGATGTCTACAAGATGTTAGTATCTCAATTAACATTAGTTCGTTTTAAAAAGGCCACGCTTAAAGGGAGAATGCAGTCACCCCAATAAAGAATTGTATAGTAGACTATCCTATTTCCTGAATGGCTCATGAGAATCATGTGACAGTATTTTTCTCACTCAATTGTAAATTTACAACCAGCAACTGCTTGGTTTACCTTGAATATGCAATATTTATGTCCTAAAATATTATGAAAGATACTTGGAAGAGAAATAAGAAGAAATTTGTGACATTTACATATTGCTTCAAAATAAGTTTGGGGCGACTGCTTTTGACCTTTAAAGACAGACTGCCATCACCCCAAAGTATATTTTTAGTGTATGTATATCAAAATTCTCAGTTGGTGACTGCTGTTTGATTGACATCAAAGTTTGAAAATTTGAAAGATGCAGAGTAGCTCACATTCCACACAAGGCAGAGAGAGTACTTTTATTACATTTTATAGCCTTGTGTGCTCACCAGGACATGGCCTTAAGCAATAAAACAGGTTTATTCTTGCACAAGGCAGAGCCTCATACAGTTATGGGAGGAGCTAGAAGATGCATAGTTGGGAGAATTGGAACTGTCTGGGATCATGAAAATTCCCCTTTAAATTTTCGTTCAACCGTTCAAGTGGTCCCAGAGTGGACCGTACATTTTTAGCCGCTCTTCTCGCCATTGATAACAATGACGGCGTCAGATTTTCTTCGGAATACGCCTGATTACGTCACAGTTCCAACTACGGTAGTACACATAGGCGCTCGAAGCGGTAGGGGGCTAGAGGTCACAGCCCTAATGGCGGCAGACAGTTATCGCAAAAGTGCTCAGCCCCTTGCCCAATGAAATTGCTCCCTTATGTTTAATGCCCCTGCAGTTTAAATGTAAATCTTAAGTAAGAACTTCCAGGGCATCTACCAATACAAAATCATCTGATTGCACTCCCTGTTGGTGAATTTATGGTGCTAAGCAGGGCTGAATTACTGAAAAGGCCAGGTGAAAAATGTGACTACGGCCTATAAAGAATGGTGATATCTTTTCAGCAGAAGTTTCCAGAACTCATGACCATGAAACTCGGATATCAGGAAATGTCTGCTGGGAATATCTCTGACTGGCTGGTAGGTGGTATGATGGTCAGATCCTCCAACCAGTATTACCTAGGGCGTGACCCAAGGTATGTGCATCAGCCATTCTCGCATGACAATTAAAGTTAGGGGGCATCCAATTATTCATCATTCCATATAAGCCTACAAAACGTATAAGGAGGGCGTCCAACACGGTGGAAACGGTTTTGCAAAGGGTGATAAAATATGGAGTTTTCATATTTGGGGGGGGGGGGGGCGGTAAAAAATTATTGTTCACCATTTTAACAGTAAGCTATGGGGGGGGGGAACGTTTTGTACTCTTGTGAAAATGAAAAAAGAAAAATGGAAAACCCCCTGGACTTTCAATCAATTAAGACTTTCACTCAAGCTTTGTATTTTTAATTGCTATTTTTTATTACAAGCTGGCATCTAATTATTTGCGATTGTCATGCAATTCATCCTCTAATTTTGTTTCAATCGAGGGCCCTCAAGAGCACTGCAAGAAGATCTGACTGAGAATACGAAAAGAAGAACAATGTCTTCCTAATTTCCTCTAAAGCCTCCTAAGACATACCGAGCTTTGAAATCAATGGTGTGTATCCCGAACAAACTTCGACCCCCTCATCCCCCCTTACCACAATAAGTTAAAAGTATGCAATCTGCGCACCCCTACATGAACCGACCACAGAATCTTAATTGTAAAATCGGCATCAGTTCATGTAAGCCAAAGCTTTGCAATTTGTCGGACTATAATTACACTGCGAGTATTTCCTACGTTTTGCCACTTACCCTTCAGTTAAAACAAAGCCACCATCAATGAGGACAGGGACGCAGTGTCGAGGATTTATCTTCAGAAACTCAGGACTGTGTTGCTCTTCTGCAAATTTGGACAATAGTAATGTTTTGAGGGAAACATCAAGTAACTGTAATAGATAGGTGGATCGATCCAGTGGCGTGGCCAGGGGGGGACAGGGGGCGAGTTGCCCCCTCTGGAAAAATCTTGGGGGAAATTTTGAAAGTGAATATATGGTGAACTTTGCGCATGATCTGGTAAAATTTTAAATTTCTCAACCAGTACACTTTACTTATTTAAAAGTATGCCACACTGGCACAACCAGTCCTCATTAAGGTTTTCAGAGATGGAATGATGACACCATGCTTATAGTTGTACTAGTTATGTTTTACTATCTGTTTTATACAGCATGGGATCTCTGGACCTCTGACAAGGGACTCTGTCCTTTTACTGTATACTTCCAGTGTTTCTTGATAATTAAAGCAGAAGCATTGTGGTATATGCAGTTTGTTAGAATGGGTCAGTGGTCAAGTGCTATACTCTGCTACAAGGGCAGGTCCTCGTAAAATTTGGACTGATTGTGGTGAATGTGGTGAACTGATGAAGGGAAAGGTGTACCAGGGTTCACTTAATTACTGTACTTCACCCATTGTGATTCTGATCTACTGTACCAGTAGGACTCAAGAAAACTTCACCAAGACCTGAAGACAATGTATTCAGTTTACATTTAGCACCAGTGACGTGGCATAATTTTGCATCTAGCCCACCTCATATGAGCAAAAATTTTCCAAAGGGGAGGGGGACCCTTCCCCTTAGACCCCTCCCCCAGGACGGCGATCAGTCACATCAGCCAGGTCAGAGGAAAGGCACCCGGACAAAATCTGAACCTGCGGAGAACACTGATTATTAGGAAGCAGATCACTAACTGGGGGAAATCTTGGTACTCTTGCCCCCCTGACAAAAAACCTGGCTACGCCACTGGATCGATCAGGGAAGGCGGGGACAGATATTGTATCATACCGTAGGCGTAGGAAGCTGTTCGAGACTGGGGAGGCTGAAAGTTGTTTCGGACCGCCGTCATGGAGAGGGGTCTAAGGGGAATTTTTCGATATTTGAGGGTCCTTAGATGCAACTGGTGCAACATATTGGGCAAACTTTAATGAAAATTACTGCCAATTTTTGACATTTTCAACAGAGGAAACAAATATTGGATTTTCCTCCTTGGACTGAGGGGTCCGAAGCATGCTTCTGTCCCACCACATTTTTGACTTGTGGGATGAAGAGCCCCAACCCCGCTTTCCAACGCCTATGCATTGCACTTATGTACAAGACAAACTCCACCATGAACAGTGTGGTAAACATTTGGGGGTAGAGGGTAATGTGGGGGCGCTCGTCACGCCTTTCCGAAGATTTCTGTGATCATAAACTGAAACTGGAAAGTAAGAGCTTTGTAACATTTTAATTTTGATACTGGGCAAAAAAGTAACATGTTACGGAGATCCTACTCCCTTTTCTAAATAGTGGCCAAGAAAAGGAATGAAAGAGCCCATGTGAACCCCGAAATAACCCATGTGATTTTTTTAGGGGACGGTGTCTTTCCAACACATGCGATAAGGAGCGCTCAAAAATGGAAAAAAAATGAAATTTGTACCCTGCCCTCCTGCATGTATGAACAACTGGACTGAAATCAGTACTCTATAAATTTACTTCTAGCCCCGGCCTCCTCACTTGCAGAAACATTTGTCTACTGCATCTCCCAGGCAGTGCTGCACTGAATTGCTCAAGGCCATATCCATGTTGAGTAGGCTGGACTCAACTAGCTGTGCGGGACCTGCCTCCCGTGGTCTGTTATGTAATGGGCCAGAGATCATGGCATTTCACTGATCTGAAACCAGTGCCCGTCTGTGGCAGGGGTCCAGAAACCCCCACCCCATGAAAATTCGGAAAACAAATAAATACAAACAACGATTTCCCAGGTCATGAATTCAAACCCAGAAAAATGTAGTTTTTCAGTATTTTTAAGTATGCCATTTTTCATTTAAATTTTGGAAATCTCGATCAGGGGCAAACTGCCCCCTTGCACCCCTTCCCCCTCACTGGCAACGGCCCTGCTGAATACAAACCACGTAGTCCTACAGATGATATCTGTACACTTGGTTTAACCATGGAGCTACCACCTCGGATAAACCATGGAGCTACCTGGAGGTGGTAGCTCCATGGATAAACTCACAAACGTAAACTCATCCAGTTTAAGCGCCATTGAGCCGAGCATGCGCAGATAATAGCGCCCAATACTAGCTAAAACTACATACGTTGAAATGAAAAATTCTTAACTTTCCACTCACTGTCCTACGATACGGTAAATAAAAAAAAAAGGAAAACTCACGAGCCCACCCACCAACCCATCCATTCATCCATACTCCGCGAGTGGAGGGTTTCTGAGTTGCCCCAAGGGAGGAACAGTAAACCAAAACGAAAACAAATCCATCCATCCATACGCACATACATGCATGGGTACATACATACAAATATACCATATACATACACACAATAACAGTGATATGTTGCGCTCAGAATAAGTTAGAATTGTTTCAGGAGTTTACGTATTCCCGGTCCTAATGGGCAACGATATAGAAGTTACACTTTGGTAACTGGTGCAAAAGTCTTTTAAGAATACATGTCTTATTCAGTTGTCTTAACGTTTGGTGACACACCAATGAATTGCTCTATCGCTGTATTGTAGGCCTATATCTTTTCTCTTGAATGGCAAATGGTCGCTAGCAGTCTAGCAAGATTGTGTCTACAAGCTACAAAACCTGCAATGCAACAACATCGAAATTGTCAGCAGTCACAAGCACATTGTCTAATGCCTACCTTTTGAGAGGTCTATGATGTGTTCTTCAACATGTATGCCTGTCTTCTTCAAAAACAACCTCACGGATCTCGAAGGCATGGAGAGCGGATAGTAGTAAAATTGAAGAGCCATGTTGTTCGTCGATTAGTGTTATAGTGTCAATTGGCGCTCAGAATGCAAGAACTGTGTTTCATTTACTCTATCTGTATACTGTGCACACGAACTTGTGCGGAACTGCCAATAGAGTGAACCGTGTACAAATGACTCAGCTCTTTTTATCCAGGTTCTCATATTTGTAACCAATGGGGCGTGTATAACCTAATTGTAATATAGTAGTTGTTATTCCAAATGGTCGAACTGACGCACACTGGCTGTGTGCAATCATTTACACGCTCTAATTAAGTAAATACGATTTCGGTGCCAAACTGGATAAGCTATGGATGAATAAATTTACACTCTTGAATAGCCTAAGTTAATGCCATTGCCTATGTTACCCTGGTACCATTGTTCTGATCGAAACTGTGAGTAGCGCAGGGTTTCACGATTATTTTTCTGCTTGGTGCTTCTACAAATTGTCAATTCCCTGAAAGACATTCAAAATTTCCTTAATTTTTTTTCGGTTTCCTTTAATTCAGATTTCAAACTCATCTCACCACAGTTTTACACACCTCCTCCAAATATGAAACATTTGCATTAATTTTTCATACGTTATCTCTTCTGCCTTCTACTACGGTTTAAAAGGCTGCAACCACGGTGCTATTTCAAAACACAATGCAGGCAAATGTCCCGGAAACACGGTGTAAATTTTCGAATATTTCTTAGATTTTAGTTGGCTTCTTAAATTTTCATAAAATCTCTTAAGTTTCCTCAAAAATCAGGAAATGTTCTTGAAAGTGAAAACCCTGTTTCTACTAGTCAATAAATAGACTGCAAGACGTCTCTCATTGGCGTTCACCACGCAGGAATCGCCTTTTTTTGGACTTAGCTGAACGAGGACCTTTGTCCGCTCCGCGAGCGATCGGTATAGGCAAACAAACCTTGCCGGACGGTACTTGCACGCCTTTTTCAATCGAGATGTTTGCAGAGTAAAGAGTGACATACCAAGGTCAAGGAGTAGATCGACTGGCATTTCTCCTGGTTTTCACACCCCCTTGGCCATTGGGCCTACAAAACGACTATTTGTGTTAAACTGGAGTCTGTCTGCCACGATTTCACCTCTGTTACACAGCAAACAGTTTGGCGTGGTAGTTTAGTCATAACACCATAACACCTCCCTGCTATCAGTAAAGTTGATTTTTCAGATTACGCAGCGGCGTCAGGGGCACTCCACGATGTATCATCCAGCTTACCTAGGCCTGCATGCGTAGCAGGCATGTTCCTTGTTCAGTCATATCTCATGTGTGAGTTGGGCAAACAGAGTCCATTCGGCGGGGTACAATCCAACTGGAAACATTGACATAAGCAAAGACCGTCCACGCCGGACTCAAGACATGACCAGGAAATGAAAGGGGGGGGGGGGTGGTCGAGGCCAGCCTAAGTGACGAAAGAAATGTGCCTGGCTGCATTAGGTCAGTGCGTCACACCAGGGAGCTACCACTCACTTCGAGTGCAGTGCGGGTCATCATGGTCAGACAAGGGAGTTGTTGTTTGCCAAACAACATCTCTTTGGTCAGAGGCACATGTTGGCGTATCGTTTAGTCTACTGTATAGTGTGCCCTAAAATGAGTTTGCTGACCAGGGAGCTGCCAATCGGAGGTGACGATGTTTCACATAAGCTACTCATGCAGGCACATTTGACAACAACGACTTTTTTGGAAGCAATCATATATACACTATGCCGGTTTCTAGCTCAGCTGAATGCCTTCAGCGAGCTACTACTTAGTCTACTACTTAGTTTGAACCCAGTAAATTGCTTTGCAACTCCCCTTATGTCTATCATGATGATTCACGGAAGCAACGTTACTACTGGTATTTTCAGAACATATAGATATTACATATTAAACAGTTAAAGGTAAAGCATCGAGTTATCGCTGTCTTCAATAACAAAATGTCATGGTCACCCAGCTGAAAATTCCAGTTGGGTCCAGTTAAAGTGGGGCTGAAATGGACCATTTGAACTGGACTGTTCTGGATATTGGACACATCAAATTGAAAAGTTCAGTTGAACTGGTCTAGTTAAAGACAGACAGTCATCACCCCAAAGTATATTTTCAGTGTAGGGGTATGAAAATTTGCAGTTGGTGACTGCTCTTTGATTGACATCAAAGTTTGAAAATTTGAAAGATGCACAGTAGCTCACATTCCACACAAGGTAGAGAGAGTGCTTTTATAACATTTTATAGCCTTGTATGCTCACAAGGACATGGCCCTAAGCAATAAAACAGGTTTATTCCTGTACAAGGAGTAGCTTCATACAGTTATGGGAGGAGCTACAAGTTGCATAGTTGGGAGAATTGGAACTGTCTGGGATGATGAAAATTCTCCTTTAAGTCCCATACCGATGACTCTCTGGCGAAGAGCCGAAGGGACAA
The DNA here is from genome assembly GCA_029531755.1 of Holothuria leucospilota. Lineage (NCBI taxonomy): Eukaryota > Metazoa > Echinodermata > Holothuroidea > Aspidochirotida > Holothuriidae > Holothuria > Holothuria leucospilota. Next base: position 25,925,658 of record CM055964.1, on the reverse strand, counting down.
TTAAACCAAACATTACTCCCAAATGAGTTCTGCTCCCCCAAAGGAGCATATACGTCCCCTAAAAGGACAAAAAGACACAACATGACCAATCTCTTGACCTTAAGACCTCAGGCTTTACATCATAGGTCTGTGATGTGTGCCCTCGTTCTAGACTGGTTGAAAAGAACAGATACTATCAGATACTATATCATCGCATGATCTTAGCCAAAAGGCAGAGCAGCGAAGTATTTGAAAATACTTTTTCTAAAGTGTCCTCGAATATCTGGCGAAGAGCCTCAGGGCCACAGCAAACATTACTCCCGACGGGGTTCTGTTCCCAAAGGAGCTACGTCCCCAAGGGACACTAAGGCTTAACATGCCCAACCTCATGACCCTCATACATAGGCGTAGGAAGCTTTTCGAGACTGGGGGGGGGGAGGGGGATGAACCTTGTTTCGAATCGCCGGCCTGGGGGAGGGGTCTATGGGGAGGGGGAATTTTGGGGTATTTTAGGGTCCTCAGATGCAATTTTGTGCAACATTTTGGACAAATTTTAAGGAAAATTACCACAAATTTTTGACATTTCTTACAGAAGAGACAAATAAGGGGTTTTTGGCCTTGGATCTTGGGGGGGCGGAAGCATACTTCAGCCCCCACATTTTGACTGGGGGCTAAAGCCCCCAGCCCCCACTTCCTACGCCTATGCCCTCATATCTCTACATCATGGGTCTGTCACGTGTGGCCCCGTTCTAAACCGGCTGAAAAGAACAGATAATACACATGATCTTAGCCAAAACGCCAAGGAGGAAACCTTAAAAGATTTTTCAAAGTCCCCTCGACTCTCTGGCGAAGAACCGAAGGCCGAAACCAAAAGTTACTCTCTAGGGATTTCTTCTCCCCAAAGGAGGAGTTGCGTCCCTTGATGGGACACAAGACTTACTATGACCAACCTCTTGACCATCAGACTTCTACATCATGGGTCTGCCATTCGTAGTCCCGTTCTAGACAGGCTGAAAAGAACAAGTACTACACATGATTTGAAAAAAAAAACACCATATCCAGGATATACAATTCTTAATTATGTCATTTTTTTTTTGGTAAATCAATGCGTTAACACGTATTTATATGCTCATGGATAGATGTAAAAATAAGTAACAGAACAAAATGTTAAAAACATTTCAAATAAGGAGAAAATCTTGTTATAAACTGTTTGAGTGTGTACATTACATAATTTGGGAATAAATTTAAAAAAGAAAAGAAAACGTGCATGGCAAAAAATTCTGCAAAAGGTCTGATCTGATAAAATGCATTTTAGCTTGATCATACAAATTTGGTAAAACCAGTTCAATTCAGTACGAGTTTTCTGGGCGTATTCAACTGGACTTTACAGGACCAGTTCAACTGTATTTTACCGACCAGTTCAATTGGATTCAACTGGAACAGTTCAATTGGACATCCTGGACCAATTTAATTGGAGTTTACTGCACCATGCAGTTCAGTTGGACTTCCTGGACCAGCCCATGATCCAAGGCACTTTACGGGAACAGTTCAATTGTACTTTATTGTGATCAGTTCAACCAGGCTTTCCTGGACCAGTTCAAAAAGACTTTACTCTGATCGTTTCCACTGGACTTTACCAGTTCAATTGGACTTTATTGTGATCACTTCATTTTTGCATGTAGCATGAGTTGGTCTATGATAGTTTGAGAAAATTTGGTACTCGAAACGTCAAATAATACAGCATGCGGTTAACCGGACCCAAAATCACAAATCGTCATTACAATTCTACTTAAAACGTATGGGAACCCAGTCTGCCAGTAGGCAAGGATAGAAAATTTGGCATCCATTTATGAAGAGCTGGTGTCAGTTTGAAAACAATTTTGAATTCCCATAGAATTCACATTTTCCTCAATGGGTTGTTAGACGTACCTCTTTGACGGGCTGTAGACGTCAGCCTGAGGCCTGTCCTCCAAAGAAACCTGTCAGGCTGCTCTAGTGCAACCCCTGCTGTAGGGTATATTGATTCCATATTACAACAGATTTGGTGAGAATTAAACACACTCAAATAATGAACACGGAAAACTTTTCTTTGTGCAATTATTACACATCACTGAGAGCCATGGGCGGGAATACGGGTGGGAGGGGGGGCAAGGGGGTATTTGACCTCGCTTTTTCAGACCTAAAAAATAAATAAATAAACGAAAGGAAGAGAAACCAGAGAAATTATGAAGGAATTTTTAATATTTTGGTCAATTTTATAATGTAAAATGAAGGAAACCATTAATTTCAAATAGCTCAACTATGTCAGAAAATTATGCGTCTACGCATCGCGCGCACCCGCAATGAATACTTACTAATACAGTGGCGGAGCTCAAAGGTGGAGAGGCAAAGGAGCAATTGCTATTTAAAACTTGGTTAGGTACCTTAAAATTTCTTTGAAAGTATGAGCTTTGGTTCCCCGCCACACTTTTATCACGTGGACCCCTGAAATACGGTCACTCAGAGTACTAAATGGACCTCATTACACACACCATGCACGTTCCTTGCATGCACAATTCAGACACCTACCTGTATAAGTAGGAATCGCAATTCTCAATCAATTTTCGGCGTGCGCCGAGTGAGCTCGTCTCGTAGTACTGCTGTCCGTAGTAGAAGTTTTGTAGAATTGCCTCGTTATTACTTCATGTAGGATCAGTGTTTGAGTACATTACTATTTTGAAACACTTGCAACCCATCCTATTCACTTTTCCCACCATCCTCATAAAATTTACCGACGCTTAGCCTTCTATGTGAAATTAAAATTTGCAGTCACGATAGGAGAAGTATTTCATTAGCGTTTCAAATTATACCTGGAGACGTAGAAATTTCTCCAGAAATGGTCTCGAATGTCCGCAAAAGCAGGGGCGGCGCCACAGGGGGGACAGGGCAGGCATTTGCCCCCCTATGGTTTTTTACCCCAAAAATAAAATCTTCTAAATAACGTTTTAAGACACATAATTTTTGTAGGGGATGGGGTGAGGTGTAACAGTATCATGGAATAATGTATTGTGATACATTATCCGTCGCATATAGGACATTTTCGGTGTAAATCCTCAAAAATTTTGCGCGCTTCGCGCGCGCTGTCTTCTCTAACTCATTGTACATCCGCCCCATACTGCAATAGTCCTTCGTGCAAATATTTGAAATGTTCGAGTATACACGCATTCATCATTTGCTATATAACCTATCTTCATCCAACTCATAGCTTACACTTAGGCCTCTTCTACATCCCAGAAGACCCATGATTGAATTTCTCTCTGAGTTTTTTTTTTTTTTTTTTGTCGTTTAAGGGTTAATACCTAGTAGCGTAAACAATAGGGGAGGGGGCAAAATACAGTATTTCCCCTGGCGAGATTCTGTGAAAATTGCTGTCTATTTGAAAACAAGCAAAACATAGTATTCAACACTAAACTGACTGATTTGAGTGATTAAAAGTTAATTCAAATCCGTATTTGACCGACGTATTTATCAATATTCTGTAAATTCTCGGACTACGCGCGAATGTGGTATCTATTACGATTCCATGGCTAAGCTTCACGACCGTGGCTCACGGAGAAGTAGGCCTACATCATATTTTAGTGTGTAAATCCAGTACGCATGGACCTACCAGCTCCAGTTGTACACTTGCCCTACACATGCAGTGACATGTCTGTAGTGCAGTACCGTATCCAACCAGGGGAGGAGGGGGTAGGATTTTCACTCCCGTGTACATTGTTCAATCATGTCACAACAATCACAAAATGGTTAAATTGGTACGCAGGGAAGGTCATACCAGAGGAAGAGTAGCAGTTCCGTGAAAGTGGGAAAATATATATAAGGCGTGTAACATATCTAGATGTCTTCAGTGCAATTTGAAAGATCTGGGAAGGGCCATTTCTTGCGATCTGGGAGCTGTTTTGGCAAAAATTTTATCGGCACAGTCCGCGCCAGCCAATAGAAATCATGCAACATATCAAGATGGCTTCAGTGCAATTTGAAAGGTCTGAGAAGGACCATTTAATTGCGATATAGAAGCCATTTTGGCAACATTTTAAACGGTACGCTCCGTGCCAACCGTTAGTGGCGCTGCGCTTCTATACCATGAAACGCAACCAAACGCCTTTCACACGCTCATGCCTGTCAGTCGTCACGTATCAAGTATCGTACGGTTCAAAACTGCCTCCAGGATCCCGAGAAGTGCCATTTCATGCAGTCTGGGGGGTCTGTAGGGCGAAAATTCTCTTGTACGCTTCGCACCAAACTATGATGGCGCTCCGCTTCGATGGCAACTTCCATTCTGCGCCCCACCCCCAATAGCCAATACAAATCGCCCCCCTTGCCCGCTTGTTATGTAATCGTCAACAATAAGTGCAACAAAACTGGAAAACTGTAGTCGGCCAAAAGTAAAAAACGTTGGTTGGATTACTTACCTAGAAACTATATTTCTCGAGAAAAAATATGACTTCAAAAGATATTGTACCAGATTGCGTCTAAGGCTTACCGGTAGTCGAAAAATCTTTCACACCCCCTCCCCTTAACCCCTCCTTCAGAACCGCGATCACTCATCTCATGCCTGGGGCGGATGCAGGGGGAAGGATGCAGTCGCACCCAAAAAATTCAAGAAAAAACGGCAAAAACGTTTGTTAAGCTATAGTATGAGGCGGGGACAGGATGCAAGTACGCTGCATCTTCGCTCTATGTCCGTCTTCTAATTGTTTCTTTGCCTGTGTTTTGTCGTTTCTTCAGTTAAACGTACGTTATACCTATCCGTTCATTGTCAGTTCTATTCCTTTCCGCTTCCGTTACTTATGCGTTAGTATCCGTCGAACATTCGGTACAGGTACTGTACTTCTACGTTTCATCCGTTTGTTGTCCGGTAATGATCCGGTGAGCAAATAGCAATCACCGGAGACGAACGGATACTAACGGAGAAGTCCAGTATGAGAAACGCACAAGAAAATGATAAAACGGAAGCTTAACGGATAAGTAACGAATACGTAACCGGACCTTTTTGGTCGACGTCCGGTTCAAGTTTTGTGCATGTTCAAAATCTCTCGCCGTTCATACCGGACGTTCCCGATCATGAAACGAAGTCGGCGGAGGAGAACATGAGATTAAACGGATACTAACGTACATCAACGGAGTGCCATTTTGGGTCTTCGTTTTTTCTCCGTTATTGCAATCCGGTGAGGTGTGACAGGCGCTTAAAGACTGACGTGTGCTATGGTACGGTATCTCCCTCCCTCCTCCCTCCCTCCTCCCTTGCTGGTGACGCCATTCCAACTTATTATTTATACCACTGCCTGTGAATCCATTCTTAAGGTTTAAGTCCAAATTTTACATAAATAATACTGCAATAAAATAAATTTCAATCAGTTTTGTCTCTTATCTCATACATGCACGTTTCATTTTAGGAGTTTATAGTGGACCTAAAGTGTAGAATTATAAGAATATATATTTTAGACGTTGGAAACGAATTTCACTCATCCAACTCTCATTTTCATAACTCACCCTGTTGCTGAGATATGAAAAGTTAAAATTTATTCTGTTTATTTGAAATAGTCGATTGCGCAATAATTTGTGATGATCTTCTTGTAAAACTCACATTACTTGCTTTTGTTTCCTTTTAAAATTGAAATGTTTATGTAACCTTGCAAAAATTACTGTAGTTGTACGGAGAGGTTTTGTATAGTCAAGTTACCCTATAACAGTGAGAAGGTGATCACATTTTGGCACAAGGTGCAGAGGCTTTCGAAAAAATAAAGAAAACAAAGAATGTAATTTGAGTAGTACAAGAATGACATTACAAATTATTGCGCCATCTACCATTTTAAATTGAATAAGCACTAACATTTTATATATCTCAGCTCAGGAATTCCTGTAAAGATGGCAGTTAGACCATTTGGATTCATTTTTCAAGCTTTGTAACATATGTTTTTGAATTTTTAGCCTTTAGGTACACTTTATATTTAGCTACAATTTGGCAGTTTTTTGTAGACCAAAAAAGTGCATTTTCTATGCGCGTTTCTTTCAATATGAAAAGTTGATTTTACTGTATTTTCAAAGCAAGCTGGATTGATTTCACATTCTCACTTTGATGAGCAGTTCTCCCTTTTCTGTGCCTTTCAATCGTTTTGACTTACAGACCCTTAAGAGTGCAATTTGCAAATTTCAATATCTCCTATGCATATTACGTAATGATACCATACGATTATGATGGACAGTAAATCGGATTTAAATTTAATGATATACATAAATCAGTCTAATAATGTGAGGAAATGACGTCAATCCTGTTTGCGTAAAGTTTACTTTAGCTTGCAAATTTGGTTACATCATTGGTTCAAAAACTCGAAAAACTATAGGTAAAAATTTAATGTTATCTCATGAGAGTTGTGATTCCTCTCCCTTTTATAACATTCAATTTTGCGTATAACCCTTCCTCAGTGATTCGGCTTTTCTATAAGCAAGAAAAAAATCACATGATAAGGATTAATTTTTTCTCATTAATTAAGAAATTGCAGACATGAGATCCATATTTCAAGGATGAATACATACAGTTTAGAACACTCGGGAAGTGCCGTTTCCGGCCATCTGGAGGGTTTGCAAAGGCAAAATTTTCTTGAACGCTCCGCGCCAACCAATGGTAGCGCTCCGCTTAGAAATATGTAGTACCATTTTTCATAGATTTATTTTTTTCTCCTTAATTGAGAAATTGCAGACACATGATGATCCATATTTCAAGGCTGGGTACATGCAGCTTAGAACACTCGGAAAGTGCCATTTCCGGCCATCTGGAGGGTTTGTGAAGCCAAAAATTTTCTTGTACGCTCCGCGCCAACCGATAGTGGAGCTCCGCTTAGTCTTGCTGTGCTCACCCCACCCCCCAATACTTTTTCGTTCCGCCGCGCCCCCCCCCCCTCCCAATACTTTTTCGTTCCGCCGCGCCTGCTGCATAGTTAAAGGTTCTCATTCAGTGAGGGGCCGATTTTCACTGACAGACAAACAACCCTTCTCACAGTTCGTATTTATTTTAGAAAAAAATGTTTTTTTTTGAGAGAGAAAAATAAAGTCCAAGAAAATGAAGACGCCAAAAATGCAGGTTCTGACACGGGGGGGGGGGGGGGGGTAGGGTGAGGCTCGGAAGTCTTCAATGCCTGCACCCCTCAAACAGTAAAGCTGGGGCCGACCCAGCATGCTTTGCCCCCCCCCCCTATCGAAAAACCCTGGCGCCGCCCCTGCGCAAAAGCCATCAAATTTAAGAAAAATTCTCGGGGAGGACCTCAATCCTTCGGCGCTCGCGGTTAAAGGCTTCGCCGGCTACACCTAACGAAGATGCAGCCTCCAATGAAAATTGCTTCCCTGGTACTTTTCACTGCGGACGCCCATGATGATGTCTGCGTAAGACCTACCCATATATAACAAGATTTCATTTTTATTGGAAAGTATTATGCACCATTACCCTCAACTTTCATCGTCATTACAAGATTATGCTATAGCCTGTATTTTCGAAACTATATCTTGTTTTCACAGTAATGAAAAACTTGAGGGGTCCCTTGTCCCAGACCATCGACAAAAATGATAAAAGAAAGCATAGGTAGCTGGCTAAAGCAGGAGCTGAGTCTTCAATGTAATGGATATTATTGCGTCCAACAAATAAAGAAAAATGATATACTGCAAATACATGTTCTCTTCTTCGGCGCGCTTCGCGCACCCGTTTTTCGACATTGCTTAGTGGTTACTTGCTGTTAAACACCTTGCGTTTTCCATATTCGTACAACTCTTCTATCATCAGGGCCGTAGCTATGGGGGGGTGGGGGGGGGTGCGACACCCCCCCCCCCTGGGCGGTCAATCAGTCGGCAAATCAGGGCATAGTCGGCAAATTGACTGTCCATTGTAGACGAATTAGAGGGGCAAAACCTGCCAGGCTGCCAGCGAGGGGTGGAGACCACAAACCACAGACCTACTCAGAATAGCCGGCAACCTAAATATGGTCCCTCATAGTCGTAACTTCGTAAGGGTTGTCGCCCACTTGTCGGCTATTCCGGATTCGCCGTCAAATTAAATTAGTCAAGTTGGCAGATTTGTCGTAGCAGGCACTGGTTGAATAGTGCGTTATTCCGTTATAGACCATCCGCTCCGCTTTGAGCCGAAGTGATGGCGCTGCTGTGAATCGTAATTGAACGGATACGTTATAGGGTGCGTTCAGCGGTTGGGATTCAAACAAAACAAAAACAGGCTTCGCTACCGATCCGAAGTTGCGTGGCAACGGAGAATCCCGGAGATGAGGAGATCACATGAGCCTTGGAGGTATGTTGGGTCACGTGGCAATTGGGCTATGATCCTCTGCGATTCGGATTCGGCGATCTCCGGCGATGTGGGGTGTTTTTTCCAACAAATTCTTTCATGGTGGCGCAACGCTAAGCAATCAAAGTGTTGTCGTCCCCTCCTCCCCATTTAAAATATCCCTTGCGCCAAACACTGTTTCACATGCTTGGCACCCTCCGCAGGCTGGTGGCCGTGCTTTGCTTAGACGGTCACCTGGAAAATTCATGCAAAGTTTATGCCACAATTTTTTAGAGGCTAGTAGGCTACGGCAATATCAGACAAAAATATTGCAATTTGAGGTCGTTTCGTGCGTTCTGAGGGGGTATGGGGATTGAAAGTTTTCTTGTAAGTTCCGCGCCAACCAATGGTGGTCCTCCGCTTAGCGGCCACGGTTTGCTTGGACGCGACGGTCCCCTGGAAATTTAATGCAACAATGTTCTGCAACCGATTTCAGAGGCTCGTACGGTAATGAACATCAGACAAAAATATTGAAATTTGAGGCCGTTTCCTGCGATCTGAGGGGGTCTGGGGATCAAAAATTTTCTTGTACGCTACGCGCCAACCAATGGTGGCGCTCCGCTTAGATAGTCATTCGTCCAGTCGGCATTTTAGACCTTCACACCCCCCTACCATATGACCCTAGCTACGCCCCTGTCTATCATCTTAGTAACCACCCACGAGCCAAACCCCCTTTTATAATTAACAATGACCTCTATTTTGATTGACGCTATTATTAAAATCGTCAAAATGTGATTCTTCTGATCTGTTTAGTGCACACTCCATCCGAGGCGTTTTAAGACAGCCAAATGCTTCACGCTAATGGTTTTAATTCTTTACATACCTCAGAGCTTCCGGGGGCATTGCCCCTGAACCCCACCGGGGCGATTCCCCTGGACCCCATCAGGGGCCCTGGGACTGCCCTGGGACCCACACCTTCAATGAAGTGCCGTTTGGTATTCGGCCCGGGTCTCCCCCCCCCCCACACACACACACACACTTTCAGACACCAAATCCCGCCCCTACTGACAGCTGGCCTAGGCCTCGGCTATAAAATCCGAGACCAGAAGTACAAGGCCGATACCAAAACCTAATCGTACGAGGCCGAGGCAAGGCATAACCTCTAAAATAGCCGCGAGGTGAGGCTAGGCCTCCAGACCTCCAGCATGGCCGCCTGACTACGACCACTGCCCCTACCAGTTTACGCTCATGCCTTCTTGGAAGCCATGGCCGTATGATTACGTTACTTGTGTGCTTGTACTACACAGGGAACTGTTTTTAGTTCGTAACTTCGTACATACACTGTAGAAGTGTAGATTGTCGAACATTTGAACCATCCGTCCACTTGTTGAACACGTGAGTTCAAATCCTTGCAAGCTCTTTCGATCATGGCTTATGCCCTGTTGCAAGGAAATGCGCTACCACTAGGTGACCTTTTCGAGGTTGCAGGTCACAAGGAATCTCAAGAGCTCGCAAGCCATAGGTCGCTAAGTGGGCAACCGGCTTTACAGTGCAAGCTGCTACGCCCCCTGAATAAAAGCGGGAGGTCGCACGTCATCCTCCTACATAAGATCTACATAAATTCTTGATCTGTCACTGGATAGTTATTTAATTTCCACGTTTTAATTCTTTTTAGCAATAAGGCAATACACAGACTATACGTTTACACTCCAGTGCATTTTGTACAGAATCTTCACATGATACTCCTTGACCGACTAGCCTATGTCACAGACGAAACTTAGTGTACTTTCAACCACGACACGGTACACCCCTCTCCTCTTTAGTCGACCTACCAACGTGGCAAATTCCTTCTGCCCAGTATCTTGAAAAAATTGTCATTACTAAGTAATATGTTGCCCTCCCGGTGGACGTGCAGTGGCGGCGCCAGGATTTGTCCGACGGGGAGCCAAGCTCCCAGCCCGACGGAGGGGGTGGGGTGGGGCAGCAACCCGAAGCCCTGACAACGGCGATGTGTTGCCGGAAGGACGGGACGGCGTAGCCAAAAGCTGGGTTTTTTTAAAGAAAATTTGGAAATTTGAGTTTTTTATAAAAGAAACTACCCCCATGTCGGGCCGACAAGTTGCCGTTGGGATACATTCTCTAAACTCTATCATACACTCTTAGGCTCCAGACAAAATTCGAAAATTTCACAGTCGAGGGACGGGGGCAGTCTCACTCCGACGGGGTTGGAATGGCTCACCTACCCTCACCTGGCACTACTCATGCCTAAGTGTATTATCCTTGCAACTAGCCTATATTACATTTTATTATATTATAACTGTTACATTCGTACTTTAGAACGAGACACGATTTTGACACCTGCTACGAAGATGGGGTAAAACGTACCCAGGGGCGTAGCTAGGATGAAATTTTTAGGGGGCCTAGGTATCAAATGGGGGGTCACGGCATTGATCGCCGTCCTTAATTCTTACACATTTTATTAGGACACACATAATTTTGCGGGGCCTAGCAAACATCTGGGGTGCCAGCCCCCTCCCCCTCCCCCGTAGCTACGCGCCTGCACGTACCTACTTCAAGTCAATCATTTGCTCACCCAGTCACTGAAGAAAATACATTGGTAGACTGGTACAATCTTCTTTTACACCACTAGGAATTTTGGCATGTGTCCCATGCAAATTACGTCAGAACTTAAAAGTTATTTTTCGTTTCAAGTTCTTATTTTGTGGCTAACTTCTCGCGCATAAGTGCAGAGGCAAGGATGGTTCATTTACATGAAAACACGATGCAATGTACTAATGTAGCTAGTCATACTGCCATATGGGTCTAAGCTTACGTGCAGTCCTGAGTCTAATATATATAGGCGACACTACCAATTAATACACAGAAAAACGTATGCCTCAATGGTTACAGACTAAACACAGAAATGAAATGAAATGAAATGAGCGTGAACTGAGGGAGGACCTGAAGACAAATTGTATAAAACCAGCATAAAAAGCCATTTTACCACACAGTGGCGACTAAGGGGGCAGGGGCGTCCGCTTAGTTACCAATCTTGGAGGGGTACCATGTTAAAGCCAAAATTTATCCCAAGAAGTACAAACTTCGAGACGTAGGAGCAGTTCAAATCTTTGCAAAAGTTACCACCATTTCACATCTAAGCCACCATGGTGACCTAACACAACAATAAAAATTAAAAGTCACCCCTCTCCTTACACCCACCCAAATAAAATAAAAATCAATCAACATATGAACAGTTCAATAACTGAACTTTGCACTTAAGAGAGCAAACAAATCCGCGAACGCAGGATTTTTTTCCGTCCGGGGGTGTGTGACTTCAGTTTTAACAAACGCCGAGTGTAGCTACCTGTGAGAAAGTGTGGCAACTTTCTTTTCTCTTTCTTCAACTCGGAAGCGCACGCGTCCGCCTCCAACGCACCCTCTCGATACGCACCTGTAATACAAACAAAATTCTATCCCCTAGACGACACCCCTTCCTTTTCAACTAGCCAAAACTGATAAAAAATCACTAAATCATGAAAATTTGTAAATATATAATCATTTCAAAGCTTTGCATCAAAGTCAACTTTTACGAACAAAAATTATCAAAGGGGAGAGTATATACCTCTTTGGGATGGGAACCCCTGCACGGGGTAACAAAGTGGGATCCTCAGAGAGCTGACTATGCTAGGAACACTACTGATACCATGCAATAAAGTTTTCCAACTTTTTTCATGTCCATTACATAACAACGTTGGGGCCTTGATATAATCATACTATGTCAAAGAAGTTTATGATTTTGGTCCCATAACTTTCCTTTCAAGTTCAACAGTCGCGTTTGGATTATTCATGAATTCCTTTCGCAATTCGTAAAAGAGTTTGTTGACGTCATCGAATTCAGGATTCAACCATTCCTTAACTCGTTCCACCCACGCAGCAAGTTTGGGATGATCCTTTGTGGTATCCCTGCCGGATATGGTTGGTGTTATTACCTGAGTATGGAAATTAAAGAGTATGTTTCAAAACAGGTTCACTGTACATTCACGAGCATCACATACTGAGGGGGGGGGGGGGGGACGGGGACACTGCTAAGGTATCTAAACAACTTTTACCCCTGATCAGTCAAGCCAAATTGATTTTAATCTACAATTACTAATTAAAAAGTGCTCGAGCAGCTCAATACGACTATCCTCAGAACAGGTTCTAATTTATCTATTTTTTTTATATTTTTGTTATATTTTAAGTAGACCACATTTTTCACATGGACGAGCTTCAACAAGTCGCTACAAAGGCGAACGTGACAACGGCTGTCGAAACTTTCGTATACTGCTTCACAGGCCAACTGAAAGAAAAGTGGGACAATAATATTGAGCATGTTGTCTTAATAGGATGTTTACACATCCCTTTCTTTAAAACCCCGGGTAGATTACAATCATGAAACTTAGTTCAAACATACATCATATCAAGAATGAAGGCTCCATGTATACACTTAACGCTATGCACTTTAAACTATACGTTTGCAAACTATTCCATCTACTGACCCCCTGGGATTGTGAAACAATATCGGTGGACCACAGACACGAGGAAGGGGCGCAGTTAACCTCATTCCACCATGATTGGGAATTGAATGTGAAATGATAGACGTCTGGGTTGGCTTTGTCCGAGATGATCGGAAATATTACTCTAAGACTAAATTCTCTTGATATGTTGACAGATGGAGTTTGAAATGTTCTGATAAAAGTATACATCAAAGTATTTCAGTTTTCACTGACCCCTAATTTCTGCTGAACTTACAAGTGCTAAAACGATGATTTCTTACCTCAATAACTGCCATAAGGTCGGCTATGGATATTTCGTCACCACACAGAAACTTTTGATCCTTTAGGAAGGTATCTTGGAGTTCTGTAGCTATATGCTGCATGTCCTTCACATGCTGTTCAGCTTCGGCTTTTGACGTCGACATGCCCCACCACGGACGCGTTTGAAAGAGATACTAAAAGCAGAGGAAAATAATCCAACATTATCTCAAAAATCGATCCACAGAGGTTTACCGAGATGTAAGAACACTCCAAGACATCAAAGAGTTGGTACTGCCAGATGAGAAACCATACATGCTTGCTCGGTCATGTGAATGACCAAACTGAAGGCCCGTAGCCAGACAAGGTATTGAAAGGGGCGAGAAAGCTTCCTGAGAGTGAAACAATTTTTAGGGGCGGGGATGTACTTAAATGTATTCAGGCAATGTTAATTTTAATTTTTTAAGGGGGGGGGGGAGGGAAATTTTTTATACAGATGCCGCCTCTTGCCCTCTTGCCTTACTGTCGCTAGTAAAATGATGGAGGACAAACACTGACAACCCATGCAAGCACTAACATACGCCTACTATTAGGGTTACTGTTTTCGCAAAGGTGAATGCGGGACATTTGTCCTGAGGAGGGTGTGGCTGAGGGGGAGGGGATGCCCCTAGTGTGGATGGTTACTGTACGTGATCAATTTAAATATGTAATAAAACAAAGAGTTTAGGCTAAATTTTACTTCAAATAGGCCTGTACATGAAACACGATTTTAATTCCTCGTAAAATCTTGAAGTGCCCAATTCAAAACATGTCAAAAGCCTAAAACCGCTAAAACCGTTACCATATGAAGTTTCTTAAATTTTTCACTTTGCAAGCAAAAAATACGACAATGCAAAACATGACTAACAGCTGCGTTTTTGAAAAAAAAAAAAACAGAGCAAACTACCTCACGGTCGGGACGCGTATTTTTCGTTGCGTCTCGAAATGGGACAAAACCGTTTTAAGAGACGAATAGAATTAACCCTGCATGACAAGCGCGCAAGAAATCATAGCAGGAACAAGGCGTTGCGTTTCAGTAGCAGCAGCTTCTAATTAGTGCAAGTCTGAAGTCATTTTGCAAGTCTTCGAAGGCATAAGGGATAAGATAATTCACTTAGGAAAGCAAGGTTGAATGACAAAAGGAAAAACACTTGGCTGAGTTACGCTTACATTATCCTACTTGTGAACGGGGGGGGGGGGGGTCCACGTAGAGGTGCTACAATTTTGGAAAATGGAAGCTTATGGTGAAGGCAAAACCCTCACATAAAACCAAAGAATGTGTGTCTAGCAAGATCGGGTCCTCCACGGGGAAAAAATTGTAAAAGAATATATCCCAACTTTCAAAGATTTCAATTTTGGTCTCTTTGAAAAGTGGGCAACTTGTTCCCCCCATTCGCCCCCCGGTGAGCGGAAGGGAGGGGTCCAGAAGTTTGGAAATTCGGAGCTCATGGTGACGCGAAACCCTCACACAAAATTAAAGAAGTGGTGCCTAGCAAGGTAGGGTCGCCACGGAATAAAATTGCAAAAGAAATATAACTTTATCGCAACTTTAGATTTTTTTTAGAAAAATTGTTGGCCTCTTTTAAAAATGGGGGACTTGTTCCCCTCATTGCCCCTTCCCCTGTGACTCAGCCAGTGAGCAGCCACGATACGGAACTTTCTCCCCCAAACTGCTCATTGACGTTTTGACCTAGGGTCTAAATTAGCCACTATTGACAACATTACAGCTTGTTGGTCACTTTACTGAGAATATTCCCTCGAATTTATCCCCAACTTGCTACAAAATTATATACGTACTCTGCAGTGGTGAAAATTATGAAAATTTCCCACCACGTGAGTGTATGTGTATGTGGGGGGGGGGGGCGGAAGGGGGGAAGGCTCGCCTACGTAGACGATATGCGCCCTCTACTCCTATACTTTCCCCGACACCTCCTAAAGCGAGTTCGGAATCCGTCACTGGATGGTAGAGTGTGTCAACAAAACGTCAACATGTGTTGTTTGCTTACTTTAGTGAGCATGCATGCTGATATCAACATCATTGCTAAGCATAGTCTTCACGTTTTCCTCACCCTTTTCATTCCGTCCTCTCCTCATAGAAGATCCCTAATAGTTATGACAAACAAAAACCAACCAACCTCATCTTGAAAGACTTTACCAAAAAGTTGTCTAGGACTACCACCATGATAAGACACGTATTCGTTGACTCGAGCTCTCTTTTTTCTGTCTTTGGGATACCAATGATCAGCAACCTTGTCTGGAAATTTGTCAGCTAGGTATATTAAGATCGCGAATCTATATAGACAGAAATACACCGTATAAGTAATCAGTGAGTGACTGATGGACTCCATGGTAATTTGTCGTGTTGGTACTGATGGGTAAGGTGTGATGTATGGGACTATAACTAAAAAACTTAATTGAAAAATATTTCTTGGATTTACAAGAGCTATTTTGCATGTCAATACAAGGGCGACATTTGCGAGGTTAACCTGGGAAGAGAAATTGGGGACCATGGAGAAATGGGTATAGAGAAAGGGTAGCACACCACCATTATGATGTATATTAACGCGCCCATTCGTCTCCTCCACCTATATTACAACGGGGTGACACTAGGGCAACTTTTTCGATATGTTATCAAATGAGATAGAGTCTTTCTTTTGCCAGATTGATATGACAGTAGACTAGATGAAGTATCAATGGTGTAAAATTGGGGCCAATAGAAACGATTCGGGGGAAATTATGAACTAAGAACCCGGCGAAGGAAAATCGAGCTTCGTGTGAGCGGTAGGACCTTGGTAAAGGTAAGCAACATTTGAGTTCTTCTAGCTAAAAATCTTCACAATCATGGTATGCCAAATTGAAAGTGATTCTGTGGAGGATTTATTGGAGGGTGTGCTACGTGAGCTCCCTTTGCCAGGTTTTGTGATCAGCCACGAGTTTGGGACTTACTCTCCTCTTATCTGGTGCCCAACAAGCACTGTTTTTTCACCCAAGCGTCCTGAAGGGAATATAATTCACAATATAGCTGTGACGGAATGGGTGTTTGCAGCAACTGCGGCAAAAGTTAGGTGATTGACCAGGGAGAGGGGTCACACATCTCTGACACTATCTAAACCGGCCCAAAGCGGCACTAAAAAACTAACGGCCAGGGAGGCGATCGCCACATCGCCACAATGATCAGTTCGCTTATGCATAATATTACCCAGTAACCACGACAAACTCAAAAAGGCTATATTAACGTATCCAAGCCAACCGAAAACAACTCGGCAGTCAGTGACTACAGTATTTCACTGCGAGTGTTTCCTGACTTCTGCGACTTACCCTTCAGTTAAAGTAAAGTCATCATCAATAATTACAGGAACGCAGTGTCGAGGATTGACCTTCAGAAACTCAGGTTTGTTCTGCGCAGCTGTAAATGAGGACAAAAGTAAATTGTCTCAGAGAAACAACCATGGTTTAAACAGGCTTATGAAAGGGTAGGGGGTTGATTATTTCACTGGAAGTAAGAAGTAGGCTGTATGCAGGCCCGTCGGAACCGCTACGGTAAGTACGGTATTTACCGTACCACTTTTCAGCTAAAAGCGAGAGAGAGAGAGGGTGAAGAAAAGGGGTAGGGCAGTGGTGGGAGGGCAGTGGTGATTGTTAATACACTTACGACTAAAAAGCATTCTGAAAACGACCTTGCTAGTCCTTCACACCTTTGCTATACTACGATCAGCTCCAAAAATATCCCAAAGATAGAACCATTTTGCATCTAAGCAACCTTAAAGACAGACTGTCATTACCCCAAAGTATATTTTTAGTGTATGTATATCAAAATTCTCAGTTGGTGACTGCTCTTTGATTGACATCAAAGTTTGAAAATTTGAAAGATGCAGAGTAGCTCACATTTCACACAAGGCAGAGAGAGTACTTTTATTACATTTTATAGCCTTGTATGCTCACCAGGACATGGCCTTAAGCAATGAAACAGGTTTATTCTTGACAAGGAAGAGCCTCATACAGTTATGGGAGGAGCTAGAAGATGCATAGTTGGGAGAATTGGAACTGTCTGGGATCATGAAATTCCCCTTTAAATTAACAAAAATTTCTCAAAGGTTAGGGGAACGCCCCCTCTCCCCTTAGACCCCTATTTCAGGATGATACCTTTATATAGTGACAAAGGAAGGATCCCCACTGCTGTATACAAAAACGCAGGGTGCATAAAAAAGGTGCAATTTACGCACCGCCACTGCAGTTAGTAAAAACATCCAGCCTGTCGGAAAAATTAGAATTCACTAAATTATGGACATTTTCCAGCCATGTACGATCAGCTCCAAAAAAATCCCAAAGATGGCACCGTTTTGCACCTAAGCAACCTTAAATTTACAAAAATTTCTCAAAGGAGAGGGGACGCTCCCTCCCCTTAGACCCCTCCCCCAAGACGACACATTTATGTAGTGACAAAGGAAGGATCCCCACTTAAAATCAATATTCCACTTGTATTAACTTCCCATGGAAATACGCAATTTCATTTTTCAAAATCCAAAAGCTTCAAGGGGGCTTCGCTCCCTTGAACCCCCACGAGGGGCTCTGCCCCTTCGAACACCGAAAAATACCCCGAAAAATACCGTACCACTTTTAAATACCTTCCGACGGGCCTGGCTGTATGTACATCACAAAGTTTTACCATGAACAGAGGTGTTAACGTAAGGGAGGAGAGGGCGTATAGGTGTAAGAGGTTGTCGAAAGGGCGTATCAAGGCCAGTTTTATGGGTGGGGATACAAATGGGTCCCACGCTCCAGGGCCGTAGACTAGGCGAAATCCTTGGGGTGGGGGGAGTTCAAGACTGTCCAGTGGCGTACCTAGGACAGTTGGCATCAACGCAGATCATTCTTTTCTTTATCATCAAGCGTCGTCCCGAGGAAGGGCCCGGAGGGGTCTAAGAGGAGGGAGTTAAGGGGAAGACGTGACATCTATGTAATGTCACTTACATGCAAACTTGGTGCTGTCTGTGACAAAGCTTTGAACTAATTATGTGTTGAGAAATTCTTATTATTGTCTCTTTTCTATTTTGGGGTGTGTCTGTGAGGGGTGGGGGTTTAGGTTATCAAAGGACCGGGGTGAAACACCTACTCAGATCTTTTGAGAAGAACTGTATGTAAGATGGTTAAGATGCAAAATGGTGCTATCTTAAGGATAGCTTTGAATTGGTTACACGCTTTGAAATTCTCACTTTTTAGTGCCTATTCTATTTTCTCTTTGGCTGGATACAAGGGAGGGAGGGGATGCTCTACCAGGCCCCTCCACTTTGTAAGGTTGCTTGCTTAAAAAATTGTGATACCTCTGCAAGAGCTTTGAATTGGTTATATGTTTTCTGAATTCTCATTATTAAGCATTTTTAAGCTGTGACATTGCACGTGCCGGTGCCATGCCACATCCGAAAACTGATACTCGTAAGTGCCTTCTCCTCTTATAAGCATTTAGAGATTAGCATGCTAACGATTTTTTTGCCAAAATACCTCATAGGTTGCTAGAAATGGCACATTCCAGGGTTTGTAAGGGGCATCTAAAAACGATTGTTTTTTAAGTCTTCGTTTTCTTAGAACAGTGTAGAAGGTAAATTATCAGACTTTGATTATATAGGTAAAATCTGCCTCTGAAAAAAAAATGGACTCAGTGTTGCTTTTATCCCCATAATAACCATTGTTTTACACACGTAATTTAATGTAATCAAACTATGATGAGTATTTCACGTGAAGGTAGGGTATAACATAGGCGTAGGAAGCTGTTCTCATCTGGGATGGGCTGAACGTTTTGGGCTGAACGTCCTTGGGAGGGGTCTAAGGGGAGGGGTGACGCCCTCCCCTTTTGAAAATTTTTGAATATTTGAGGGTCCTTAGATGGACTTTGGTGCAACACATTAAGCAAATTTTAAGGAAAGTACTGCAAATTTTTACCCTTTTTACAGAGGGAAAAATAGGGGGGGGGGTGGTGCTCGAAGTTAGGGTAACATATACTTCCGCCCACCACATTTAACCCCATTCCCGCCCCTCGTTTCCTACGCCTATGGGATATAAATCCATAACAGTTAACCTCTGGTATAGTCCAAGGCACGTAGCTATAGAGCCTCATGGATTGGAGGTTCGGGGCTACAATTCCCACTAGACACTCAGTTTATACAAGATATAGAAGAAGTACTAGAAACCATTCAGCCACATTCATATAGGCGTCAGGGGTTCTTCCAATATAAAGTAGGCAGAAAAACCTTGACCGAACTGCACCCACACCAAAAATGAAGCAAGCAAAGTCCGATGCGGGCAAAATGTTCATATGAACATATTTTTTAAAATTGGAACATTCGGACAGAAAATACCGTCATCCGGGGAAAAATTTACTTTTCGCCGATCCTCTAGCAGGCTGTTACGTAAGGGAGGGGAAGGGGGTTGGCGTCTCCTAATTTTTTTTGGCCACTTGGAAAATTTAATAACTACATTTTCTTAATTCATTGCAGTATATTTCGCACCCTTGGAATATTTTCGCCCCTGAAACTTATTTCGACTCCCTTCAGTACATTGTTAAGCTAGACGGACCTGTCCTCTGCTCGAAAAAGTACACGGTGGGGAGCAGGTCAATTTTCCTCCGCCAATTGTTGAATGGAGGGCATACATTTTAATTTTTTCAGATGAGTGCGTTTTGTAAAATATTTTGAAAAAGAAATCGATGCCTTAAAAGTTTACGGGGATCATTTCGAGGTCCGTGGGAGTATCAATTGTTTTCGTTGTTAACTAGCCCATTTTGAAGAGATTTTCGTAACATTTTTATATTGATCGCCCTCAATGTCTTCTGGAGGCAATTTTGGTGCTGCGAGGGCGAATTGGCCGTCACCCCTGTGTATTTTTGGTGCTGTTGAAAGGACAAATGACAAGATTTTGAACAAACATCTCACAATTATTATTTTGAGGTATTCCTGTATCCTACTCTATGTACCATGATCTTCCCTAATAAATTTGGTAAGTTTTACTATTTGAAAGCCCTATACCTCCTTGGCATTTTCCCAGACAGCCATAACTACCTGCTTGAATCTTTCCTGATTTGCTATAATACTTGGTATGATTATCAGATCCTTCTTTCATTCTTTCAGTATCAATATCATGGGCGTTAACGAGGTCCGTGCGAGACCATGACAGAGCCAGGGGTTAAATGGGTACCTGTGAGGTAAATTTTCTTGGGTGCGCCGTACGGCTGCCGCACTGGAGAGATTGTCCTGGGACGATTTACCGTTGAGCAGGGGAATACTTGAAAAACCCTTTGAAATGTACCTAAGGGTAAAACCCTTTAAAAAACAAAGTACTTTTATTATAAGGGCGGCTAAAATTGTAACACTTCGACAGTACGGGTACGGAAAAAAAGGATGATGACTCTTTCTCTTTTTTACATATATTTTTTAAGTTTCAACATTTCACCAAAAAAAAAGCTCTTTCCCGGGGGGGGGGGGGCAGGGTGACAGTGCCACAGCCTACGTTACGTTCATAGAAGATGTCGAACATGTAACTGCTATATTGACGAACATAATGTTATGAGTGCAGCCAATATAGGTGCAGGAGTATTACACGTCTGCTAAGCGGGCAACGGCCTTCGTTAAAAATGACTATTGCCATATTGTATTTTATTGTAACGCTCGCCTTAAAAATATTTCGCCCCACTTAAAGCTATTCCGCTCCCGCAGTAGGCCCTACCTTGTCTGGCTACGAGCTTATCGAAAAGTTAACCATTACATTAATCCGGGTAGTAGTATGGGAAAATGAGAGGACAATTTTGGCACTAGCCTACCCTTTATGTCAGGGGTGGGGAACTCAGTCCGGCCCGCGGGCCGTATACGACCCGCCGCCCGCGAGACCCTTTTATCAGGCCTGCGAGACAATTCATGAAGGTAAATTCCAAATCATTCGAACAGTAATTGATAATAACCTTTTAGCCTGCAGTGCCCACCGTTTTATCCTGCCTTTACCACTATTCGCTATTTTACGTAAAACTGCTGTTAAACACTACCCTGTAGTATATTACTTAAACCCTAGAACAGTATGCACAATGTAACATGCTCAATGTTTCGCTGAACTTGAACCACTTGCAGAATCTTCGTACTACTTGTGAAAGTTGCGATAACCGATTAAAGCTTTGCGTAGGAGGCTACAAAGCATTGAAAAGAATTGCTTTATCACATGTATAGAGGTTTTGTTTAACGTGACGTCAGCGAGGTTTCAATTTGGCTCACTGGACGTCACTGCTCATGCGCAGAATGTATGTTGTCGATACGACGATACGCGGCATGATATAGGACCTTAGCTACAATTGTGGTACAATGGACACCTGGCCATCAAAACAGAGAAACGCGCAACGCATGTGATGTGGTGAAAAACCATCTGTAGGGCTACGTATTACAGAACGAGACTTATCCCAGTAGATTCCGGGTGAAGTTTAACTGTCTCTTTGAAAAGTGAATGCGTCGTTAAAGAGTTGTTACTTTTGCAATGTAAACTGAAGAAAAGATGAAGTTGGTTGATTTTTTTTTCAGCGCGCTTCGCGCGCACTTTTCGTTCGTGCCCATTCATTACTATTTTATACATAAATAGACAACTGGTCATATTGTAAAACAGCTGGTCCTTATGAACATTCAATGTCATTCAAATAGTGGCCTACAAATTTGTACATATCCAGAGCGCTGCCGAGGGCTTCCTCCTAACTTCTTACATGTTTTCCCCCGAGGTCCGACCAGAGCCCGTTGGGGCCTCTTGGCCGGCGCCCTATAGGAAAAGCTGGCTGCGCAGGCTCGCTGTCTGCGGCCCGCGAGTGGAATATGACTATAAAAACGGCCCGTCAGAGGAAAAAGGTTGCCCACCCATGCTTTACGTGAAATACAGAGAATTTCAGTTATGTCTGTGATTCAGAAAGTTTACCATAAGCTTATTAGCATGGTGGCTATGAATGCTCTCACTTTGCCACCATTCTGGACGAGCGTGGATTACAAAACTTTTGTGGTGCCCCCACGGGCCCGGCCGGGACCGGGCCCCACCCCGGCCATGGGGTTTAGATGGTACGGTATGTGTGAAAAGGAGCTGTTTGTGCAAAATATTAACCCAGACAGACGGGCAGACAGACACACCCAGTGTGATTACACTCTCTTGTAGCCAGAGGGAGCAGAGGGAGCGACTGTTTCCCCCCCCCCCCTTTCAGTGTCGAAAAAATGTTAAAACTGTGATGTTTTTGCAGGGTATTTTGTCAGTGCTCTTTTGATCTTAAATTCTCGTCAGCTCATAATCGTAGCAATATTCAGGCGGGAAGTCTCTAGCAACTCCCTGAGTCAGGCCTCCTGACTGAGCTAGAAACTAACTAGAAAGGATCACAACACATACACATGTTCGTATGATTCGCTGTTTTTGAAGCTAATGCTAGTGTAGCGCGTATCAGCAATCGATACACGCTTACTCTGAAATTCTGAATAATTATTATACTAGTATCACACTGCGATAACAGAATCTTTTAGGCCACTGCACATCTGGCTGCACATTTGGCTGTCTTATACCGAGAGAGTGCCAGTGGTACAACTTACGTCAACATCATCTACAGGTGGTTTAATCAGATATTTGCATTATTTACTGAATACTGGATGGGAGGAGGACGGATCATGAAGCGAACAGGCATGAAGTAGGTTACGGGACAAATGAGCTGATGGCAATTGTTTCACTAAATACTCCAAACGTTTTCTAATCCTCTCCAGATATCGGACAATTCAAATCAGTAACGATCAGGTCAAACTCCATCCCACTTTTGAAGGAGCTCGGCAAGTTTATTCTCTTATCAAATTTAATCATCGACGTACTTCTCCCAAATCTACTCTACTGTCGTTGGTACTAGTACTTTGTAAACGGGTTGCCTCAACTTGTCCAGATGGTAACATTAGTCTTCCTTAGTCTGGGAATTTCAAAGACAAAAGAACATGGAAAAGATGCAATGTTTTGCCAGTTTCATCATTTACACTAGGAAGTGAGATTTTTACACTTTTTGTCACCCCCTGTGTAAAAGTACACCTTTTTCGTGTACTTTTACAACATTTTTACACTTTTGCAATATGCAAGCCCCGCCTTGGAATCTAGAATTCTTCACAAATTTTACACTTTTAGTTCACTTTTCATGTAAATTTCATCCAATATTTATTACTCTCTATTATGATGGATGGAGATTAAGGGCCAGGCAAAAGTACACTTATTTTGACCTCCCTGGCCCTATTTTTACACTTCTGTCATCTTTCCAGTGAGTTATTGGTACAAAGGCAGCAAAGTTTCAGCTTTCTGCAAAATTATCATGATAAGGTCATCAAAACTTGGTACCCTGTCCCAGAGGATCTGTTGCTGAGCAACAACTATTCAGTAAGAATATAATCTTCTATTGAAAGGGGTAGACACATGTGCTTTTGTGTTTATTATGAATACTAACTGAAGTTTGGAAGATTGTATAGTACAGTATACTACTTGTACTGGAGTACTGGATTTAGCATTAAAAAAGGAACTGTAGTGATACTGTACTATTATAGAAGTGACGCCCATGTAGTGTGTTTAGCCATTCTCTTCAATCGCTGCAAGGGTTTACTTTTAATTACTCTGTGGGGCTGTTTATTTGAGTTGGTGTGCTGCAGCATGTACATCGCAGTAAATACAAGATGTCGGTAAGAAAGCAGTTCGAAGGCTAGACCACTGTTATTTTTTTTTTTTTTTTTTTGAACTAGACTTTTAGTTAAGATGTTAAAATTAGGCCATTTAGAGGGGTACTTTGTTGAATGCATGAACTTGATGATGTATTAATATATATTCCTAAGTATTTTGAAATTCGAGCTGAAAATTAATTGTACCATGCAGTTGCAAAGCTTCCTGAGCTCGAGTTATACACACCACTTCCGTCGAAAGAGTTTACTAACTTACGCATTATAGATATATAGGCTACAATTAATACAGCACTTTGTTACATTTAATTGAAACAACATGAGCATACACATGCAAGTGGACAACTTTGAGTACAAGATTCAGTGGTAAAAGTGGAGTCCCATTTTGATTCCATGAATTCCCAAATATCACCTTCAGGGATGGGTGGCACCAGTGGGGGAATCCAGTGGGACTCTGCATGCTGAGAAAGACTGCCCCGGCCTCTTGCAAGGGAAATTTCCAATTTCATTGAGGAGATTAAACTATATAATGTCAATTAACTGCCTTCACTCGGAGTTGCTCTAGTGCCGTGTACATTCTTAGTACAGACTCCTAATTATATGTCAATAACCTTGAATTTTTGCAATTATCATCCCATGAAAATCCAAACTTTTTAAGCTCTCTTCAAAATCTCGCATAGTTTTAAATTTTAAACACTAAAGGAGTTGCGTATCAAAAATGCTATAATTCCCATTTTTTCGGCAATTCATTGATGACCTTTGTTGTATCTGTAGATTACTGCCCCTCAGTCCGGTCAATGAGCTGCCCCCAGTCTGACAATTCTTTTTACCCTTCTCCCAATTATACCCTCTATCATTGGCTGAAGCAGTAGTGTAGACAGAGGGTGGCAGGGGAAGAGTGCCCCCTCACAAAAAAATTTGGGTACGTGACAGGCGATTCTGAAAAAATAAAGAGCAAAAAAAAAAAAAAAAGGTGAAGAAGAAAAAGGAAGAAAAAATGGGGAGAGGAAGTAGGGATGGGAAATTGGTTGGGCGGAGTGAGGAGTTGGGGTTGGGGGAATATGGGGAGGGTAACTGGAAAATATTGCCTTCATAAATGTGATCTTTTTATGATATCGAAAACTACGCTACAAAACCGACTAACAGAACAATTGAAACAAAGTGATTGGAAGATGTGAAATTATCGTTGATTTTGATTGGCCATACATGGGCCTTTTGCTCATAGTTGCGGGGGGGGGGGGCAGAGGCCATGGCCATGCACTGTTGGGGAACTCTTCCGCTTCCCGTCTGGGAAATAATCCATTTTCATTGGGAAGCAATCCATACCATGAAAGATGATCCAGATTAGCCCCAATGCCCCCTCCCGATGATCTTGTTGAGTTTGCTTACAAAAAAAGAAAGGCATATTTTTCAACAGAAGCCTCAAAATTTCCAATTTTCCTTATCAAAATCCAAAATTTTTCAAATTGTCTTCAAATTAAGTTTCCAGACTTTCAAAGCTTGAGGAAGGAAAGCCAAAATTTTTCAAGTTTTGTTAAGAGCCTACACTGAGTAGCTTGCCTTTCCATACGTAGCCTCAAAAAATTTCAGATTCTGCTCCTACTTTAGGAAGAGCAGGCTGTTCAATATAGACCACAAATTATCCAGTTTTTGTCAAAAAGAAACCCACTTTTTTAATATTTCTGCAAAAAAATTCCAGTTTTCTCTAATTTCAGCTCCAGATTTTCAAATAAAATTACACAAGAGCCCCCCACCAAAAAAATAAAAAAAAGTCGGGAAATTTTCCAATTTCATGGGATATATAACCATAATCTGTAAGATAAAATTTTAAACCTAAACTAACTTTAGTCACCCTGACATTCTAGATAATTTTGCTCTTCAAAGGCAGATTCTTCAATAAAACCCCATATTTATAATTTATGCTGTACGAAAAACCTATTTATTTTGTTGAAATTCCAAAGTTTCTCCAAGATAATCTCTTGATTTTCAATTCGTCGGAGAGCCTCAATCCTTAGGCCTAAGATAACACGTGTACAGGTGTAACCTCACCTGATCTTCAGTTGTCCCAACAATGTCAGAGTTTGCTAACAGGAAGGGTAGATTCTGGTAGTGAGCCTGATCAATGCTAAGTGTAACTGGACAGTATGCTTCCTCATATAGAAAGTCTTCTAGCTTTCGGAAATACAAAGACTCACAAAAACATCTATTTTAGGCTATAAAATTAACTTTGATGACACTTATAATTGTATAAAGTAGGCCATTATAGAGATGTATCTTCAATTACAAGAATCAAATTTGGAGTATAGCCCAGGTGCCACATTCTAACCAGGGAGTTGCTATTTTGTCAAATGGCACTAACTACCAGTTCTAACTTATACTTGTGTCTGTAAACAGGAATGATAAAACAATCATGTCATAGGTGTATGGTACAAAACCATGGAAGGGGCCGGTGCAGCATTAAGCCCCTAAGCGAAAATGTAGAAGGGCAAAACTATGTTTTCGCTCACCTAACAGTCAAATGCCACCCCACCCGGCTACACTTAAAGGACAAATTTTGTGTTTACCTTGAAAAACTAGTACCAAAATAGCTGCATTAATCAAAAAATTGAGACTAAATTGTCCTTCAAATTTTTGCAACATCCCACTCTAAACAGCATAGGAGGACATGGCCCTCATATACCTAGAAACTTTTCAAAGTGGCAGAGAATAGACACCCCTACCAGGCTGGATGCCAGGAACTATGTTTGATCCCCACCCAAGGTGAGAACAGTTTTCCTATGCCTGTTGAAAGAGTTGTGTGGTCGGTGCAATGTTTAATTTCAGTTTAATGATCGATGGAGCATTATCAGTTGCTCTATGTAATAACACTGCTAGTGCTATGTGAAACGTGGTGGAAAATTCAGTGGACCTCTAAACCATGAGGTTGAATACTCTATTGCCGACTGTTTATGTCTACCATTTCTGAAAAATCACAAGCATGTACGTACACTGGCTTCCGCCAATGGGTGAATCGTTACACATGTAAAATATTATAAGCCTACATGAATGTCCTCCAAATAAAAGTGACATGTGCTGGTGCTCCTGACTTTTCATGGCTTTTTTTCAGAAATGTCATGTAAAGTCAGAAGTGCCAACTTTAGTTCTGATCAGCACATAGACCTTAATAACAGTTACTCAGCTAAACATCAGACAGCAGGGAATGATGAATTTGGACTATAATATTTTATGTATGCTGTGGTGAAGAATAAATTTTGTTTTAGAAATCTATAAGAATTCAAATCAAATATTCAGACACTTGTACCACGTACACGCTACTGATAGTACTTCGGTCTTTCGTCTACATTCTTTCAACCTGGTCAACAGCAACTTGCTTTGTTTCCAGTTGTTGTTGTTGTTTTTTTTTTCAGAAAAAATACACCTTTTGTAATAACCCAATGACTCATTCTAAGTGTATTCCTCAGGGGGGGGGGTAAATTAATTTAGGGCAGCTCCCAGGCTTAGTATACACTTTGCCAGAATAAAGGTCTGCAAAGGCCATAATGGCACATACACTGGGTGACAAATTGTGACCTATAGCTTCTGTCAATGACAGGTCAGGACAAGCACTCATTTTCCTAGTTGTTCCAGTATATGCATTCAAAATAGGTGCACCAGCTACAACAGTTTCGCTGCATACATGCTTTGGGAGTGACATTAAAGGTCAAGAGCAGTCGCCCCAAACTTATTTTGAAGCAACAGCTAAATCTCACAATTTTCTTCTTATTTCTCTTCAAAGTATCTTTCATAATATTTTAGGACTTCAATATTTCATATTCGAGGTAAACCAATCAGTTACTTCTAGTAAATTTCACATTTGAGGAGAAAAAATATTGTCACATGACTCTAAAGAGCCAATCATGAAACAGGACAGTCTACTACACTACTTCAAGTTGGGGTGACTGCATTTCCCCTTTAAGGTAAACCCTATGGGCTACAGTATGCAGCAAAACTTATTGAAGTGAATAGGCCATCATGATATGCCAAGCAATTTTTAAAACCAAGTTCATATGGGAGCAAAATCACTGTGATTTAAAGCAGGGATGGCGCTAGGATTTGCCCCACAGGGTGGGGGGGGGGCAAGCTCCCCGACGGGGGACCGGCAATTCGAAGCCCCAACAAACGGGGCCGTAGCCACGGGGGGGTATTTTGGGGCAATGTCCCAACAAAAATATTTTCTGAAAATTGAAATAGTACACTGGGTATTAGGAGAATATTTTATGCCCCACCAATCGCAGTTCTTGCCCCCCAATCACAACACTTGCCCCTCCAAAAATGTAAAGCTGGCTATGGGCCTGCCAACAAACATGATGAGTTGCCGGAAGGACGTGGGAGGCAAAATTTGTGGCGAGCTTAGCACGCCAAAGTTTTTGGAATTTTTTTAACAAATATTTGAAAATTCAGAGCTTGTTTTGGAGAAAATTTGATTTTGGGGGGAAGAAAATTTGACCTTTTTGTAAGGACCATTGAAAAACTGGGGTATTTATTGAAGAATCTGCCCTTCCTATGAACAAAACCATGAAGGTCATTGGGGCAACTGAAGTTCGTTTGCGGTTACACATTTTAACATAGGGCTATGGACTACGGCTTCTGATAAAACTGGAAATTTCCGAAAACTTTTTACCTTTTTTGAACAAATAATTGAAAGTCAAGAGCTTATATTGGAGATATTTCGGAATTTTATGAAAAGAAATTTTTTTTGAAAGGGAAAAATTGAAAAAATTGGGGTTTTTATTAAGGTATCTGCTTTTCGAGAGCAAATTCAGTAGAACGTAGGGGTTACATGTTTTATCGTATGGATTGAGACAATCCGATGAAATTAGAAAATTTCCGGGAAATTTTTGCCTTTTTAACAAATATTTGAAAATCTGAAGCTTATATTGGAGGAAATTTGTAATTTTATGACAGAATTAGGTTTGGAGTTTTTATCGAAGAAACTGCTCTTCCTATAGCATAATCAAGTAGGTAGTCGGGCGACTGTAGTTCACTGGGGTTACTTCACATTTCATCATGCAGATAAGGCCCTCCAACGATATTGGAAAATTTCCCGAAAAACCTTTGGCTTCATTTTAACAAATATTTGAAAATCTTGAGCTTATATTAAAGAAAAAATGAGATTTTATGGCATAAAATGTGAAAAAAAAGGGTTCATTTGCAAGGGAGAATTGAAAACTTTGGAGTCTTTATTGAACAACCTTTCCTTCTTATGAGCAAAATCAAGCAGATCGTAGGGACGACTGCAGTTCATCTTACGGATTGAGGCTCTACAAACGAAACTGCAAAATTTTGGGGCTTTCTTTTCACAAATGTTTCAAAATCTGGTGCTAATATTGCAGAAACTTTTTGAAAATTTTGGATTTTTGTAAGAAAAATTGGGAACTTTGAGGGTTTCGTGAAGAATCTGCTCTTCTCATGATCAAAATCAGAAAGATAGTGGGGGGGGGGAGGGGGCTGAAGTTACTCGGGCTTACGTCTTTTATCGTACAGATTATGGCTCCCGACGAAATTGGATCATCTCCTCGACGGGGGAAGGGGCAGCCTTCTCTGACGGGGGGCTTGGCCCCCTCGCCCCCCTTCCCCCGGTGCCACCCTTGATTTAAAGGACTGTAAGAGGAGTGCAGAAAGACAATACGTTGAAAAATTGTTGGACAATCAGCAGTGACATCATCAAATGGGGAACAAGGGGCATTTTCCCCTATACCTACCTCTTAGGCCTACTCCTCGCTCCTTCAAGGGTTCCCCCTTCTCTTTCTCAACCCTAATCTGCTCCTGTGCAAAGGTACTAGCAATGTGCTTGCACAACATTCGCGCCTTCCCACTCCACATTGGCTTTTGTGAAGTCGCTGCCGGTAGTAACAATATTAAAACTTCCTTGTTGATAACGACTATGGAACTACTGCTGCTGTGAATCCTCTCCCTTCACTGTAACTCCCACATCGATTATCTTTTTAATAGTCAGATTTTATGTTTGAATCATATGTTTCTCTCATTGCAGAATTTGCAGCACAGACGGTTGTCTACAAAACAAAGACCTAAGACCTAAGATCTAAGACCCACTACAAAACAAAGGCCCCACCAACTATAAAACTAAGACCCTAATACAAAACTAAGACCCACAACTATAATACTAACACCCAATAACTACAAAACTAAGACCATACTGCAAAACAAAGACCCCACCAACCATAAAACTAAGACCCTACTGCAAAAATAAGATGTGATCAAGTGGGTAAAGGAAGAATTTTGTCGATCTGGCAGTCTTCTGAGGGAGTTTTTCGACTCGGGAAGTTGTCTAATAATACAGCATGCTGTGGTGCCAGACTTTGGAATTGGAGGTGGGGGAAGGCAAGTACTGGTAAATATAGGGGCAAGTGGAATTTTAAAGGGAAATAACATTTTAGGCCCAGCATGAAACACTAATTGGGGAAGGTGTAAGGAGAGGGATCTTATACTCAATTCTGACATTCGTGGCAATTTGAGACCCACCAGTATTTTGCCAAGTAGCGGGTGGATCACTTTACACGACAAGTGGTTCATTTTACACACTAGCTTGGTTCAAATTACACATGTGTAGTGTAAATTGGACCACAACTTTTTTATGTATTACTTCCACAGAGATATGTGAGGACAATTGTTTCAACCCTTCTAAAAATAGTGTTCCGTCACTCTCCCAATACTGCTGCTGAGAGCAGTTGGTAGCGCTTATCCTAGCATTTATGGGGATTTGTAATTAGGGGGTCCAAATTACATACCTTTCCCTACAGCCTGCATTGAGTTTCAGTTGCTTATGGCAACACTGAAAAACAAACAATGTGTGACTGTGAGCTTTATTAGGAACACAACTGACTGTTCAAGTCATTACTGTTAAAATGAATGTCAATCAAAGTAGCTTCCAACAGGATTTAGAACTATCCCGAAAGGCCTAAATATATTTGGGGGGATGCCATAGCTCCTTTAAAATATCAAGGAGAGACATTTGATATGATGTCCCCCACTAAAAATGCTGAAGGGAACATGTCCCCCATCACCTCATGATAGCCGACCATGTCATGGGTGGGGAAGTATGTCCTGTGACAATCAACCCAGGCTTGCCGCGGCGGAAGCTTTAATTTTGGGGGGGGGGGGTGGGAGACGAGCGAACCAAAATCTGGTTAAATATTTGTGGGAAATTATATGGTCGTCATCCTAGGAGGGGTGTAAGGGAGTGGTGTAGGCCTATTTATTGCATTGGCCGATGCTGGACCTTTGAGATGGGCCAAACTGGTTGTACAGTGATATGGGGAGGGGTATAAATTTTCTATGCCCTCAGATGCAATTTGCCAGTGCGTGCAACAAAAGTGTACATACATACAGTTGTGAAGTTCATTTTCACCGGTAAAAGTCTCGCTATTGTAGTCTATTCCTTAATTATTCAGGAAAATTTCAGAAAAAAACTTTGTTAGCCCACCCCCAGCCAGATCCGTCATGTGTCTTAGTGCCCTTCTGTATGCTGTCTGATGGTAAAATTATTATCTTTGTAAGCGAAATAGTTTTCGTGAACTAATATTATTTTTGATCCACTCATGTCTCACCCGGGCCTGTCCCCGCTACGCCACAAAGCCCTAGGAAGTAACCATAAAAGATTCTAACCATGATGGGATAACTTTTAATTCCGATAAAAAGTGCTGCTAACAAAAAAAAATAAACTCGTATGCCGCCACTCAGCTCAGTTGGTACACTGTTTGGATTTATGCTGGCCTAAGAGGAATGCCGAAAAGGTCAAATGTTGTAGTATAATTTGCACCAGGCAACATTCGGTTGCTACGGAGGACTGTTATATTTGTTCTTAATGTCATACTGTACATCATATATGTTTTTACATATGTTAAGTTTTAAGTTTCATTTGGTTCAAATTGCCCGTTTTTTCCTCTGAATTTTTTTAGGGGGACCTTCCCCCACTGAAAAATTTACTGAGGGGGACGTGCCCCCATCCCCCACTTCCGCCGCCTAGGCATGGGGGGTTGGGGAGGATTCTCCCCTTTGCAGTGGTGTAGCTAGGAATTTTTCCAGGGTGGGGGGCAAGACCTAAAAATTTCCGAATTTTCATCTGAAAATATCCGAATTTTTTCTTCTATACTACAACTCAAGTTGAATGGTTTACTTTTCCCAAAGCATATTACATTTGCACAGTATTATACATATGGATATGTATTTATGCAATACGTACTTCACATACAATTGTGAATGTAGGCCCAAGCTCATTTTACCACTAGGGCTTTGTAGGGACGTACAAGTTTGTAATATAATCACCAAGCGAAGCGAGGCGTGAATTTCTTTTTACTTCTGTTTGAAATTGAAGCCTCCAAATCCATTTATTTACCTAATTATGTTGTATTAACTTAATGCTTTTTCTTATTTTTTATGTCGGGAGATAATTATCTTTAAAGCGTTTTCCAAGTCAATAATTAAAGATATTTGTCAAGTCTAGTATCAAGGAATTCTTGACAATTTATTGTGATCCGTAAAGTGCAGGTCATAGTATAAATTATTTAGGTCTAATGCAGTGACCAAAATCAAAATTGTATTCACCCATTATCTTCACGGAGTAGGAAAAGAAAACGATATTCACAAATAATAACCATATAATGTCTTATAGAAATAAATTCTATTGAATAATTAAGTTTTATTAGATGCTGAGCGTGGGCGAGGCAAAGAAAAATTTGATATATTTCACTACATTTTGCTATATTTTGCCATATATAAGAATTAGATGCCGAGCATAGGGAGGCAAAGAAAAAATGATGATTTCATTACATTTTGCTATATTTTGCCGTATGTATAAGTTCTATTAGATGCTGAGCGTAGCGAGGCTTAGAAAAATTGATACATTTATTACATTTTGCTATAGTTTCCTAAATATATGGTTTATTAGATGCCGAGCGCAGCGAGGCAAAGAAAAATTTGATATATTTCACTAATACATTTTGCTATATTTTTCGGAAATTTTTACCCTTTTTCGGAAATTTTATGTTTAGCTGTGTTTGGGATATTTGAAAATTTCCGAATTTTCTAAATTTCCGAACCAGGGGGGCGACCGCCCCCTCTGCCTCCCCCCCCCCTGTAGCTATACCACTGCCCCTTTGAATGTTTTTTTTTTGAAAAATTATGTGTTCTCACATGGCAAATAGGGCTATGCTATTTGGGAAGTAAATTTTTGTGTTCAAAAATTCTGTAATTTGGGCAGCACAACTAAAAAGCAAATGAGCATGTGTGGGGGGATGAACATGCAGTAGGCCTACCGTTCTGTGTGCACTTTAAAAATTAGGGTGTCCTCACATAGGCCCCGGGTGATACTCCAACATATATAATATAAGATTTGTTTTCAAAAAGTTACCTATTTTAGGTATAGCATTTACTTGTAATATAAAATTGAAAAACAGAGTTAAAGGCAATAGGCAGTCGCCCCAAAATTTTCGTTGAAAAATCAGCAAACTCTTGCAAATCTCCTCTTATTGCATTACAAGCACCTCTGAAGATGTTTTGAACATAACTATTACAAACAATAGGTAAAAGCAAGGCAAAATTCTCCTTGAATTCCACAATTCACTAATAAAGATACTGTCACATGATCAAAATAGACCATTCATGAACTAGAGTGACAGGATACACTCACTCTGTTTGGGGTGACTGCCTACTGCCTTTAAGCATCTGTGAGAAGAGGGACATGTCTCAATCCCTCCCCCCCCCCCCCCCCCGATCTCGAAAAATATATTAATGCAGATCGATGAACTACCAAGACGTCTCAAGCTTCCATGGCAAGGTCATGAGTTGTAATACATACCCCTCTGAAAAGCAATTAGCTCCATGCTTTGTATACTGAGTAGGTCCATATTTATAAAAGTATCAAAATTTAAATAAAAGCAAGTGTAAATGACGTGTTACCCACCCATTCCATATACAGCATTTTGAGTACTTGGCTCCTTGCATTGCCTAACACCACTGTCACCGGTATGTCTTATTAAGCTTTTAATCTTCAAGTTGATTTCTGTACAGACCGATCTGCTACACAGTAAAGTAATGCAACTCACACATGCAAAGGACACAAAAGTCAAGCGAAAGCTACTTGTACAGTACTGTAACCTGTTGTACTGTATACGTATCTCTTCCCACACTCTCTCCTTCTAACATTCCTAAAATAGCAGCCCAGGCCACAGGTGCTGAATGACAAATCAGTGAAATCACCTCGTAGAAGTAGCAATTGCCTACTTCAGATTTGGTACAATTGATTTTATGACTTGACCCCAGGGGAAAGTGGTTGGTGAATGAACTTTGGGTAAGTGACAGCTGGTGTAAAAAAGTGTAAAAGTGGGATGGTGCTAGCACCTGACAGTAATTAGGTAGGCGGAGCTACAAATAAGTGTAATTTTGTCTGTACTTTTAGTGTAAAAAAGTGAACTTCTCCAACATTTTTACACCATTTTTACACAAAGTGTCACCTTGGTGTAAAAATGGCACTTTCTAGTGTTATGTGATATCATATTACCAAGCAGATTTTTTTTTCCTGTTTGAATTTTTTTACCATGTTCTTAGATCAAACAGGAAAAAATCTGCTGATAGTATGACATATGAATGATGAAACTGGCAAAACATTACACCAGATTGCATCTTAGGACCTTCAATTGTTCAAATATCTCTCAAAGGGGAGTGGGACACATTAGACCCCCATCTCAGTCACAAATGTGCTCCCCCCCCCCTTGCAAATACCTGGATACGTCGCTGCACTTTCTCATATATTGGCTATGGCCACTGCAGCCTGCCTTTTGGCTTGGTATGAGCAAGTTACAGAAAATAATAACATAACGTTGACCAAACATTTCTAAAGGTATGGGTAGGATATGCTAGCACTCTGTCCTCCTCGCACTCCTTCAAATTATTGACCGCTAGATGAAAGTATTACCTCAGTCGGTATATATACTTCCATGTTCAGCCTCCATAACGATGAGATGAATGAAAGCTTTCGCCCGCTGCTCAGACTGTACGCTACAACAATTTTGAAAACACGCCAGGGGACGATCAGCCGTGTTACTGTACTAAAATAAAGGTCGACCAGGAACTGATCACTGAGAGCATGTTGGAACATGGAACTGCATGGATTTACAACCCTTGTATGCATGCAGACGTGACATGCACATACACAACCTTACCGTAAGCGGACACACACTACATATCGTAGACAACACGAGAAATACATGGGTGAAGTACGTACATATTATATTCTGTGGTGATCAAGTTATAACTATACGTACAATACATACGTGAGAACAATATATTTCAAAATGGGCCGAAATTTGGTGTTTGACCTAAAATTTCGCTTTGAGCGAGTAATGATAACATGTAACTATATTTAGCTACATACAGGTGATCACTGAAGCATGAGTCGAACTCGGAAACTACATAACACTGTTACATGCTGGTATACCCTATGGCGATGCAGGACTTCAAGCTGCTTATATTGTCACACGTGTAGCTTACCCGACGAAAGGTCCACAGTGTGCTCTTCAAATTGTATGCCTGTCTTCTTCAGAAATATCTTAACTGACCTGGATGGCATAGAGATTGGATAGTAGTAAAACTGGAGCGCCATGCTGGTCGGTTCCTGTGGCCTTAGGCCTATGTGTTGGCTGTATAATGTGTGCGAAACTCTCGAATCGCCTGAGAACAATGCAATAATGAATGGGGTTATATTTACATTGTTCACATCGTGCAGACGACCTTGAATAATGTGACTCAGCTATTTTGATCTGTTATATAGACGAATCCGATCAGCGCTTGTCTTTAGTGACTGTAGGCAGCCATTAATGGGGTCCACCAGCCTTAAATCGTCTTCATTTATTTTTTACATGAATTTCAAACCCACATATTCAGTGAAATTGAACGAATCAAGATACAATTTAATGTCCAACCATCCATCATACAGGTAAGCAAGGAAATTGAAAGATTAAAGGTGATAGACCCCAGGTATGGCCGACTGAAATCAGACCATGGGCGTCAATCCTGGGGGGGGGGACAGGGGGACACGTCCCCCCACATTTTGGAAAAACGCCCATTGACTTAAGATTTTTACACAGTAAATTTTTGACAGAAGTGGCCATGTCCCCCCCCCCCCCACATTCCAGTAAAGATTGACGCCCATGAATCAGACCATCACTTGCTCTCCCGATTCGTCTATATTTACTACGCTGGGAGTGATCCAGGGGCAGCAATAGACGAGTTGGGAAACTTCGGGATACAATGCATGCTGGGAAGGAAAGTGTACCACAACAGAGACTGCACGTGCAAGACAGATATTTTGTGTAATTACGCTCAATTTTCCAGTGTTGAAGTATGGTTCTCTAGACATCAGTCACGGGTCGAAGAGAATTTTCTTTAGAGAAGAAGTTCTTTATAAACTTAATCTCCTTAATATGGACCGAAAAGGTTGTGCAGTATGACGGTAAATTGTGAAAGACAAAAAAAAAAAAAAAAATCTCAATTCCTTCCCGTCCGTGCGCCAGTATCCGTGGCCTTGATCTGTGGTAGTACAATGGTACAGCAAAATCTAGTTTCCCAACTCGTCTATTATAACGCTAGCTGAGACTGATGACCAGCCGAGGAGGATCGGACACTCAGCCATTGTAGGCAATATTTTATCGTGCCTCATAGACGAAGGAAGCTGTTCGAGACCATAGAGCGGGGGGGGGGGGGGCTGAACGCAGTTCGTGGATCGCCGTCCTGGGGGAGGGATGTCCCCTCTCTTTTGGGAAAATTTATGAATATTTGAGGGTCCGTAGATGCAATTTGGTGCAACATAAATGGGCAAATTTTAAGATTACTGTAGGCAGAGGAAACAAATTAAATAAAGGGTTTTTTAGTGCTTGGATTCAGTGACCCAGGTTGCAAACCTACATGGGCCCCATATAGGTAAATCCATATGGGGCCCATATGAGTTTGCACCCAACATTTATAGGGGGCCATAAGGGCCAGCCCATATGCCCATATTACCCATATGGTATAGTTCTGGGGCCCATATGTGGCAGTCATGGCCCCATATAGGTGAATCCATATGGGGCCCATATGAGTTTGCACCCAAGATTTATAGGGCCCACATGGGCCAGCCCATATGCCCATATTACCCATATGGTATAGTTCTGGCGCGGGGGTCCATATGTGGCAGTCGTGGGCCCCAGAACTATCCCATATGGGTCATATGTGCTGGCTCATATGGGACCCTTTTAATTTAATCTTGTTTGCAAACTCGTATGGGCCCCATATGTCAGTCCATATGGGACCCATATGGGTCCCATATTGGGATGTTACCAGAGGAGGCCCATTAAATTTTTGAATGGGAGGGCTAACGCCTCCCCCTGCTTCCTACGCCTATACCTATTCTTCATGCCTGTTCTTCATTTGTTTGACAACATCCATAGGCGTATGGGGGGTAATATTTCTGGGGGTCAGGGATAAATTTAGCCCGAATTTAGAATTTTGGACCAAGTTGCCCGAATTTTGATACCGCTGTGACGGTTGCAAAAGGGCATAAATTTATTTTCTTCGCTGACTCAAGGGCCCTAATGGATCCACTATTTTGCCCGAACTGAAAGGACATATGCCCCCTCCCCCCGCCTCGTACGCTTATGACAATAGTGATGAAAGGCCTATAACTAATAGGCTGCTTTGTTTATGCTAAATTGCAACAGCCGGCGTGGCAAATCCAGGTATTCTCCAAAATGGCGAAGGGGAGGGAAGAGCAAGGGCAAATGTGACCACATACCTATCAGAAAATGAAAAAAAAAAAAAAAAGGATTATGCCCGTCCACACACACTTCCTTCGTAGCCCCTCATCAGTTTCTTCAAGCACACTACTGTTTTTTTTTCTTGAGAAGTTGCATATACACAAAAGCGACAGAATGACCATGAAACTTTTTTTCTTAACAATCCGCCACCCCTTGTTTCAGTGTCCACGTGGATTGTGGAGGCAATCGCTATATGTATACATGGAATCAGTTTCGCAAACCGTGTACAATGATGACCAGTAACGGAAGCACACCGTGACCCACGTCCCTCTCGAATTGATTCTCTGTTTATCACTTCAAGGCTTCATATGCTTGCCCTTGGTTAATGGTTAGTCTTATATTCTCTCGAAATAAGCAGTAATATTTTGCGCTCTGTAGCCACATGAAGCCTGTAGCCAAGGTCAGTGACGCCGGCAGCTAGTTTTTGTTTTTGTTTTTTTTTTTTTTTCGTAGGATGAAAATGGAAAAATCGGTTGTTCAAAAATTTTTAAATTTGTTTCAAAATCATGGTTTGGGTTAAAATTTAAGTTACAGGGTTACGTGGATCAGGGAGCTGGAAGACATGTCTTCCAGCTCCTATGAGGGATATTGGACCTGTTCTTTCATAACCCGGCGTCAGAATTACAAAAAATTAGCCGAAAAGCTGTTATTTTGGAATCAGGGGTGTGGCCAATTTCCAAGAAGTTGCATAATTCGTCCATTGGCATGATTCTTCCATATTCATCCTACGAAAAAAAAAAAAAAACTCGCGCGCCGGCGCGGGGGCATGGGGGCTCTTGCCCCATAATCGATTTCACAATTTTTTTTGAAAATTTTAAATTAATCCCAAAAAGCGTTTAAGCTATAAGTTTCTGTAGGGTGATGGTGTGTTTTCGACCGCGTGATGGATCTATTGCCATTTTCTATCACAAATGGTTCTCAGACTATCAGAATTATCGCAAATACCTCGCGCTTCAGACCTTACCTCAATATTGTCCTTATCATCAATAATTTCCGGTAGCAACTCCCGCAGAATCACAGCCTCAACAAAAGTTGAAAGCTTTTAATTCTCAGGTACAAGACTGGCTTCGTGATTGACAAATAGGTTTGTTGGGGAATTGAAAGTGTCTCGATGCAGAGCATAGATACAGGTTTTGTCGTGGTTATCTTATTCGATGAAAAATTTCGGCGCGCTTCGCGCGCATTCGTCACGGTTTTCACTCCATCTCATGACCATTATTAAGGTTACAATATATGAAACTATTCTGATCACAACACAGGTAAGTAATCCAACATGTTTTTACTTTCGGGCGACTACTATTTTTTAAAGGAAATTGGAAGATGTCTATGTGGCAAATGGTGTCATATTTGGGCTCAAGGTAGCTTTTAAAATGTAGTATGAAATCTATGTTAGATTATTTAAACCCTTTAGGTAAAAAGTTTTGACCCTGTCATCGTCATGTCTCAATCCAAAACCAGAGATCTTATTGTCTGGGGAGGGGTTTAAGGGGAGGCGGTGTCCCCTCCCCTTTGAAAAGAGAGGAAATTGCAAGGTGTCTATATGGCAAATGGTGCCATATTTCGCGCGCAATTTAGCTTTATAATGTCGTGACAATTCGTAATCTATGTTATATTATTTATATCTTTTACGTAAAACGTTGGGACCCTGTCATCGTCATGTCTCAGTCCAAAATCAGAGATCGTATTGGCTGGTTTTCAATAAGTAGGCTATCGTCAAAACCTACGATCATGAAAAATCCCATCAAAATCATCATTTTTGGCGGTGTTCAACCTAATAAATACCACGTTATTTTTTCATATGCGCTTAGATACTCCTCTAATCGAAAAACATTTGTTAATACTATCAGTATGTGCCTGAAAATATTGATTGGTGAGACCAATTTAGCTCCAAGCCGCACGGGGTGCACAAAAATGTCACAATCCATTCCCTCCTTGCTAATCGTACCACGATCAAATCACTCTGTTTTTGTATCCTCACAGTTAGTTAGTTTTCATCATTTTGCAAATGTGGGGAGGGGGACTTTTTGGAAATGTCCCCTTCCAAAAAAGTGAGGAGGACGCGTCCCCCCCCCATGATCCACGCCCATGGTGATTGCTAATACACTTACGACGAAAACACATGCTGAAACGCGCTTTTTAGTCCTTAACCCCTTTTGCTTTACCTATCAGGGAGGTCTGATATCACATTCACCTCCCTGCACATATACAGTCTCCCTCCAATTCCTCATTATGCTGGAAGCTGTTCGTCTGGATTTTCGTTCAAACTTAGTAAAATACGTCATTTGGATGTCAGGTAATAATCATCATATCAGTACCTCATTTTATATAATTTATCTAGAGCTTGCAGGAGGCACTACAGTAGGGCCCAAGTTCTCCGCTTTGAAAATGCTGAATTCCGCTTCCTTTTGCTTCATAAGTGACAAAATTCGTTTTATTCCACTTTCTTAATTTAAGCAACTTCAAAAGTTCATATTGTTCCTCAAAAGCTGTATAAAACCACAAACTTCCATTTTTTAAAGGATAACGAAATACAATGCTGTTCTGTACAATACTTACGGTGGTAGACCAAAAAATACTGGCTCGATCGACCGCCGTTATGGGGTGTTGTGGAGGGACTGTTTCGTCATTAAGTGATTTTGTGATTTATATTTACATAATAGAGAGGATAATTAAGCTTTTTACGATGTTTTTCAAACATTTTATTCTTGTATTTATTAAAATCACTCAGATAACTTATAAAAATTATTTTGATAGTAACTTCCTGATTTATTTTTACAGCTTTTTTTTCAAAACTTCGTTTTCCGTATTCTATGCCGATTCCGCGATTTCCGCGGAAATTCCGCTTTGCGGAAAACTTTGGACCGTACATTATAGGTGTCTGCCAGCCTTAGGTAGCCTTTATAACGCACAATGAAGCAAAGGAAAATTTTCGTAATAGTCCAAGAATGTTTCTGCGGATTCCACTCACGTATTTTTATGTAAAAACTTTCCCCGAATAGAGGGCATTAAAGTAGCCAAATGGGGGGGGGGGGGCTTCAGGAAGTTTGTTGACAACATAATCTTCTCTAAAACAACATACTCTCCTCTTTCACCTAACCAAAATTAGAATTCACTAAATTATGGATATTTTCCATGCATATTTGCATCTAAGCAACCCTAAAATAAAAATTTCTCATGGGAGGGGAGAACCCCCTCCCCTTTGACCCCTGCCCCTGAACGGCACCTTTAAGAAGTGACAAAGGAAGGATTCCACCCTAACGTATACAATTGCAGAGACGCACACAGACACATGTTTCTGTGGATTCCCCGAATAGAAGGCATTAAAGAAGGCTTTCACCTAACCGAAAATTAGAATTCACTAAATGAGGACATTTTCCAGCCATATATGGCAGTTCAAAAAACACCCCAAATATAGCACCATTTGCATCTAGGCAAACTTAAATTAACAAAAATGTCTCAAAGGGGAGGGTGGCCTCAAAGGAGGGGGACACCCTCCCCCTTTATGTAGTGACAAAAAGGATTCCACACCGTGATGTATACATTTGCAGTGACCACTGACAAAAAGGTACACTGTACAGGTAAATCATTTACGCAGACTTGGGGGTGGGAAGTTAAGGTGGCATTACAACATCATCTGTTCTTCCTCCAATCACCAAAGTCTGGTGATTGCACCACTGGTCAAGGGGAGGGGGGAAAGGGTTTGGCACCCCAACATTGCCTTAATATGTTTTGTGCATGTCTCGCCCCTGACAAATACCCCCTTGCCTAAGCCATCTCGCCCCCTTCAGTATGTACCTTGTCTGGATATGGTCCTGGCCCATATAATGCAACCTGCGTACTCACTTGAGGTGATGATGGGTAAAGTGTATATTGGATGGTAGTATTGACATACACAATAGGCCTACGTGACAGCATGTTGCTACTTTACTGCATGAATGGCAACTGCCCCACGTACATGTGCCCCAAAAGTATCCCGGGGTCATATGGGCAGGCCCATATGGGCCCCTTATGAATCTTGGGTGCAAAATCATATGGGCCCCATATGGGTTCACCCATATAGGTTTGCTACCTCGTACGAGGTGTTCCATAGTACACTCACAAAAGTTAAACGGCTGTTGCTTCATCTCGCACATATTTAGGGATATCCCCAGTGTCTTTGTTTGCAATTGGTGACTACATACTTTGATTGACATAAATTAAAATAACAACCTAACTCTCAGGGTCAGTGGTCCATTGCAAATTCAGTAGGTATACCCATTGCCCACAGCCCAAACACTAGTGTGTGGGCATGGCCTTGGGTAATTTAAACTCAGGCTAAGCTACTGTAGTTTTGACAGGGTGGTGCACAAGGCAGGTGCTTTTCTTTTAATCTGAAGGTGGGGCAGAAGTGAACCTAGTAGGGAGAAGCTTTACTGTCTGAGGGGGAATTTGTTGCTCCTTTAAAGTCCCAATACGGCTT
The DNA here is from genome assembly GCA_029531755.1 of Holothuria leucospilota. Classification (NCBI taxonomy): domain Eukaryota; kingdom Metazoa; phylum Echinodermata; class Holothuroidea; order Aspidochirotida; family Holothuriidae; genus Holothuria; species Holothuria leucospilota. The sequence continues at coordinate 25,883,545 of CM055964.1, read as the reverse complement.
TCTATAAAGAAATACTTAAACCGCCAAAAACCGTCATAGCACGAGAGCCAGATATATGAAGGTGGTAACAGTTTAGGAGGTTCTAACATACCTAGAAAAACAGTCTTAGCTTCTTTCGGGAGTAATCTTTGTCCGAGATGCAGATGTCGAATTCGGATTGCCAACTGAAATTCGAATTCTCTCCTCGTAATGAGCCTATCAGTCAGGAGTATGATTCAATGAAAGTCTGTTTGTTTATGATTATTCATGAATAAACAACTATAGGTGCCTTGCTTACATGCTCAACTGTAGTGAAATGTACTGTACGCACGTAAACAGTGCAGAGAGAGCATTTGCTTGTATATTCGACAGATGGACTACACAAACAGCCTAGGACTATACTCAGGTTAGTGTAGGCTTAGAATTGAATTGTAGTTAGAAATAATTACCCACACCAACAAAATTGCTGCACAACTAGCATGAAAAGGGAGGAAAACCTTACCTGAAATTTTGCAATATTTCACAAAATCGACCCCAGGGTACATCTTGGGCCTTGGACCCAAAATTTCTGTAAACCCTAAAAGAACCAGAGCATCATTATGACAAACACACCCGGGCCCATGCTCTGACAATGCACACACAATGGAAATACCCTATGGAAATCCCATTAAGCAGATCCCTTTAAACTAACCTAAACAACTGCACAGGATTGTCCTCTTCTACACAGACAGTTTTAACAAGGGTGCAGTACAAAAATTCAAGAACACCAGAATGAGATCACAAGCATTATAATGAGAGGCTGCTACCTCTCTTTAAACATTAAGTAGAGAAGAAGTTAATTACTTTGCAATATTTCACAAAACGGACCTACGGCCCATCTTGGGCCTTAGACCCAAAATTCCTTAACACCCCAAAAGGTACCACTAACAGAGTAACATTATGACAAACAATCAACATTGTACAAGAGAATCTGTAGGAGCAGAAGCATTTTCCAAAATTTCATAAAATGAGCCATAGGGACCACATGGGACCTCAGACCACAAATTCCTAAACACACCAAATGGCCCACAACCCAAGGTACATTGTGTCCAAGTTTCAAACAAATCCATAAAAGCACGTGGGAGGAGCAGCATTTTGAACAAGTGTGGACAGACAGACAGATAGGTAGAGTGATGCCACATGATCACAATAGCTCACAATAGCTCACACCAGCATGCTGGTATGAGCTAATAAGGCAATTGACTATAAGTTACACATGAAACTTACATCTCTTTTTGAATTGTTCTTGAAAGTGTAAGGCTGTTGATGTCACTCTACTGGTTAAACTTGGTAGGACTGCCGTTACTAAAAAGTTTCACTGATTTTCTCAAACAACCACCGTAAACTGACAAGGTCTTATTTATGATTTAACCAGAAAATTGCCACATCATCGTTTCATTCGGCCAACTGAGGTATTGAACCGTTGAATATTGGAGTATGTTGTACTATCTTTTTTTTTCTTTCTCATATCTCGAATGCTGTTCTAAATAAAGTAACCAGAAAACATAATTATAATTTCAGATCATTTTTATTGCAAAGATTTGATACATTATTATATAACATGAAAACTGACTTTGGTCTCATTAGAGTTGGTGTGTTACCGAGGCATTATGCATACTGTACAAGCAGTTGTAAATATACATGACTGTAAGCTACAAAAACATGTTTCAGGAGCATATTTAGACCATGAGACTTACAGCTGCTCGGAAAATAAAATAAATCAAGATGATAAGAAAGACATTTAATTAAGAGCATCCATAAGAAGTTGTCCCAACACTATTTGAAACATCTCACTTTCTGTCACTTGTATCTCTCATAATGTTTCACTGCATAAACACTGCATATTAAATGAATACCTAGGTTTATCCTACAGGTATTTGCTATATGATTAAAGAACCATAAATGAGCTGCCAATACTACAGGGGCATATGCTAGTAAAATTTTGATGGCTGTACATAGAAGGGGGTGGGGACACCAGGGGCACTTACATTCCAATTCGAAATTTTCAGAGTCAATTTTATCACATCAATTTTTGAAACCTTTAGTTATTAAAAGTGCTAACAGATTGTTTAGTTGCAACTTGTACCTCAGGAAATGCCATTTCTTGCAATATGGAGATATTTGCTTTGCAATTTGTTTCTCTTTGGACACTTTTGGGCCCCCTGCTGAAATATTTCTGTGCACGGCCATGATTGCATTGTAACTCCTAAACTTCCTCATTGCCTTCGTACCCTTTTTTCATGACTTTCAAGAATTCAAGAATTCCTAAATCTACTTTGAGCTAAATAATTCAATTATTTCCAGGCATGCAATTAGTACTGCAATTTGTTTCTTTCAAAAAGTCAACCATTTAGTTAACATTTTTGGTCTTTGATTTTTTGCACAGCTAACATCAAGTGAGATAAGATTGTAAATGACTCTCTCTCCACAGAAGTTGCTTGCCTACAACCAGACCATGAATGTAATTTCATCTTAAAACATTGCAAAATAGCTCATACACACTTCACACTCAGTTCATAAAACTTTAATCATAATTAAGATTCCTTGCAAAACTTGCTTCTTGTCAAAACAAAGACTATCGGCACACTTTTGATAAACACGGACCCACAAACATTTCTGGAGCCAAGAAACAATAAAAACATTATGCTACATGAATACTTTTGCACTCTTTTCCACAAACTGTGTCAAAGATTCAGCAGAGCTGGGCTAAGGCCCACTTTTAAGTAAAATTCAAGGTTCCTGCACCTTGAGGACAATAAAATTCTCTGGCGTTTCCACAACAAATAAAAATCCATGGTTTATTACAAAGAGAAGTTTGGGAATATGTAAATGCATTGTACAGTCACGGTACATGGATTTAAAAGAAGTTGCTCGGTTTTAATGAAATCTCATAACTTTTCTATGACCTGTGTGTCCTTTTTACAAACTTTCAAGATTTTTTTAGACCTGAAAATTGAAAAAGCAAGAGTGATTTTTCCAGGTCAAGTGGTGGGGCTACACATGGGACAGAAGACAAAAGCTTCGACTTAGAGAGACTGGGTGCAGGCTTGGTAGGAACTTCCATGGAGCCAACATAAACCTAAGGAAGGTGCCCTAGAACACCCATATGAGGCTACTGGCCCCCCAGGAACACTTGGATTCTTCCTCTTTTCCTGCCTCCACCCAAAAGTCCAAGGAAATCTCACACAGACAATTGAAAACATTAAAATTAAAATATTATCATGATTCTTAAAAGCTAACTTTGATACATTACAGCGACATATGGACCAGTGCTTTGGCAGACTGGAAATTTAAATTGCATTTTACGCATTGCAGCTCATCAGTCTGGGGATCAGGGCTTGATCCCTGCAGATTCAAAGTGAGATCATTTTTTCATAAAAAAATAGTCCTTAGTATTTGAATATGAAGGTCTGAAAATGATCATAATGCCTTATTTTATTTCCCTGACACATTAGTATTTATAAGTTAACACTGTCCTGAACTTGAGCTCAGTACTTGCTTTGATACTTCTGTGGTACTTGCTTCCCAGCCATGGAATACAGTTCTTCAATTGTCTCAGCAAAAACTGGATTTAGTTCCTGGCTGACTCTTTCCAACCAGGCAGACATCTTTGGAAAGCCCTCCAGAGGTTCACGACCTACTATCACAATCTGCATGATCTGTGAAACAAAGTAAGTGAAAAACCATCTGTTACTTAATGGAAAAGGGTTCTTTGATAGCTTGTTCAACCAAACTAAAAATCTGAACACTATCAAAGCTAACTTTTAAACAAAAGGAGGGCAAAATGTAATATCATAATGTAGTAATAATTTTCCTTTCTGTCAATTCTTGACCCAAAATAGCCACACTTGAAACAGTATCACATGCTCTTAACAAAATCAATTAGTTGTGTTTCGTAAAATTAATTCCACGGAGAAATAAATTTGAAACAATATTTTGCATAGGTGATGAGAAAAATTTGATTCATAACTGAAAATTCCAATAGCAATGGCAGTAAGGGACATTTTAGTCTTAAAAGTAGAGCATGTTTGATTATAAATTGTGCACAATCACAGAAAAAATTTGCCAACAATTAACCCATACTTCACCGTGACCAAGCAAATGCTGTAGGTAACCATAGCAGCAATACTTAGCGACAGCCTGTAAAATGAGTACAACTTTAAAGATTAGATGGCACCATGCATAGAAGTATTTGCCAAACAGATTACACATACAAATAGCATAAAATGTGCTCACCTCATGGGCAGCAAAAATGTCAGCAATGCTAATTTGATCCCCGCACAAAAAGCACTGGTCCCCTAAGAATGTCTTCTGCACAATATGAGTGACCTTCTGCATATTTGACTCCAGCTTTTCTGTTTGTTTCTTGTCAGGAGTCCCTCCAGTCATCCTAGGCATCATCTGCCAGTTTCGGAGAAAGTGAGAAAAGTTTTTAGCAAAATTCAAAGAATACAAAATGGGATACAAACTGGCTTGATGTTCTACTCTAAATTTACTGTTACTCAACCCATCATTAAATATTCCTTTATTAATATTTGCTAGAATTTATCAAACTCCTAACAGGGCACAGTGTACAGTATCATTCCCCAAAAGCCTTTTTTCTTTATTTTGTAAAGCCTTCACCGTTCTCAACCTGGTAAAATATTCCACTATGCTTCTGATTTCAAGCACTTTGGAAATACTTCTGGGAGAAATTAAACAAGGAATCACATAATCTAAACATTTTTGACAGATAACTTAACACCAGCTTAATAACCAGTAAGTTAGCATTGACTGTTACATTGTGGAAAGTTTGCTACCATCTACAAACATATGTTGGACTGACATTAAAACAATTAATTTCATAATAATACTATAAATTACACAGCTGTATGACAGTACAGTTACTTTACAAAGCATAAACACAGCATGTGGCTAAATTACAACAGAAGAGCAAGAGTATACAAAAATCAGAGATACAACTTTGCATTAATATTAGAATTCCTTCCTACAGTCTTTCATACTATCATCCATACTAACAGTTAATGTAAAATCCACCTAAATCTCTCATGTAAGAAACATCTTTCATGTTACACCTCAATCATTACACACCTAAACTGCATATTACAGATGAAACAAGCCTGAGGACTCATTCTGTAATACAGTAAGTAAACAATTTATCTCACAAACATTCATAGACAAGAGTAATTTACAACAACCATTCCATTCATAGTTTAGCAAACCATTTCATAAAGACTTACAATCTATCTTAAGTTTGAACTGGTACAGTATGCAACAGTCCTATTGAAATTGAATGTAAGATCGAGGATTAAAGTAACTTTGTGTATTAAACAGGACCCTGGGTGTAACAATTCAAATTGGGGGTGATTGGGGTGACTTCATTTGCCTCTTAAATTCACAAATACATACCTCATGAAGAAAGAGATAAGAGTAGTGCAGGCGAGTCCCATTATGTTGGTATTCTAGATACTCGTCAACTCTGGCTCGCCTTTCACGATCTTGTGGATACCAGTGATCTGCTATCTGATGTTGGTACTTATCTGCTATGTATCGGACAATAGCAATGCTACCGGAAAGATAAAACACATAATAGTTCTGTGTCGTAATAAAATGTTACATAAATGCACAAACATCTGCAGTGTGGAAATCATTGCCAATGGTGTCAGTCATATTATCCCAGGGCCCTGCTTCCTTAAGGGTTAAGAAGATCAATCTTAAGTTTGATTTCAATACGGCACCAGATCAAAATTAAGATCAAATGTAACTGTTTATGAAACAGGGCCCTGGTCAACATGAACTTGCCCTCAAGACATGCCAACTCAAGTGTTATATACTGTATGCCAACTATTGCACCTGAACTGTGAGTTAGATGACAATTTTATCACAAATCTCCCATTTGACAGTTCAGTGGAGACAGGCTATGATGGATCATGCCTAAGAATGCATAATGGTCACATATCAAACCAACAATCCTGGACCCTAACACCTACATACCCTGTACACCACTTGAAAAGGAAAAGAAGATGGACAAGGTAGTCACAAATAACTTCAGTAATGCTAGGCCAGGATGATGACAAGGCAGACCTTGCACTTGCCTCTTCCAAAACAATTTTTTTACAACTGAGGTATTTCTAGAGGTGTATATAGGCCCAAATTAAGAAAGCATCACCCCTCCATCAAAGCAGGACTTCTATGGTTGGGGGGGGGGGGGGGGGAAGAGTTAACTGTCAGTTAAGTGCGTAAAGTTTGTGCATAAAACATGTTTTGCTAGAAAACAGGTGTGTATACGTATTCTGCTGGAATGGGAAGCTCCCTGCCAGTTATTTATCTGATATTCACTACATTTATCATATACTTGACTACACTGAAAATGGCTGCAAAATTTGATGAATTTTTTACCTGCCTGTACAGTGTAATAAGCTTCAATAACCTGTCATACCTATTACAGTACTTCTAGCACTACAGTACATATCCAAATCATAATAGATACAGTAGGAAATAATTCTGAGAGTAATTTCACTAATTTGTTGCATTAAAACAAAATGATGCAATTAGTACAGTTACTTACAATAATCTGCAGTATATACAGTATATAGTTTCTAGCCGTAGGCGTACAGACACATCAGCTGGGGGGGGGGGCAGTTGGGGGAAAGAGCCCTCTCCAAATTGGGGAAAGACAATTTGTAAGGCAAACTACTGGAAAAAGTCTGGCTATTGTTTTGAAGTAATGCAGGTTTTCTCAGGCAAAATCAGCTCATCTTCCATCTAGCCCCCTAAAAAATATCCTGGCCTGTAGTGTATGGAATGTTTCAAGGCAATAAATATTCTTACCTTTCTGAGAGACAAAAGTCTCCATCTTTCAAAGCAGGCAACTTCTTCCTTGGATTAATCTTTGCAAATTCTGGAGTTTTGTGTTCACCTGAAGGAAGGAGAAAAGAATTAACAGCAGAAATGATAGTGATGATGAAACACAGTACTGTATTCCTAGTTGGTTAATAACTGAATCTACAGTACAGTATCACATTATTTGTCTGTTTCAGTGTCACCAAGGGAAACAATACCCTTTAGCAGAAAATATACAGTAATCATTAAATGATAAAGAATGTTAAAACTCTCCTGTTATACTGTAAATGTAGGACCTTTGATAAGTTTTATGTGTATTTTTATACTGTAAGTACCATACCTCATCTGTGTCAGTTGCATGGGTTGTGAATGGGTAGCAAAGCCATTACAGTACGTGTTTAATCTCAAAATGTTGCAATTTATTTTTAGCATTTAATCACAATTACTGAGAGGGCAATGTGGAGATTGATGGGCAGTTTTTGATGGAAGAAACTATAGAAGGTATAGCTAAAACCCAATGACCCCTTCCTCATTAGCCTTAGATAAAAAAATAGACAAATGTAGAGAAAAGTGCAGCAGAAAATGTTCCTGCATAAATGCACCATGGAATCCCTGCCCTGATGCTGTTGATTCACACAAGGGTTTTTAAGCATTTACAGTACGCCCTTTCTCTGTCCCTGCTCTCAACAAACCCTAATGAACATTAGGCAGCTGGCTCAAATCCTGCTCTTTGGTATTATGCAAGGCCATGCTAGTGAAATAATTTCTATGTAAGAGCCAAGACAGCATGGCTGCTTTACAGGAATTTTATGAGTTGGTCTGCATACATTCACTGGGAAGCTCATTTTGATCCCATGTCTAGTAAGAAATGATCTAAACTAGAGACGATAAGACATTCTGCAAAAGATTTACAGTAGTCACATCCTGCCATTAATTTTTTATTCCTTGCCCACTTGGCTTAAACTGGGCATGACACGGCCGAAATAACTTGTGTGTATTGCATGATTGGATTGGATACACTATTGTATAAAAATCATTTCACATAAAACCTGTGCAATTCAGCATAAAGGAATTTGAAGAAAAACGCACAAAAATCCAATTTCAAAAAATGCCGCAACAGGTCACCTGTTATGATGCAATTGGCGGCACAAGCACTGTGCTATATAAGGACGCATATCTAGATGAGGAACTAATATAACGCTGAGGTAAAGCCATCCTAGCAACTTCATGGAAAGGCTTACAAACAGAGCACAAAATTGTAACTCTTCTCTATGTACAGTGTAAGAGCCAAGAAAGGCTCAATTGTACTTCCTACTGGGAAGGCAGAATATAGGGTTGCTCAAATGCCATACAGTAAATCTTAATTCTGCCCCTGGGTGCCCCTAATGTTCACTTCAGTACACCACTGGTGCACATGGCATACTGTAGAGCAATGTGAGGAAAATATGGCACAATTGCAGAATATATTCTGTAGGCCTAAGGCTTTTTTTAAGTCACAGGCTACACACAGTGATCAATGTGAAGTATTTTTAAAGGGGCAACAGTCTCACCCCTGATAGTCAAATTTTTCCCTACTAAGTTTTTTTCTAGCCCAAAAAGAAAACAGCTTGTCTGGTGGGCACCTCACAGACAAAGCTTTGTACTGTACAATGTACAGTAGGCTCAAGGCCGTATCTACAAACTGTGTGTAAGCTGTCTGCTACTATATGTATTACACTCTTGATCTACACAAGTCATTTCCGACCAAAACCAAGCTATTGCTTGAATTTATATTAATCAGAGTGCAGTTACCAATTGTTACTATTGATATAGGGATATTCCTATATGTTTGGAGTAATGCAACAGTCCCTTTAAAACACAATTCTATTTAGTCTGACTGCACTGACATCCCTGACAACATAAAGTCTGACTGCATATCCTGAGCTGCCACATCTAAGACAAGTGAGCCCACATAGTCTAAGGCAGTGGCGCCACCAGGGTTTGGTGGTTGAGGGGGCACCACAGATGATGTTGTAATGCCACCTCAGTTCGCCCAAGTCTGAGAAATTTTTGTTAATATTAAGGTTCCTTAGATGCAAAATGGTGAGCTCTTTGGGGTATTTTTTGAACTGATCACACATGGTTGGAAAATATCCATAATTTAGTGAATTCTAATTTTTGATTAGGTGAAAGAGGAGAGTATGCGTCCCTGAGATTGTATACAGCAGTGTGGGATCCTTCTTCCTTTGTCACTACATAAAGGTTCTGCCCTGGGGGAGGGGGTGTTCCCCTTCCCTTTAAGAAAGATTTGTTAATTTAAGGTTGCTTAGATGCATAATGCTGCTATCTTTGGGATATTTTTGGAACTGATCATATATGGCTGGAAAATATCCATAATTTAGTGAATTAAATTTTTGGTTAGGTGAAGTAGGAGAGTATGTTGTCTTAGAGAAGGGTATGTTGTCAACAAACCTCCTGAAGCCCCCCCCCCCCACCTTTTGGCTACTTTAATACCTTCTATTTGGGGAAAGGTTTTATGATTTTCCTTTGCTTCATTGTGTATTACATGTATAAAAGGGTATCTACAGTAAGGCTGGCAGACACCGGTATGAGGCCTCCTGGAAACTCTGGATTAATTATATAAAACGGAGCACTGATATCATACCTTTTACCTGATATCCAAATGATACTATAAAGTATGATGTCTAGCACTTTATCCTATATTAACTAATTTTGAACAAAGATCCAGATGAACAGCTGGAGGGAGAGTATTGGTGCAGGGAGGTAATATACTAATATTACACCTCCCTAATAGGTATAGCAAAAGTTGAGGACTGAAAAGCATGTTTCACAAAATGTTTTTTCGTCATAAATGTATTAACAATCACCATCTATACCCGGTAATGATTGTGTGCAAAGCGCTCAGTAAAAATTTTTGCAAAATGTACAGTGGCATACACATTCTTTCAACCTTCCACAGCATGCTGTAAATTTCGTTGAAAGATCCCATAGGCCCCTACAGAGGTTGGAGATCTATGTACTTCTCATTTTTGGAAAAGTGTTGTAATCAGAACAGAATAGTTCCATCTATTAAAACCTTAATAATGGTCATGGAGTGCAAACCGTGACGAATGCATCATGAAGCAAGCTGAAATTTTTCATTGAATAAGATTATCATGACAAAACCTGCATTTATACTCTGTGCATTGAGACACTTTCGATCAATTCCCCAACGAACCCATATGCCAATTACCACAAAGCCAGTCTTTCACCTGAGATATCGTAAACAGCTTTCAACATTTGTTGCTGTGCTTCTGCGGGAGTTGCTACCAGAACTTATTGATAACAAGGACAAAAATCTAAGGGTGAATCGTGAGGAGAACATGAACATTTTGATAGTCCGCCATGGCTTTCTGATAATTCTGATAATTTGAGAACCATTTGTGATAGAAAATGATTACAACAGATCCATCACTCCCTCAAAAACACTCCACACCTTACCCCCTCCAGAAATCTGTAGCTTATACACCTTTCAAGGATCATTTTAAAATTTTCAAAAAAATGTTCTGAAATTGACTGGGGGGCACGCACCCCCATGCGCCCTACCCCCACCCACCCTGTGCCGGCACCACTGGTCCAAGCTACCATAGAGAATTTTGAGTATGTTCCCATACTGTAGTGCAGCACTTCTCAACCGGTAGGATGCGAAGCTCTCCGGCAGGTGAGCCGCGAGATCCGCCATAAAAGTAAAAAAATAAAGAAAAAAGAATAAAATTTCTGTAACTTGGGCCTCAGAAAAATTCTGAGAGTCAAAGTGGTCCTTGAGTTAAAAAAAGGTTGAGAAGCGAGCTGCTGTAGTGTATTTTAAAACATATCCTGCGACTGGGGAATTTATGTCCCTGCAGCTGTAAACCATAGTTTGACCACGGATGCCACTTAAAAAGTATATAGCAATAACCCCTGATTTGACTGCTGACTGCAGGCAATAGCTGTTCAGTGCTAGCCTACAGTAGGCTAGCTGTGTGGATTCCCTAATTACTATATTCTCTGAAAGATCATAATTCTTTACCATTTGATGATTACGACTTACTTAGTACTAGACAGCTCTCATGTACCTACTAGGCCAATACTGTAGATGGGACACTCAAATTATAATGTTGCATGAACCTTCATTCGTACCCTTAGTTTCAAGAACATGGATCCTGATAAGCATGGTATATCCTGCACTCCTGTAGTTACCCTGAAAATTTCATGCGTAAGCTGGTGATCTATCCCCATAACCCAGTAAGTACCACTGACTTACCAGTGCTGATGGTTGTCTTGCATGCTTCAAATGGGATGCCTGTGACCTTCAGAAATGTGTAGAGGGTTCTTGAAGGTTGTGACATCATATCGTAGTAGAGGCACAATTCATTACTCATGATTACTGGTGGTTGTTGAGGAACACGTGCGGGTCACCTCTCACTCAGAATTTTAATTTGATGTTATAGCCAACACCATGTTCTATATGTCGGACACCGAACAGCTTAGTTAATACTAAGTTATCTCTCATCAATGCCACTATAAACTACTAATTAGTTTGTAATATAGGATAACATATGGGCCTACGATTTAATTTGTATCTTTTACTTACGACCGGTGCACTCAAGTCGTTTATATACACAATTCTGATTGTATTATCTCGGGCAAAGTTCTGATTATCACGATAGTGCAAAGTACGGTAGCAAAGTATGTAACCTGCGATTCGAGAACAGAGACTGGAGTCACATCGCGACTAGGAACACCTGCGGAACGTACTCAAGCTCTATTCTTCCAACGCTATCTCGATCACAACTACAGTAAATATAAGTTAGGCATACCGCAGGTAGCTATGCAGTATAGAAAGCGTGCTCAGCTGGCCTGGGATGAATGTGAGGATGAATCCCAGGATGAATCCTGTGATAGCTTCAGATTGGTACTGGCCTGGATAGGGAGTACAACACATCTACAAATTATCTTTCAGCAGTTCAGTTTAATCAGCGTCACACTACACGGCTGGGAGATGCAACTCAACTCGCAAGCCCGTAGCCAAAGGAAGGGTGAGGGAGAAAGGGGGCGGGAGAAAGGGGAGGAAGAACGGGGAAGGGAGACGGGGAAGGGAGGACGGGGGAGGGAGGACGGGGGAGGGAGAAGAGAAAGAGAGAAAGGGGAAGAGAGAAAGGGGGAGGGAGAAAGTAGGGGGAGGGAGAAAGTAGGGGGAGGGAGAAACTAGGGGGAGGGAGAAGAGAGAAAGGTGGAGGGGAGGGAAAGATGGAGGAGAGGGAAGGAAGGGGAACGGGGAAGAATCCCCTACAAAAATTGCGACCCCTAGAAGACAGTGTTGTAACGAGTCATGACCCGATCACTCGAGTCATTAATTTCCAAAAGGGAAATGACTCGAACAAATGTATCAGAAATAATACAATGATTCGAGTCACTGACTCGACTCGAGTGACAATGAAAGTAGTAAAATTTAATGACTTGACTCGACTGCAAAATTGAGTGACACGTCACAACACTGCTAAAAGATCAAAAGTTAAATTGCCTTTATTTTAGTATAGTCACCTAAGATAAATTTCGCCACTGGAAACTATCTCACCCCCTTCACTACCTTGCCTGGCCAAGGGCCTACTGTCGCCCTTGTCGGGGCTTCAGGGGAGCAGTCCCCCATCGATCTTGGACTCCCTGTCTCGCAAATTCTGGTGCTACGTACCCCAGCGTTGGGATTACATATTTTACAGTACCTGTGACTATCCCGACCTTATGTCTCCCGAAGGAACTGGAAAAATTCTTTGACGGAAGAATCACGGCCTCAGTGCCCCCCCCCCCATATGATGTCATTTATAGGAAAATGCAAAACATTCAAACATTGAACAACATCGAGCGTGAATTAGGATATGAAATACGGTGCCATCACTTAAGGGTGCAGGCGAAAGGGGGTGTTGGCCCTAGCTGCCCCCGGCACTTCTACTTGTATGCCATAAAGCTTAAATCTAGAGCACTGCTATATAGTTATTTATTCAAATTGATAATCCACGTTTTCGTAGCTAGTGTCAGCCAGTAAAGTGCTCGACCCCGAATGTTAAGTACGTGGGTTCAAATCGACCCGGAGACTTAGCAGTCAGTCTTTTCCCCTTCCGGTTTTTTGAGTTGATCTACTATTTTTTTTCCTCTACTCATTCTCGCTTTTATCGATTCTTCTGCGTTCCCATTTTTGCACTTTTTCTTGTCTTAATTAGGATTCGTTCTTTACTTATGTCCTCCTGTTAATTTCGGAATTAGGTCAATACACGTAGGCTATTTGCATAAAGCCAACATTATCAGGTCGTGCATTAGTATTGTATGGATGTAGGCTATTTCAATTTTGAAATGAAACGGATTCCATATTACATGTAGTTAGCATTTGACACAATAGGTTTCCATAAAAACAACCAGGGGCGCAAATCCCGGGGGCAAGGGGGCCTTTGTCCCCTCAAGTGAAAAAGTGGGGGCCAAACCCTAATTTGCCCCCCTTCCCCCAAATGTGAATCGCAATACTCATTTTTTTCGCCGCTTGGTCACTTTTGACATCCCTTTGATAACAGCACATGACAACAATACAATTATAGGCTATAACTGACATAGTATTTGAATGTCTGTTGACCAAGGCCGTATGGAATATCATCTGAAGATGAAACCCGGCGCAGACGAATCAATTTTCAGTCGAAAACACTTAAGACATGTCTTAGTTATACCTTCACTTCGTTTCCTAATCTAGGCCAGAGCGATCTATCTCTGCATTTTGGGCCACGGTTCGTGAAGCACATCAGTAGTATTAATTAACTTTGTGCCCTAACTAACCCTTTTGACAAGTGTAAATGTTCTAAAACCCAGGAGCCTTTGCACTAAAAAACTTCCGTTCGAAATAATCTTTCTGCAGCTTCTGAAATACTAAAACCCAGGAGCTTCCGGGGGCTTCGCCCCCTAGACCCCACCAGGGGCCCTAAGGCGGGCCCCTTGACCCTACCCAGGGCTTCGCGCTCGCGGTGCACGCAGTTTCAAATCCACGCGTACACCGTATTCGTTTTCGCCCCCCCCCCCCCACCACACTCTAAAACAGAGATTTGGGCCCCTGAAAACAATGGTTACTTTAGTAGCCGGGCCATTGTTTTTATTGAGACCAAACTAGCCTGCAGCCTTTCCAAAGCAACTCTTCACCGTCTCTCTGAAGCTTCGAAGCATGACATGAATATTCAAAAGATTACCTATTTCAAAATACTTTCCTTCCAATGTCACTGCGGATTGAAAGATTGTTGTACCCCTTGGAATCTGCCAACAATAGGTGACTACAGTAGCGTAGCTAGGATGTTTTGTTTGGGGGGCTCGGGGGGCTGGAGATTTTCGTGGGGGGCTCCCGCTTACTATCTAATCGGAGCGCCACCATAGGTTGGCGCGAAGCGTACCAAGAAAATTTGAGATTTTAATACATCCCAGATGGCCGGAAATGGCACTTGCCAGGCTTGATAGCAGCCATCAAGAAGTGCAATTTTTGTGAACAAAATGTTAAGTTTGATTTTATTTTATTAAAAATTTCTGTGAGGCTGATTAACTCAGCTGCTCGGACTTTTGGTCCAAGGTTTGCAAGTTTGAATCCCATTTACTCAGTGGCATACCCCAGGATTTCTCTCACGGAGGGGGGATGCAGTATGTTGTGTGATCGCCAGTGTGGGGAAGGGGTCTAAGGGGATTCTTCTATTCTCTCGCAGCAGTTTCGTTTTCTCTCACAGTTCCATTCAAAATAGCTTCACTAGTACCCCAGCCCCTTATCAAGTAGCTCCTACACCGTAGGTTGCCAACTCTTAGTACACAGTTATCTCTTAAGTTCGGTAAATTCATGATCCTTGACTGCGTGGTTTTTTCTCGTTCGTTCGTTCGTTCGTTCTAGAGAAACTTTACAAGAAAATTTGTATAGAAGTGATAAAATATGACAATAGAGACCACTTGCAGGTTAAGAGACGTTGAAGTCTAAGAGATTTTAGCGAGTGAAACTCGGCACAAATGTTACAAAACACTATAACACTATAGGCCTAACAAAAAAAAGAGGGGCAGTCCAACAACATGCCTCTACAAACAGTGGTGTAGCCAGGGGGGACAGGGGGGCGAGTTGCCCCCTCTGGAAAAATCTTGGGGGAAATTTTGAAAGTGAATATATGGTGAAATTTGCCCATGATATGGTAAAATTTTAAATTTCTCAACCAGTACACTTTACTTATTTACATGGGCGTCAATCCTGGGGGATGGGGGGACTTGCATTTCGATGGGTGGGGGACACGATATCATATGTCCCCCCCCCCCACATTTGCGTCTCGTGGCTCTATTTGACTGGCTTTTTGAGTGGCATGTAGGTTTGTTGGGCAATTATTAAGTGTCTCGATGCAGATTCTGAATGTGGATTTCGTCAGGGAAATCTTATTTAATGTTAAAATTTCTGCGCGCTTCGCGCGCATGCGTCACGGTTTGCACTCCTTCTCATGACCATTAAAAAGGTAATTATACATGGAACTATTCTGATCACAACACTTTCCGAAAACAGACATATATCTCCAAACATCTGTAGGGGCTTCGCATCAATATGGGATCATTCAATCAGTGGCAGAGGGGAGGGCCATTCGGCCATGCCCACCCTCACTGATGCCTATTTTTTTAGTTCCTAAAAATACATAAATTTTTTAACACAAATTTTACTTCAAAAGGTAACATATGTGGCACCAGATTTCACGTAAGGACACCTAATTTTTCAAAAAATTTCTTAGACCCCTCCCCCAGGCCAGCGGTCACACAACATACTGCATGTCCTCCTGGAGAGAAATCCTGGGCACGCCACTTCATTCAGTCTAATTTGTAGCATGATGTTGAAGGTTGAAAGTACGTTGTTGCCGTTAAACACTTTCTAAAAATTTTTACCGAGCGCTTAGCCGAAGTTATTATCGGTATAGATGGTGATTGTTTATACACTTACGACTATAAAGCATTCTGAAAACGCACTTGCTAATCCTTCACATCTTTGCTATACTACGATCAGCTCCAAAAATATCCCAAAGATAGCACCATTTTGCATCTAAGCAACCTTGAATTAACAAAATTTCTCAAAAGGGGAGGGCTACCCCCCTCCCCTTAGACCCCTCCCCCAGGATGACACCTTTACATAGTCACAAAGGAAGGAATCCACTGCCTTATACAAACGCAGGGTGAATAAAAAAGGGGCAATTAACGCCCCGCCACTGCAGTTAGTAAAAACATCCAGCCAGTCGGAAAAATTAGAATTCACTAAATTATGGACATTTTACAGCCGTGTACGATCAGCTCAAAAATATCCCAAAGATAGCACCGTTTTGCACCTAAGCAGCCTTAAATTAACAACAATTTCTCAAAGGGGAGGGGGACTCCCCCTCCCCTTAGACCCGTCCCCCAGGACGACACATTTATGTAGTGACAAAGGAAGGATCCCACTGCTGTACACAAAACGCAGAGCGCATAACAAAGTGCAATTTAAATGCCTCCTCTCAGGTGGAAAAAACATCCAGCCGGTCGGAATTTGGAACCTTCACACCCCCAAATATATCACCCTAGCAACGGGCCTGGTCGGGTCCATGATCTCCGACAATGATCCACGCTGAGAAGCGTTGTTTCAGCTATTTTGGGACATAATGGAAATAACATCTTGAAGTAATTCCGTGGACTCCGTGTATTTCACCTGGCAGATCATCTATGATGGTCATGTTAACTTTGAAATGATAACTCTTATTAGAATAGGACAACGTCAGTCATCACAAGGGGGGGGGGGGAGGAAAGAGCCTATAGGAAGAGGCCCCCTCTTCAAAACCAAAGGGATTGGTTTGTGCTAAGTCATGTATGTCCCCCGTCCCCCCCCCCCCCACATTTGAATACGGGTTGACGCCCCTGCTTATTTAAAAGTATATGCCACTATGTCCTCATTAGGGTTTTCAGAGATGGAATGATGGCACCATGCAACGTTGTACTAGTTATGTTTCACTATCTGTTTTATACAGCATGGGATCTCTCCCTCCCCCAATAATTTCAAACGACGTGTTACAAAAGAAAAAAAGGGAAGAGTTTTCTTTGACAGACAAAAATACATGGCAATTAATCAATTCGGTTGGCAGGTGAGATCTTCATTGAAAACAATAACAAGAAATAATGGCGCCCTGGTCTAATTTGTCAAAGCATAGCTTAACCGCATGCATGCAGTATCAACCGTACCGTACAATGTACACTGTACATGCTGCTGCACGCTGCACCAGGCTTCAGTACAAAGAAGTGCATAAAAAGCTTATTTTGGTTGCCCCTTGGGAAGTCTTGGCCCCCTAAAAAGAAATTCTGGCTACGCCACTGGGTGTGACAAAGTTGGGCCGGTTTCTGCATGAAATTGCGTCCTTGAAGCCTTTGCAATCCACGTTTGACGCACTTCACCAAACCACAGGGAGCTAGAGAAAAGGTCCATAAAAGTAGTATGTCCGGATGCATGATCGAGTAATTATTTATCCCAGTAGCGTAGCCAGAGGGGGGCAGGGGGCAGACTGCCCCCCCCCCGGGCGAAAAATCGAAGTAAAATCGGGACGACGGAAAAATGAAAAAAAAATAAACGAAGGGAAAAAGAGGGAGAAGGAAAAGGGAAGGGGAAGAGGAAAGGGGAAGAAGGGAGAAAAGAGAAAAAAAAGGAAAATAACAGGAGAAAAGGGAAACAAAATAATAAGAATAGGAATCATTATCGATGGAAGGATAGGATGGAGAGAAGGAAACGGGCTTGATGATGTAGAGCACTGGTTCAAATATCGACGGGACGAGTATACTGATACAGGTGGGACTAGGGACCGTGGAAAAGACCAAAGGGAATGAGAAAGAGAAGGGCTAAGAAGGCAGAAACGGGACGAGGGATGAAGCGAGGCAGATTGTGCATGAGAAAGAGGAAAAGATGAACTAGGAAAGGGAATAGAGAACGTTAGACGGACAGACTATGGAGCAGAGCAGTCAGAGTAAGGGGATAGAAAAATGGACGTAAAGCAAGGCTGTCAGTGTGGGAGCTGTAGGGATAGTAGCTACCGTCCCGATTTTTATTTTTAATCACTATCAAAAAGGGATACTTAAAATAAATGTCCCGGTGCAGATTTTCTTTCAAAGTCACACAATGAATGGAAAGTATCCAGTTGCGTTGCCACTTATTGAGGTTTGGTGTCAGAACCCTAATGAGTGGTCAAGAAAAATTGCCAAGAGAAACTATAAGCATGAATTTGAATATAACATGGGCAAGCTCCACCCATATTTTGCTTTCCCAGCTGACTAGATATAAAGTGATAAATCTTAGCTCTATGCACTTACATTTTATTTTGTTCTCAGGGGACCTCCTGGTGTGGCTGACTTTGGCAGCAATCCTCCTAACATCTTAAAACCCAAAATATGTAGTAATTTTGGAGTGTAACGTAGTAGCGTGCGCAATGGGGGCCGGGGCCATGGCCCCCACCGTTGTAAGTAGTCGGGGGAAATCGGAAGCAGTCTGACCGAGACTGGCCGAGCATCAGGCGCACTCTCCCTCCCCCAATTGGCCGTTATGGGTGTTTTAACATGCTTCAGAATGTGTCAAATATAGCACCATTTTTCATCTCAGCGAGCTTCTAAAAGCAAAAATTCCCCTCCCCCGGGACGGCGAACAATCAATTTTTTGTCTCTCTATTATAACAATAATCACTAAACAAATAGCAGTCTGAAGAACGGTCAATCATCTAGTTATAAAGATGACTACCTTTATACCGGTCATTAGGCAAGCGTGAAGCCAGGGGGTGGAGGAAGGGGGCAGCCGCCCACCTTATTTTTAGTATTTTATTATGTTTACTTTTTACAATAGTGCTAGTGTTTCCCCTTTTTATATGCGATAAATAGGCCCGGGAAGTGCCATTTCCAGCCATTTAGGAGGCATTTTGGACCAAAATTTCCTTGCAATCCGCGCCACCATCGGTTGGCGCGGAGCGCTGAGAGACTTTCTATGAGCTGCGTCCCTTCCACTTCCTTGACATTTTTTTTGCTACGCCCCTGTTAATAGTTTGCGTCTAGCCACTTGGACTTTTCTCTGTGCCAGTCGGTGGAATTCACAGTCTACCCCCACCTCACAAATCCTGCGCACGCCACTGGTGTAACGTACAACACCCCGGGAAGGATCATTTCCTCAGTGTAATTTGGGAAGGCATTTTGGCCAAAATATTCCCTGTACACGCTAAAAACGATTTGGTCAAATTGACCAATGACTGGGTCAACTATGCACCGAACCAAATATGGTCAAATATTTTGACTAAACTATGGTCAAATTTGACCACTTATTGGTCAAATTTGACCGCTTATTGGTCAAAGTTGACCCTAGTTTAGACAAACTATTTGACCATTTTTGGTTCGGTGCATATTTGACCCAGTCATTGGTCAATTTGACCAAACTGTTTTTAGAGTGTACGCTTCGCGCCTAACTGGTGGTGGCGCTCCGCGATGATAAAGTCTCAAAGGGTCTCCCTGAAGAAAGGCATTGATCTCTCAAGAATGATTCCTCCTCGATCTTCTGATCTTACACCGAGTTTACCACTGACTGTTCACCCCGGTTTCATCAAATCGAGTTATGGTAAATAGTTAAATTGTGATCATAGTGACTATAAGTTCGCATACTGATAAGGCCATTTGAATATCAATTATTCTCATGCCCCCAACTCTATTCCGAAGCTTCCGGACTTGTCCCGTTGTGATAAACTGGACCCAAAAGAAACGGTGGGGTACCCACTTCTACAATTAGTTTGAAAAATTATGAAATCGGGACGAAAATTTTCATTTTGCCCCACCCCCCCCCGGCCGAAGACCCTGGCTACGCGCCTGATTTATTTCCCCCCCCCCTTTTTTTTTTTTAAAAAAAAACAATGTTCGGTATGGATTTCTTTTTTTTTTTTTTGTTAATCTAGAGGTGATTGGGTGAATATTTTATGAGACTGGGCGCAAAGGAGTGACCTTGCTCCGGCAGAGAAGATAAGGGCCAAAATAATCTGAGTGACAATGAGAGTGAAAGTCAATAGCTGCAAAAGTGGGGAAAATAAAATATACCCCAATCTCCCTGGGGTTTCGCCCTGTCAGTGTTCAGTGGCCCAGTGTTGACCTGTTTTTACTCCAAAAGGGAACAGAATCATCTACGTACACCTCAAATTTTCGGCATCTAAGTTCGAACATGATGCGATACAAAAGTCACGGTGACATTAGGCTAGGCCTATACGTTAAACACTTAAGTAATCAAGTGTATGAACACATCGTGCAACGTACGCTATGTGAAAAGGCATTGTGTAAAAGCTTTCTTCCAATCACCAACTCTTCGTTGCCCTTTCATTTCACTTCACACCCCTCCCTATCTTTCCCAAATCCCTGTCAACCCTTTCGGGGCTTAGGATGTTGGCCCGTCGGGGACGGATCGAGCCAATGGCATTAAAACCAGCCGCTTGGCCCCACGCCCCTCAAGGAAGCACTTTGCTCTTGGTAAAGCCTGAATTTTAATTAACAAGTTCGATTTTCTACACCTTAAGCTACTGTCAAGACCAAATGCAGCTTGTGATGTGGCCTCATATATTTATTTACGCATCGTGCACATTTTGAATCATGTGCACTGCAAAATCGGAACATTACCCATTTAGCTGTTTAGAGAAATCACGTGCATAATTCCTAGATTACGTCAGTGAGCTTTGTAGAGGGAGGAGACTGACGAAAGCAACTGTGAAGAGTGCAAAGCACATCCCCTTCCCTGAGCAAAAATTTTCAGTTTCAGGGGGAGAAATGTCCTTTTCTGGACAAAAGTTATGTCATGACTTTTTGCCAAGGGGAAGATTTCAGCGTAAACACCTTCCGCTCCTTGTGAAACTTCAGGGATTACATGCTTTATAGTAGACGTCAAATTGATGTGATATAACATATATAGCATAATATAGAAAAGAATAGAAGAAAAAAAGAAATGGCAAAAAGAGGAAGGAAACTAGAGCACCAATGGTGCTGAAGCTCATACCTTCAACTAAGTAAGGGTCCCTGGCTTGTAGTCTTTGTTAGTACAAGCATCGTATGACTTTAAATGATGTCAAATGGCTTATGACCCCAAATCTCACATACCCTGATGGCACCTTCCTGAATGTCACAAAAAATTTATCATGCTATCTTTGCTTTGTAAGTTGTTTCATGAATACAATTTAAGAAAGCTACAGCCCCTAGGGCCCATCTTTGGCCTTGGACCCCAAACTTTGGACCAAAATTCCACAATTAAAACCAGAAACAGATCACTAACCAAACATCATTATAACAGACTGTCAACTCTGTTAAACATTAACTGGAGGAAAAGAATCTCTTGCAATACTACACAAAATGGACCCTATGGTCCATCTTGTGCCTTGGACCCCAACTTGTTAAACACCCTGAAGGTACCACTACCCCAATATAATTATGACAAACCATCAACATTGTACAAGAGAATCTGCAAGTGTAAGCAATTTGCAAAATGTCATATAAAGGGCCATAGGGCCCATATAGGACCTTAGACCCAAACTTCAAGAACACCATAAACAGATCATTTACCAAGCATCATTATGACAGGCCTTCAACTCTGTTTAAACATTAACTGGAGGAGGAATTGACCATTTTGCAATATTTCACAAAATGGACCCTAGGGTACATTGGGCCTTGGACCCAAAATTTCTGTACACCCTAAAAGAACCATTAACAGAGGATCACCATGACAAACACACCCACGTGCTCTGACAATGCACACACAATGGAAATTGCCCATGGAAATCCCATTAAGCAGTTCCCTTTAAACTAACCTAAACAACTGCACAGGATTGACCTCTTCTACACAGACAGTTTTAAAGAGGTTGCAGCACAAAGAAAAATAGGTAGAAAAGTGATTTTGTGAGACTGGTAAAATAGAGGGGTGGCACAAAATTGGTTAGAAAGGTATCAAAAGTATTCTTCATCCCAAATTGGAGAAGTAATTTGTAAGGACCATTAACAGAACTTCATTATGGCAAATCATCAACACTGAACCACACAATTTGTAGGAGAAAAAGTATTTTGTGAAATTTCATACAATGATTGGGCCCACATGGGACCTTAGACCAAAATTCAAGAACACCATACTGAGATCACTAACCAAGCAATATAATGAGAGGCTGTTACCTCTCTTTACACATTTAATAGAGAAGAAGTTATTACTTTGCAATTTCAAAATGGACCCAACGGTCCATTTTGGGCCTTGGACCCAAAATTCCTGAACACCCCGAAGGGACCAATAACAGAGTAACATTATGGCAAACCATCAACACTGTACAAGAGAATTTGTAGGAGGAGAAGCATTTTGTAGAATTTCATAAAATGGGCCCTAGGGTCCACATTGGACCTTGGACCAAAAATTCCTGAACACCCCAAATGGCCCACCACCCAAGGAACATTGTGCCCAAGTTTCAAACAAATCCATGAAAGCATGTGGGAGGAGAAGCATTTTGAACAAGTGTGGACAGATAGATAGATAGATAGATAGATAGATAGATAGATAGATAGATAGATAGATAGATAGATAGAGTGACGCCGCGTGATCACAATAGCTCACACCAGCATGCTGGTATGAGCTAAAAACATTGCATAATATAAAGACAATTTCAAAATTCCTGATAGTAAGCTGAAGAAAATATATTTATTCCATGTTCCATTCATTTTGTATGCATTTCAGATTATTGGTAAAACAAATTTTATAGCTGCTTGGAAAAAATTTATAAATACAGTAATTGTAAATATCCCTCATGTCAAAATCCCTGATAGTAAGCTGAACAAAAATATTTCATATTCCACTCATTTTGTATGCATTTCAGATCATTGGTAAAACAAAATTTCACAGCTGCTTGGGAAAAAATTATATGGTTCAAATAAATATCCTTCATGCTGCATGATTACAGATCAGCTGCCACCTATTACCATCAAATTTCAGTTGCATGTGAAAGAGTAATGTACACTGACTTTTCAAAGGCAAGGGGTCTGCTTCCCCCCCTGCCCCCCAGAGAATACTTGGTATTTTCAGGCAACACATTTGCTGTTTGGGGGCAAACATGCATTAAAATTCTCTGCACAAGTACATCCCCCCCCCTCCTCACCTTTGAAACTGGAAGTTGTTCCAAACAGTTATGGCCATGGCCTCTAGACAACACATACATGTGATGTGAGCAATCAGTTCAGTATCAGTACACATTGCCAAAGACATGTTTCAATCAGACTCATTGTAAGCTAGGTATATTCACAGGTGAGCATGAACACAGAATAGAAAGCCCTTTAATTCAAGGTGGGCAAAGCTGCAAAATATGCCCTGAAAGAACCACAAAGAGCATAAAATAGTGCATAGCATGCCTACAAATCCCCTCCATCTTCCCCCTCCCCCAAGGTCACCTACTCTTACCCACCTCTAGCCCCCACTGGGGGTAATTCTATTTGCATCTTGATATCTTCATCAGTTTTAACAAAACCAAAAACCACATCAAACAGAAATCATATTTAAATGACAACATACTAGTTTACAACTTGAATACTTCGCATTTAAGCAGCTATGGCATCCCCAAAAGACTATTTAGGAATAGCCCTGCAGTTCTAAATAGAGTCAGTGACTGCACTTTGATTGACATTCATTCAAATAGTAACTCCACTCTTGTTGGTCATGATGACTAAAAAAGTCACTTGTGTTCCCAATTAAGCTCACACACAGCTTAATGGCCTTGAGCAGTTGAAACTCAGTGCAGGATACTGTAGCTCTGTCTTGGGAAGTGAACTAGACAGGTGTTTTGTTTAAACTGAAGGAGGGGCTAGAAGTACTGTAAACTTAGTAGGGAGAATTTTTACAACCTGGGGTGAGATTGCAGAGCCTTAATGTCTTCTAAAATGGTCACTGAAACACACTATTATGACTACAACACACAAGCTAAAAGTACAAACCAGGATTGTCATCAAATCCAGACTTGAGGACACACTCAAAAGCTACAGTACCTAACACAGAAATTTTAAGACTATTTCCCTTATTGAAGAAACACAGTGATTTCAAACAATGGCTTATAAACTCAAGTCACTATAATAGTTGAGTTGAAGAAAAAAGAGTGACTTGGTTACAACATTGGTTTAATTAACATACCACAGGATGAGCTACAATACTTATAAAACTGATGAAAGGGATACCAGTTTCAAAAACTTAAAGAGCATTCACCCTAACTTAAATTTACATGCTCACTTATTCTAAGGTGAGAGTGAATACCTTCACTAACATCAAATTGATGATTGTTAAAATAGTGTTTCCTTTTGTCTAGGTAAACTCCTTGGTTTACCTGTACTAAACAAACTTTTTGTTGCTGGACATCATCTTATAAGGTAACTCTGTGAAATAAATAACCAAAGATCCAATACTTTATTTTCAAATGATGCTTCCAAGCAAGGTTGGGGGATGGCAAACCGGGGTGGTGCCAGAATTTTTGCTGGTATGGAGGCTAAGCTCCCCAACAGGGGAACCAGCAATATGAAGCCCTGACAAGGGCAACAGGTTGCTGGAAAGATGTCAGAAGCAGAATTTTGGGTTCATATTGAAAAAAATTGAACCATTTTGGGCTTAAGTGAATACAATTAGAAAATACTGGCTTTTTATTGAACAAATACACCCTAATTTAGAGCAAAATCAAGTAAATCAAGCCTGCTCCTCGTGCAACCCTATGAATTCTGACTCCAATCTTAGGCTTATCATATCAATCACTTGGTTTAGTGTAATAACTGTTTTTGTCTCAAATTAAACCACTCCAGGCTAATTCCAGCGTGACTGACGGGACAATTTCACGCAATTTTCTTTTTTGAAAAGCTTGTAGAAAAAAATGTGCTTGGCTTAGCCAAAAAAGTTATAATGTAAATTAACAAGAAAAAGTCATATTTCAATTTGAAAAACACAGGCTGAATCTAAATCATTAAACAGCTGTATGGCTGCAGTTTGAAATCAGAGTGACTGACGGGACAAGAAAAACCATCACTTATCAGAAAAAGTAGATTCATGCAGAATTCTATCTGTTCTCGGAGGAGATTAATTGGAAACTCTTCTTAAAATTAATCATTGGTACATAAACAACCAGGAAACATTAAATTCATTTTAATAAAATTTACAAATTGCAATATGTGGCTCATCAAAATCGTGACTGACGGGACGTGACTGACGGGACATTTTTGTCACATTTTTCTCAACATATTTGCAAGCCATTTTCAAGTCTTCAAAATGTATGTTCTTTTCTTAAAAGTAGTAAACAATGGAAAACAGTAGTTTTAATATCATTTGAATCAATAAATAACTATTTTTGTTAAATATTTTCTCACCTCCAATTCAGCAGAGGTGTTTGAGTATTATAAACACCTCAGAGTATTGTAGAAATGAATCAGTGATGGAACATTGGACATTGTTTTCACAAATTTCTCTTTCCTATGCCAAACAACATCTCTCTTTGGCTCAAATTTGTATGATGTATCACCTTCTGCAAGTTTCAAGTTACCGTGTATGGTATATACTGGTAATTTTTGACATCAAGAATCATACCATAATATGTGACCATGTCATACATCACTTCAGCTCGTGTTCCAGTACCAACATTGAGATGATCTTGCACAGAGGGTGATGTAAGGCATCATATACTAGGACATTACAACTGGCTTACTTTTGGGGCTGGTATGGGACAGAAATAATCCCCTCCTTGAAACTGAAGTACTGTAGGTAGGATTGTTCTCCTATTGAGCTGAAGTGAGAGGCATTTTCAATGTGTATGGTGCCAATGATTGGAAAATAGTGGGCACTTTTTATTCCAAGAATGGAAAATACAGTATCTCCACACTATGTGGAGTCCAGTTTGCTGAATTGGGATTTCATGTCATCTTGTGACATACTGTATAATATTGATGAGGTTAGGACATACCACTCAGACAACATTTGCAAATTCCTCAGATGTGTTCATATCAAGTTTTCCAGCCAAGACACTTTCAAAAAACTGGTGCTCAAAAGACCCGCAATCGCATTGATACACCCTTTTCCATGGGAAGTTATTAAAAATGCCATGTAGTGGGTATCTCATTCCAAGTGATGCTGCATAACGAAAAGTTTTGTTTGAAGTGTTGTGCAGTTCCACAGACTACAGTTGTAGTTTTTGTACCTATACATCAGGATGATTCTTTTTAAATTTGTCAAGTATGGCCTGATTGAAGAGGTAAGCAGCATGTTTGTCATGACTTTTGAAGTCTGAAATAACTACATACGAATCTGAACATAATTCTTCCTGTAGTACATCATACTACTATACAGAGAGAGGATGAATTTTGTTTCCAGTAGACTGGTTGGATATCATCTTGTTGTTTGTGCGTATAGCTTTTACTGAAATGAGTGTGAATGAGGATCCGAGGGGCGAAACAAAACGTTTAAATTCCCGAAGGAGTTCTGCTCCCTGAAGGATCTACATCCCCAAGGGACAACTTCAACTGAACATGACCAACCTCACAACCTTCAGACCTTAACATCATGGGTCTGTCATGCATGGTCCCATTCTTGACTGGCTGAAAAGACTATTGTACATATGATCTTAGCTACAGTAAAAGGCAGAGAAGTGCATGTACAGTGTAACTTGCTCAGTACAGATGTGCATAGAGTAGAGAGAAGTGGAGCACTGAAAAGGGAATATTTACAAAGTATGTCATGGACTGAAGAAAAATGTACAATTTATTTTATTTTGGAATGTACAACTGAATTTTTTATGTCATATGACATATTAAAATGTTGAGATTGATGCCACTGTGCATAATATTTGCCTCAAATTTTGAGCAGAAGTGACAGTCACAGAGTGAAAATGCATGTGACTGACGGGACAAATTGTGACTGACGGGACAGAATGTGACTGACGGGACGAATTTTGAAATTAAATATTTCTGTTATTAAATACCACTGAACTTTTTTTCTCAGGTTTTCGTATGAGTCTAACTTACTAGAAGATAGATTATACTTAAAATAAAAAATGTACAAAAAAGTATAGAAAATAAACAACTTTCTTACGTTTTTTCGTGACTGACGGGACATTTCAACACCCAAATTTGAAATCTGTATTATATATACATAATGTTTCTATTTGGGTGTAATTCATATCCTGCACTACAGTTAAGGTGCCAACACTGACACTGAACTATTAATAAATTTCTTTGGTGCTTTTGTACTGTATCACTTGGGATCGATATTTTTGTACAAATTTGGGTCTCTCACAACCCCCTCAGTCTTCCCATCTTCAAATTGTCATAAAAATACATTGAATTACAGCAGGCGCAAAGCGAAACTAGTTTCTGACATCTTAGACAGTCTACATTAAAGGAGGAAAACAATTGGAAGCATTGAATAAACTTTAAAAATTCATGCAAGTGCAACATTTCTACGGAATTAGCCTCCAATTCTTTTTCCGTCTTTTTTTTTCTGCTATTTCTTTAGTTTATGCAAGACTAACATTGAGAGAGTGAAAAGGAAGATGATCAATACCCAATCATGACCTCTCTAAAACGAGACGCCAAGTTTTAATGTGGCAGTGCAAAAGAAACCCATCAATTGGCCAAAGCTCACCTCAGACTACCTGATTATACAAAATGCAAGTCATGTAACTATCTTGACAAAGTTTCTTGGTTACAACTAAACGAAAGAACTGCTCTGGACTTCAGCTTAAGGCATTCTTTGATACTTCTGTGGTACTTCCTTCCCAGCCACAGAATACAACTCTTCAATTGTCTCTACAAAAGGTGGATTTAATTCCTGACTGACTCTTTCCAACCATACAGACATCTTTGGAAAACCCTCCAGAGGTTCATAACCTACCATGGCAATCTGCAAGATCTGTAAAATGGAAGTAAATAAACGGATGACTTAATATTTTGGAATTTTCACAATTAACATGTGGCCTTTTTATGCAGAATGTGAGGTTTAATATTAAGAAAATGTACAGGTTATGAAATAATTCAAGACATACACTGCCGAAAACATGTTATTTCAAAAGAAATCCAAAGCAAGTAATTTGAGTTGTATAAGGAGGACATCACAACTAATTGTGCAATGAACTTCTTTCAAATTAAGAGAATAAATTTGAACACTTTGACCTCAGCAATGGAATACACTGTAAAGATGGGAGTTGGATGAAAGTGATCACTGTACCAAGTATATGAAAAAGTAACTTTGATATTGGCAGTATGGAATGTACAGTATGAGCAGTACATAGTACTCTGTGTCAAAGTGTAGACTCTGAATGGCAAAGGTTTGGAGCATTTTAGCTCCTTGATGTAAATCTCGTACTACATTTGGGCATTTTGGTCACATCTGTGATCCACATTCCAACCTCAGAAATAGACTTCTGTCATTCTAGACTTAGAGTTAACAACAAGAAGCTAGCACTAACGTACTGTAACCCTAGCTCCTAAGCAGTTTACCCAGTACTTGAAGCTGTTGTGACGAAGACATGAACAGAGCTGCTGATATTTAGACTGGCTACAATGGATGACTGAAGACTTTT
Organism: Holothuria leucospilota; assembly: GCA_029531755.1. Classification (NCBI taxonomy): domain Eukaryota; kingdom Metazoa; phylum Echinodermata; class Holothuroidea; order Aspidochirotida; family Holothuriidae; genus Holothuria; species Holothuria leucospilota. Next base: position 25,855,049 of record CM055964.1, on the reverse strand, counting down.
TGCCATTAAAGCAATCAATGAGATAGATGTCAGGCTACTCCAAAACTTTTCACTGAGGTCCAGAAGAATATAACAACCAAGAGGTGTACTTGGTCTTTACAAGCAAACTGTTTGAATCCTTGATTTTCTATGTAAGTCTTGAATTTAAGCCTAGGCTAGGTAACTAAGGTCCTACATTATGTCCTGTATACAGTATGTTAGGCTGTGGACATGGGGAATAAATGGAGAAAGTCTGAGAAATATTAACCATAATTAAAGCCAGTTTGAGTATGAATATAGACATTATCAGGAAAATTACATTCCTTTCTTATATTCAAGCAAAACATGCACTCACTATATCTTATCAACTGTAAAGTTACTGAGGTAGTAACAGAAGTTAACATAAACTCTGGCATTTGAAGCATCCATTTTCAACTGGAGAAAGAATCCTAGCAAACATATATCACTATGACCACGAAATTGTACTTTCATACCATTATAAACTGAGTCACATGCTTTGAGCATACTATCAAACATTTGGGTTAGTTAGATGTTAGTTAGATGAAATTTAACGACACACCAACACAAATGTGTTTATAGTGTCAAGCAAAGTTTAAATACAGTTCAAGTCCTTCCCTTTAGTCGCCTCTTACGACAGGCAGGAAATATTCTACAACCCCCAGCCCACAGGGGGCGTCAAACATTTGGGAACAACTGCCCCATACTATACTGTAGCTCTGGCAAACAATGTCACCATAACAGCACTTCAAAACCTTTAAGTGACAGCCTGCATAATATTGTCCACTGAGATGGACTAGATGAGAGTTAGGAGTATGGTGGGCTAGATGACAAGGGCATGGTAGGTTAGATGGCAGGAGCCTGGTGTACTAGATGGCAGGGGCATGGAATGCTGGATGATAGGGGCATGGTGGGCTAGATGGCAGGGGCATGGAATGCTAGATGGTATGGGCATGGTGGGCTATAAGTAGGGGCATGGTGGGCTAGATATGGCAGGGGCATGGTGGGCTCTAAGATGGTAGGGACATGGTGGGCTAGATGGTAGGGGCATGGTGGGCTAGATGGTAGGGACATGGTGGGCTAGATGGTAGGGGCATGGTGATGCTAGATGGAAGGGGCGTGGTGGGCTAGATGGTAGGGGCATGGTAGGCTAGATGGGTTATATCTTTGACAACTTCCCTCTCTGAGTTGAATGCTATTCAGAGACATGCTGTACACATAATTGGTGTGCAGCATTTTGAAGATACATCCTCCTGATTCCATCCACTGTGTCACAGAAGAGCAGAGGGAGCCCATCACTTTCTTCCGTCAGACGTTTCTTGACAAAGAGCCTGAATTTCCATACCCACCTACTACCTAAACCCTTCTTTAGACAGATCCTATACCCTGTGTTAGTCCATCAGACAGACACTGTGTCAGTCCATCAGACAGACAGACCCAATACCCTGTGTCAGTCCATGAGACAGACAGACCCTATACCCTGTGTTAGTCCATCAGACAAATACACCGTATACCCTGTGTCAGTCCACTACACAGACAGACCCTATACCCTGTGTCAGTCTATTAGACACCATGGACAAGCTGTCATTTCCCCCACATCTAATGTGTCAGTCATATATTGAACTTTCCTTCCATAAACTGTAAAATATGGACCACTCTTCCTGGTTCAATGACTTCAAATTAAAATTGGTTGAGCTTTAAACAGAGGTCCACTGCAATGTTCACATTTTAGCATTATCTTTTTACTACAGTGTGTAGGTTACATACTTAATACTTTTAATACCCAAGTCTTCAATTAAATGAAATGAAAAAGATGTACTCACCTCATGGGCAGCAAAAATGTCAGCAATGCTAATTTGATCTCCACATAGGTAGCGCTGGTCCCCTAAGAATGTCTTCTGCACAATGTGAGTAATCTTCTTCATATTCAGTTCAAGCTTTTCTGTTTGTTTCTTGTCAGGAGTTTCTCCAGTCATCATGGGCATTGCCTTTCAGTATCCAAAAAGTTCAAAACAATATAAGTGAAGAATAGATGTGGCATAACTGCTATTCTAGCTTTTTGATAGCAGCCAGTCCAACTCTCAGGGTAATGAACATCACCAAGAAAAACAAATGTGGCAGTGTGTTCCATTTTCCCTTTTAATTTGCACAAAGACATTTTCAGTCTGCTCACATCCATCATCTCAGTCTATCACAAGTATATATACTTCACTACTTTTGTACACACTACTTTTCCGTAGTACATCCTTAGTGTTGTACGTAGTTTTATGCTGATGATAGTCCTCGTTAGATTTTTCTTTATGCCAAGGAAAATAAAACACACAGCCCCCCAGTCAATATTATGGATGTTTGTGTTCCTACTTAGGCTCACAGTCAGGTACAAACTCAAAGCATGCTCACATATGTGTTAATACATTTCCTAACTTGAATGGATTTATGAGAGGTTAGGTTAGTGTGTCAAGTATTTTCTGTTTTTTAAAAGTCAAATTTTGCTTTACCTGTAATGCTTTTTAAAATATTCCACTTTCGTAGGTTATCTTTTTTCCGGCACCAACTGCTGAAATGGCAATTGAAATACCCACAAGTGCCCACCATATATAAAATAATTACACACAGCCGTTTGGGACGGACTCCATCACATCACGATGTCAGGTAGTTGGCTCAGACAATTTCTTGCTTATGCGATTCATACCAGTGAGGTATTCATGTTGAATTTTAATGTGAAATTATTGACAGTAAGTGACAGAAACAGCAATATTACTAGTGAATAATCGGCAGTTGTGTATTTATTAGACACTTTTCAAGGTACTATTGCAATTTTTCAAAAAGTAAATTTATTTTCCAGCAGAATGCTGTTTTCCACGTTTATACACACAAAATCCCAAAATTCTGCGGAATTTCTGCAATGTGGAAAATTCATGACACTAGGTTAAGGTATTCAAATTTTTAAACAAATGAACTTCTTATTTCAAGTACCAGCAGGAAAGGAATCAGGAAAACTGTCTCGACACCACACCTCCCCAAGCACGCCCCCCCCATTCCACTTCACTTGACCTGGTCATATCCAGCATTGCTCAATTCATTTCAAACACACTGACCAATACTTCATGTAGAACCAGACCAACAAAGAACCACAGAAATAGAAGGCTTTACACTGGTTTTGAATGCCAGTACATAACTCATTATTGTTGCTAATATGTGTAGGTTAAGATGGTTAGGGTCTTCTGAATGATTTTAGTGACGAAATTCCCAAACACAGTTTTGAAATCTTGTACAAGCTGGCATCTACAAAACTATATGTGTCCTGTATATAAACAAATTCCATGGCTCTATGCATGTCACAACCCCCAACATTACTGTACTCCTAAGAAAATGCATAAAATTACAGTGGAACAACAACAATCTACGTGGTTTAGCACATCACTCAGCCAGATATACACCTTTGCAGAATTTTTAAAAATAGAAATACAATATACAAGGGCATTTATGCAATCACTTCAACCAAAGCAACTTTTTAAACAATCAATACGCGAGTTCGGAATGAACACAAGGAGCGAAGGTCAAAGGTCAAATGAGGGGAACCTGCAGGGAACGGCCGAACTTTTTGCCACCATCACTGTGTAGCTAGAGCATATACACAGCCAATGAGAGCTGCTACGCAGACACTCAGCTGATGGCGGGATGTAAACATTCAAAAATTACATGTACGTAGGTACGCGATACGCATAGTGTATATAAACTTAACTGTACATATGATTGTATGATTGTGCACGTACAAAGCATTATTGTGCAGAGCTAGAGACAGGTAGCTAGCTGCTACTCGACTCATAAGCCTCACAGTCAGCAGTACTCAGATTGATCACGTTATCGACGCAGTTTAGGGAAGGTTGTCATGAGCCTAGTTAGGCTCACAAAATCAGGGCTATTGAGATTTATGGAAGATGATGATGTATCTTCACATTTAATTTGATAATGGCGAGTCGAGAAAACGGGGACTTAAACTAGCTTCGCTCTAAGTTAAGTTAGTCTAACGTTAACGTTAGTGTTTGCCACACTGAAAATGCCCGAACTCGAAACGCTACCGTTAGGCCTACAACACATTTCCATTTAGAATAGAAGAAAAGCGTGTGATAATGATCACTCGAAAAAATGGTAAAGAAAATAAACTACGATTTCCCTTCACTAACCTTGTAGGCTATACTTGATGAAGTTTCTCTAGCGTCACCCGACCCACACCTGCTAGTCAGTCTGCATGTGCATGTGTTGTGAGCTGCATTATTATAATATCTGCCGTATACTACTACGCTTATAACAGATACACGTACATGCCCTGCACTAGATGTACGTGCGAGAAAAGAGTACGTATGCTTCGGTAGCTATGCAGAAGACATTCCACATATGTCGGCTTAGAATTCCATGTACCTAAAGAAAATTTCCTGAAATTAGACACTAAGTTCGATTCATTTTAGAAAATATTCCAATTTTTGCACGTTTTCAGAAAGACTTTTTATTTCTGAAATTTCTTTCAACCTTGGAAACCATTATTAAAGCTTCTGGAATCCACTAAGGTTCTTTTTATGAAAAGGAGATTTCCATGAAGGTAGAAATATAAAATGAAATGAAATAAAACAATGAAAACCCCTCACTTGACCTTATTTAAAAGGTCACTACGCCTACGCTGTAGGTAATTCCGAACTCACTTATTGAAAGTATCAAATCTGCTTTCATTTCCCTACTAAACAAGTATCTTTTAGTTTTAATGCAGGGTACTGTACATCACAAATAGTGCACATCAAAGGTAAACCAAAGAGCTGTATATACTGACAGTGGTGCTGCTGATGGTGGGGGAGGGGATATTGGTGTCATCTGCAGCCCTGTCAGAACATGTGCCCCCCCTTCCACCCCCAATCCCCTCCTGTACAAAAATATACAGCTTCAAGGAGCAATGTACACCCACAACTTTTTGCCCCAAAATTCTCTTCTTGTCCCCATTTTTTTAAATCCTGGCACTGAGCTCCACTGAATATTGACACACCCAATGTTCTTTATCACAGACAGTTGGTTTTCCTCACCTTTTCTGTCATGAACTATTTTTATTTTATTAAACAAATTCATCAACATAAAAATCTCATGCGAAACAAGTACTGTATTTCTGATTTAGACACTGTGGTGTGTCAATACAAAGTATCTCTCTAAATCATAATACATAGTCTACGCACCTCATACTGAAAGAGATAAGAGTAGTGTAGGCGTGTCCCATTATGTTGATATTCTAGATACTCATCAACTCTGGCTCGTTTTTTAAGGTCTCGTGGATACCAGTGATCTGCTATCTTATGTTGGTACTTTTCTGCGATGTATCGGAAAATGGCAACACTGTGGGACAGACAACACAAGGAACAGTTCTGTGTTAAAATACCGTAATACTTTGCATTTCTAAAATGAATCAAATATACCCACTATGATAAATTCCCGCTCAGACATGCCTCTTACAAGTCATGTTCAACAGTAACCCATCAACAACTGTCGTAACATTGATCTAGCACTAGCACTGTATGCAATACACTGAAACTGTAAATTTGTATTTTATGCCTGAAATTCTAATTAAGAGCACTAACTGACCAAATAAACTTGGACAATGGTCACAGTTAGTTAAGATTATTTCACAACATATTATTTTTGGGCAACTGGAATTTCAATGCTTTTTAGTTTGGCATTTTTTGACCATAAATGCAAAGTTTGGTCAATTGCCGCACAGAAAACCTCGAAACCTTAATTACCCTTGTAGCAAGATCAGATGATGAGACAAGTGACTATGCACCAGGTTATGTTCTCTTGATAAGATCAGGAGACCAAATCCAGGTCTAGTGTCCTAGGTCTATGAAATACTGGTGAAAGGACTCCTAAAGGGGAAGTACTGTGCATGCAGGGTTGCAAATATCCCATAAAACTGAACATACACGTATGGCCCAATATCAATGCAAAGAGATCTTTGCAAAAAATTTTCAGAGTGGTGACCCTTTATGACCAACAGGGACTGAAGCAGTTAGCTCCTACATTTCTGCCATCCCCCCCCCCCCTTTTTTTCAAAGAAGCTGCTAGGGATGATATGTGCCAGAGCTTACACTCTCTTCTCCAACATAAAGGTTATTATATCATAACAGTTTAGGGAATGAACAGTTCCCCTTCCCCAAATTCATTTGAAAACAACACCTACAAAACCCACCTCTTAAGAATTTCCTGTTATTTCCCTCACAAACATCTTTCATGATGTCTCAAAGAAAACTATTCCATACTGAAGGTAAACTAAGTATACACTTATTCTGCATGGAATTGGATATTTCAGGAACAAAAACATTGTCACAACCAAACAGATCAAGCCATTCATGAATTAGGGTACTGGGTACACTTATTCAAATTGGGGTAACTACTGTACACTTTCCCTTTGAAGCACTTTGACAGGTGGTGTAAGGCTCCACACTTTATAGCCAGCAAATACTATGAATGGTTATTGTAAAATAATCTACAAACACTTCCAGGATTGCACAACTGGTTACAAATTATATGACATACTGACAGCCTTTATAGTGACAAACGGCCTGCCAATAAATCCCTGGTTCCAGGAATGCATGGATCTGCAAATCTAACAAAGTCATAAGAGAAAAAATCCCCCTTATCCCATCTTTCCCTTCAGGACAACCTCTCACCATTCCTCCAATCAGTTATTCTTCTGAAATTATTAAACTCACACACTTGAGTACTTAATTTTTACATGGTCGTGATCTTCATAAAATCCACCCAATCACATGTACTGTATGTTATGTGACATCTTGCAAGTCCACCTCACAAACAGGAAATACTGTATATCTGCAGGCAGTTTGTTCATTGTAAAACAATTTATGCAAAGTAATGTTGAATTAACTGATCCACAGCACCTGCATATAGTACAGCTCCAAGCAAATGAAAATACTCACCTTTCTGAGAGACAAAAGTCTCCATCTTTAAAAGCAGGTAACTTCTTCCTTGGGTTGATCTTTGCAAATTCTTGAGTCTTGTTATCACCTGAAAGAAGGATTGGAGTCTTTAAATGAACAATCTTTGAAAAAGATCATTTACACCACCTCACCCTGGTATAGGGTCCTCGAGCAATTCGCCTACTGACCCACATAGGTTAAACTTAAGCTCATAAAATTTTCTTTTTTCTAATCCCATATAATCAATTTCAAAAATTTGTCACTTAGATGACAAAACTGCTCTTTACTTAATGAAGCCTTTATTAAAATGGCACTAGTATACCCCCTCCCCCCCCCCATCTCCCCTCCCATACTGTACCAACTGAACATCAAGTCCATGGGTGGAAAAACTAGAGTTAGCTATCAAGGCTCCTCCAAGGAAAATTAGGATATTTGCAAGGAAATTAACCCTTTTTTTGGATATACTACCAAGAGAATTGTGGAAAATTTGACACCTAATCACATGAGTATAAAAACATTCAGTTTCTTCCAGCCCTAACCAAAAAACCAATCTGTGTTACTGTACAACTACAGTACACTAGTACAGTATATATTCCATGAGCAAGGTAACATATTCCACGAGTAAGGTACCTAACATAAAAGCAGGGGTGCAATTACTGTATCTATACACGTGTAGCCCCAACATGCCTCAGAGGCATGATATGTGTATAAAAAACCATAAGTGTAGGCCTAGGTTAAGTTTCCAGGTTTCACTCTTGAATGTTGCCTCTCTACTCATCTTCATTTCTCTACTAATCTGTCCAGGCTACACACAAGTTCCCCCCCCTCCCCCCCACCACGACCACCCTTTGGAGGTGCGCTCATTGATTTTTTTTCACACAGTAAATTTTGCTTCAAATTTAAGGTCCTTTATACCCCCAAAGTTTTCACACAAATTTCCACCACTGTGTACAGTACTTACTGTATCAGACATTAGTTTTAACAAGTTTCCTAAATGCTTCATACTTCATGACTACACAGTAGGCCTAATTACTGCATATTCCTCTGTGTACTGTGTGCAGTAACCATAGAAGCAGTACAGTATATACTTACCTCCATGGGTAGGCCATGTACAGTACTCTGTACTCTCTTCCAAAAATCTACCTGTAACATATCATTGTGTGAGCATTCACTTGAAGTACTGTAAATCCTAGCACAGTAGTTAAAAATATTGCACATATACTTGCACAGAAGGGAGACTGCCCAATACGTAAACTTAACTGCCCACTGGAAGTACAGCCCATCACACACAACTGTCCACATGCATACTATAGTCATGTGATGAATTTAGCAGATTTAAAGCAAAAGGTAGAGGGATTCAATAGTCATTAGGGGATCAGCATTTTGCAACTTAAGTCAAACTGAACCTGATAAACTTCACACAGTGTGCACATAAACAGTAGGCATGACCACACAACTACCGCCTACCCCCCACCCGACAATTTCCACCCAGATGATTTCATCCCAGAGAGTCGTCCAGGACAATTCCTATTGAACAATTTGCCACCAGACATTTCCCACCCTGGACGACTCTCACCCTAAACAATTACCCCCTCGGCCCCTGACAATCCCTAACCAGAAAATATGGAATTGCCCTGAGTGGGAATTTTAAAGCAAGGGGGGGGACTTATGCCCTTGGGAACTGTCCAGGAGGAGTTGTCCAGGAACCATGAAGTACATTGGAACAACAGAAAGACCTGTGGATGCTGCAACTCTACACAGACACTGTAGCTGGCACCCTAAAATAATTTAGTGACATATTATGCTGTTGTAGTTACAGTTGAATTGACATTTTTTGCTTGTTTTGTTTAAAATTACTATTCTCCCCAAACTTTCTGTAATTTAGAAATCATTTTTTGAAGTAGACTTGAACTCCAAGGGTTTACCAATTAACTTTTTGCATTTGAGCAACAATTGTGATAAAACAGGGAGATTTGAGAAAGGATCAGAAAAATATGTCCAATATTTTAAAAATCCTACAGTACAAGTTGCTCTCTGCTTCAAGATGCTAGCTGACATACTGTACACATGTCATACATTGAAAGAAATCATCTTACAGTAGGTGGGTTATGACCTTGGTGAATACTAAATACCCATGTACCTTCAAGATCACGTATATAGCTCTGAAGCCATAGGGTGACATCACAATTGCTAATGGTACTCACACAAGTTTAGGATGAGCTCTGATAGCAGCTCCCTTGTGAAAATTTGATGGTGACAGGGCCCATTTAATCCATGGATATTTATAAACAATGTCAATCTTAATTACACTGTGCAGGCTTGGAGTCCCTTTGATGAAAAGGGACAGTTTCCTTTAGAGCAGGTTCACAGGAGGGCCACTTAGAATAGCTCCAGAGTTCTAAATTGCTGATATTGTACTGTACCTGCAATTTGATTGACATTCATTCAAATAATAGTTACAGATTCACTCTGGTTGGTCAACAATAGTTTGTACAGTCGTGTTCTCACGCACACTGTGTTTGACAATACTGCTTCCAGCAATGTAAACTCAGCACAGGCTACTGTGGCTCTGTCTGATCCTAGAGCAGGGGTGTAGCTAGGATGAAAATTTTAGGGGGCCTAGGCATCAAATGGGGGGGGGGGGACGGCATTGATCACCGTCCTTAATTCTTGCACATTTTATTAGGACACACAATTTGGGGGGTTTGCAAACATCTAGGTTGCCCAGCCCCTCCCCCGTAGCTATGCGCCTGTCCTAGACTGTAGGCCTACTAAACAGGTTTGGTTTTAATTGGAGGAGGGCTAGAATAGAAGTTACCTTAGTAGGGAGAATTGTAACTGTCTGGGGGGCGGGGAATTGGAGACTTGTATCTCACTCCCCTCAAAATTATTTATCCCACCTCACCTCTCTGAAAGCTATTTTTCCCCCTTCCCCTCTTTCAGTGCCTACAGGTAGCTATGGCTATGGACTGGATTGGACAGATCTACTAACCAACTAGAAATTTGAATTTGCATGGCAAATCCGACGTAGCCTCTCCGAGAAAGAGGTGTGGGAGTTGTTTTTCAATCGGGAGAAAGGAGATAGAACATAAGGCATATTAATTAACCGCGCGCCAGAGACATTTTAATTTTTATAAGCAAGCTCATGACAGTAGAGTTCATGAACTTATGGAGTTATTTTTCGTAAAATGTCCTGAAAGTGCAGGTAGCTAAGCATGATAAAACAGTGGGTACCGAGGACTTAAAGATTATTATTAAAGATATTATTATTCAAGTGAATTGAATTTACTTTTATCAGTAGCTTTGCGAGCCAGATGAATTAGTGGTCTCGCGGGCCGGAGGCTAAACGAACCAACATGCCTGAGGTTCCTCACCCTTGTTGTACTGAGCCACCGTACATACCCTAATGATCTAAGCGCTAGTGCCCCAGTAGGCTACTTACACATACCGCTGTGTTGTTTGTACGATGGACGTGAATTCATTCATTTTACATTGACGGCGGCAGGAAGGTCCCCATTTTTCCCTCCAAATCTCAAAGTCGTAACTTCTGGCAATTTAATAAACGTCGGCATGCCGATTTATTATCTCAAAATTAAGCATATAGTATAGTAAGTTTCAAGTTTCCCGACGAAAATCGACCGCGTCTAAATACCTCGTTGCTAAATCAAACAGGCTTTCCGCTGCCAACTTCCCGGCCGGATATCCCCGGCCTGCTCCACAGGCGCCCCTTAACATTGTATAGTATACCATATACTATGTATATATATAGACTGAAAGGTATGTCACAAATCTCCTAGCTCGAACAAACAACTTACGTTTCTGGCACAATTACTGCACTTTTCTCGCCAAATTTGTCTGTGTCGAGACTTTTGATCATAAGGTACCTCAAGGTAGCTCTTTTTCCCGAATAATTTCACTTGGCATTGTCTGAAGGATGAAATTTCGATGGAGTAACAGTATAGACCTTATGCCAATTAGCTGCGATACTGCATTCTGGGAAGGATTATTCCAACGCAGTTCTGAATCAGCATTGTGACCATTAGCCTTCTCCATAGTGACGATTCACTTCTGTGGTCCCATACTCGGAATAATCCTTCCCAGCATGCAGTTTTGAAGCGCCCTCTTTTTAATTGGCATAAGGTCTATGAGGATGGTAGCTGCTGATAGAGAGCATTCAGCACTTCCACACTATATAATACAATACTCCTAAAATATTCTCTAAAGTTCTCTTAACTTTCTGAATTTCTTCCAAAATTTGTCAGTTATGTTTTGCTTTGATTATTACAAATCCTACAGATACATATTAGCATTAATATGCAAGATTTTTGAACATAGAAATTCATAAAATTTGAAAACCTTTTGAAAAGTGGAAGGGCTTGCATTTACTATGAGCATTTGTGGCAGTTGAAGACTGTACAACAGTTACAGTTCAACTGTCACAAGTGCTTGTAGAAAATGCTAGCCCTTCCACTTTTCAAAAGATTTTCAAATTTTATGAAATTTAATGTTCAAAAATTGTTCATATTGATGCTAATATATATCTGCAAGATTTGCAATAATAAAAAGTGAACCATAATTAAACAAAGTTTGGAAGAAACTTAGAAAGTTAAGAGAACTTTAGAGAATATTTTAGGAGCATTTTATTACGTAGCCTCTAAGGCTACGTGTATGGAATCGTATCTCTTAATCATTTAGGAAGGCAAACTACTCCCAAATAGACCATTTTTTTACATTGCGCAAAAGAAAGTAATCCATTTCACTACGCGAACTCCATTGAGCGTATGAATTAAAGGCGGAAGAATCCTGTATTCCGTTAAGTCGCCATTGACGATGTTTTACCAGGATCACTCAGCTTCCAAATGTTCAGGTGCGAACAGAATATAACTCGAAGAAATTTAAGGAATTTACAGCAATAGAGCAAAGAAATATGAGAATCTTTGCAAACTTTCGCACTGCTCATATATTTTACAAAATTAATCAAAATTAGACGTCGAACGTGGCTTGTTTGGACGAAAGATTCATGATTGGGCTCCCTTATGGGCCGGACAACGAGACTTAGAAAATGGCTTCCTAGGATGTAGTGGCTTACTTGTATTTTTATAGGTCTACGTTTATAGCACGTACTGTGTAACGCACCATTGACATAAATAATTAACTAGACACATCAGACAAACGCACGCTTGTTCATGACCTGCATAGACCAAAGTATGTACGGATCTACTTTCGAGACGAGTTGTTCGTTTTGAATTTTGGTTGACCATAATCCTTCATTTTCAAATCTCAAAGTTTTTCGTATTCTCATTGTCGCCCCTCGACTTAAACTGAAGGATTTTAAATGCTCAAATGACTTCTTGAAACGTACGAACGGTGGGAATCTATAAAAACAAATTACGATACCAAAATAATGCATCGAAGAGACTGTCTGATACATTGAAAAAAAATATTCGATTTGCAGCTCCGCGCATGCGGGATAGTCTGAATATTTTTAAATTGACCCAATCTCAAGTGGGAATTTTAAATGATGACCAATCGTTACGAAGTGATTCTCTGTCACGTCCGAATATAGACGAAAATTTTTTTTTTCAGCACTTTGAGAAAGGTATTACCAGCTATTAGTGTCACTGGACAGCTGGAGTTGCAGGAGGCGAGTCGAGAAGCGCTAATTCCAGCAGGAGCAGGCCGGCCGGGAAGTTGGCAGCGGAAAGCCTGTTTGATTTAGCAACGAGGTATTTAGACGCGGGCAATTTTCGTCGGGAAACTTGAAACTTACTAGGCTATATGCTTAATTTTGAGATAATAAATCGGCATGCCGACGTTCTAGTTTATTAAATTGCCAGAAGTTACGACTTTGAGATTTGGAGGAAAAAATGGGGACCTTCCTGCCGCCGTCAATGTAAAATGAATGAATTCACGTCCATCATTAAAACAACACAGCGGTATATGTAAGTAGCCTACTGGGGCACTAGCACTTAGATCATTAGGGTATGTACGGTGGATTGGCAATACAGCAAGGGTGAGGAACCTCAGGCATGTTGGTTCGTTTAGCCTCCGGCCAGCGAGACCACTAATTCGTCTGGCCCGCGAAGCTACTGATAAAAGTAAATTCAATTCACTTGAATAATAATATCTTTAATAATAATCTTTAAGTCCTCGGTACCCACTGTTTTATCATGCTTAGCTACCTGCACTTTCAGGACATTTTACGTAAAATAACTCCATAAGTTCATGAACTCTACTGTCATGAGCTTACTTTTAAAAATTAAAATGTCTCTGACGCGCGGTTAATTAATATGCCTTATGTTCCATCTCCTTTCTCCCGATTGAAAAACAACTCCCACACCTCTTTCTCGGAGAGGCTACGTCGGATTTGCCATGCAAATTCAAATTTCTAGTTATATAGTGTAGAAGTGCTGAATGCTCTCCTATCTGCAGCTACCATCCAAATTTTGCTAGCTGGGTATACTGTTACTCCATCGAAATTTCATCCTTCAGACAATGCCAAGTGAAATTATTCGGGAAAAAGAGCTGCCTTGAGGTACCTTATGATCAAAAGTCTCGACACAGACAAATTTGGCGAGAAAAGTGCAGTAATTGTTCCAGAAACGTAAGTTGTTTGTTCGAGCTAGGAGATTTGTGACATACCTTTCCGTCTATATAGTACATAGTACCGTATATGGTATACTATACAATGTTAAGGGGCGCCTGTGGCCTGCTCCTGCTGGAATTAGCGCTACTCGAGTCGCCTTCTGCAACTCCAGCTGTCCAGTGACACTAATAGCTGGTAATACCTTTCTCAAAGTGCTAAAAAAAAGTTTCGTCTGTATTCGGACGTGACAGAGAATCACTTCTTAACGTTTGGTCATCATTTAAAATTCCCACTTGAGATTGGGTCAATTTAAAAATATTCAGACTATCCCGCATGCGCGGAGCTGCAAATCGAATATTTTTTTCAATATATCAGACAGTCTCTTCGATGCATTATTTTGGTATCGTAATTTGTTTTTATAGATTCCCACCGTTTGTACGTTTCAAGAAGTCATTTGAGCATTTAAAATCCTTCAGTTTAAGTTGAGGGGCGACAATGAGAATACGAAAAACTTTGAGATTTGAAAATGAAGGATTATGGTCAACCAAAATTCTAAACGAGCAACTCGTCTCGAAAGTAGATCCGTACATACTTTGGTCTATGCAGGTCATGAACAAGCGTGCGTTTGTCTGATGTGTCTAGTTAATTATATATGTCAATGGTGCGTTACACAGTACGTGCTATAAACGTAGACCTATAAAAATAAAAGTAAGCCACTACATCCTAGGAAGCCATTTTCTAAGTCTCGTTGTCCGGCCCATTCCCTTACAAAAATTTCACACGTCAATTTCATATGTGAGTTTCGCAAACGTGTGATTTTGGGCGCTTCATATATGAAAATATCACGGCAAATTTTCACATATGAAACACTTCACACGTGGGGTTATTTTCACATATGAAACACTTCACACGTGGGGTTATTTTCACATATGAAACACTTCACACGTGGGGTTATTTACATATATGAATCACTTCACACATGGGATTATTTTCACATGTGAAAGTTCCCAAGTGTGAATTTTACCACCTATGAAAAGACATTGACATGTGATTTATTCCACCCGATGAGTTCCACCTATGACATTTTTTTTTTTTTTTGCACATGCTGTATTTATTCCTCCAGGACTATGATTACCATGTGTGATTCATTTGATCTGTATATGAATAGCTTTATTCCTATAGGTTTGTCCAGGCCTCGATTTTAAGAAAATTTTATGGTCGCCAGTCCATTGGACAATCTGTCTGCCTTTTTTGGTTGTCCAAAAGAAAATTTAATAGTCCACAAAGAAATTTGCAGTAACCTTTTAAAACAGCACTTTGTTAACTTTTTGCACAAACTTTGGTTGCAATGTCACAAATTTTGGGGCATCTTGGGCAACTAGGCGACTGTTAAAATCGGGCCCTGCTTGTCGCATAGTTAATTAGACTGCTTCACTGTCCTCCGACTCCAGACAGAACTCTGCAGTTCCAAAGTGTCCGTATTTGTAGCCTCTTTTACAAAAACATCAAAAGTTCATGTACATAAAGAATGACAAAATTTCAGCTTCAAATTTCTTGCTGAATATATGCTTTCAAGTTAAGCTTGTTTGTGATCCTGTCAAATATACTATAAGTTTAAATTCTCCCACTAAAGAAATTGTTCTTCAAACATTTTCCCTTCTTCAGAACAGAGTTAATTGATACCAGCATCCATGTTCTTCCAATGCTTTCTAGTACTCTAATGACTACTGTATACACTGGTATATAGTACAATACTGTATTACAGTCAGTGTATACTGTGCTGTGCTTTTTCAGACAAAGGCTTTGTGTATAAACCTTGCTTGAAAAGACCTCCACTTAAGTTGCATGTGGCTTTTGTCCAATCAGAATTGACTTACCTTTGTTGGCAGTGACAACCAGTGGTCAGCTTAGTTGGCTATATTGCATCAAAAGGGCTTGCTCTTCAGCAGTGTAACTTTGGGTGCAACAATTATACAGCAGTAATTCAGTGCTGTTGATGACCAGTGGGGAACATGTACAGTTCCACTTACAGATACTGTAGTACAATCATGGAGCTCCATGGTATAATCAGTGAGTTGCCAGCTCCCTGGTCTAATAAATTACAGCATTGGGGACATATAGTGATGGATAAAGGGTTTCTTGCAGTAAGGGCAGTACAACTAGCTGTAAGGCTGCCATACCATAGCCTTACAGCTAGTTGTACTGCCCTTACTGCAAGAAACCCTTTATCCATCACTATATGTCCCCAATGCTGTAATTTATTAGACCAGGGAGCTGGCAACTCACTGACTATGCTACTGCAAAACATCCTTCATGAAGTCTTGGACAAATCTATCTATGAAAGCGGGTGGGGGAAGATGCATGCTTGCTCAGATCCAGGATTTACAACCAACAGAAAGTTATTGTTGGAAATTTTTAATGGCTAGTCATTTATCACCCATAGTATTTTGTATTTGTTATATTGAAAAGGATCTCCAAGTCCAACCAGCTTCTTTTTAACCCCACATTTCAGAGATGATCTCATATAAAACTGCAGCTGGTATGAAAATTACAGAAATTTTGAGACCATTTGTTTTAAGTGCAGAGTTGGCAATAATTCACATGATATCTACATAACATTCCCACTTTGAGGGATTTTGATGATCATATAGATTAGTGAGTTGAAAAGTGAAAATTCATGCCCGCCTACAGTTTCCCAGTGTGTTTCGATAATTTACCTTTGTGATGATATCATATATCCTGTTAAATGAATTCCAATTTGATATGTAAATTTAAATTAAGTCACGTATGAAAATTGGTACCAAACATTATAGGCCAAAGATTTAACTTAGATGAAAAAAGTTTCACATGTGGAATTTCATTATTCACATATGAAACTAGATGTCCACACCAGCAAATTCTGGTTTCCTACGTGGGGATTATTAACCCATGTATGAATATCGGTCTCATATGTGTGAAATCTTACTTTCCACGTGGGATTTCGTTATTTCACATATGAAAATATCCGTCACACATGTGAAATCTGGTTTCCCATGTGGGGTTTGATTCTTTCACATATGACATTCTGATCTATACGTGGGAATTATTGTTTCCCACGTGGGTTTCATATGTGAAAATCACATTTTCACATGAGATTCCTTGTTTCATACGTGGGATTTAAGAAATCCATATATGAATTACCTGAATCATATATGAAAATAGCTCTTTCATATGGGAAACACGTGTGATTTTTTTGTAAGGGGGAGCCCAATCATGAATCTTTCGTCCAAACAAGCCACGTTCGACGTCTAATTTTGATTAATTTTGTAAAATATATGAGCAGTGCTTAAGTTTGCAAAGATTCTCATATTTCTTTGCTCTATTGCTGTAAATTCCTTAAATTTCTTCGAGTTATATTCTGTTCGCACCTGAACATTTGGAAGCTGAGTGATCCTGGTAAAACATCGTCAATGGCGACTTAACGGAATACAGGATTCTTCCGCCTTTAATTCATACGCTCAATGGAGTTCGCGTAGTGAAATGGATTACTTTCTTTTGCGCAATGTAAAAAAATGGTCTATTTGGGAGTAGTTTGCCTTCCTAAATGATTAAGATGTGCGGATCTGAAATACGATTCCGTACACGTAGCCACGGAGGCTACGTAATGAATTCATTACTACACTGCCACACTACAGTATTTTGAGCAATGCTCATGCATCCAAATACTTTTGGCCAACTGACAAAGTTTTGTACTGACTACTTTACTACTAGCAGATCAAAATAGTGGAGAAAGTGGATTGTCTGCTAGCATGGAGTCCAGGGGCAATGATGAAAGCATCTGATGGTGTCCTCCTGAACCATGCTGACCTTCTGGAACCTGTGTGCCACATTTCTCAGCCTGTTTGCTTCATGCATCTCCTTCTTCTTTGTTCTGCTGTTCAGTTTTTTGTTAGTCCTATTTGAAGGAGCCAAGGAGCTTGATATAAATACAAGCATGTTGGTACCTGAAAATATGAGGCAAAACGTCACATTCTGAGCATTCAAAAGTTGAAAACGGACTTACCGTTTATAATAACTGTCTTGCATGGTACAAATGGGATGCCTGTGACCTTCAGAAATGTGTAGAGGGTTCTTGATGGTTGTGACAACATATCGTAGTAGAGGTACAATTTACTCATGGTTGCAAGTGGTTGTGAAGTGACTGGGTGATACTGTTTACCAGGCTTATGAGTCTGTCTCTAAAGTCTAAGGAATTTTCACAATGCCGCCTACCGGGTACTGCTGTTTAGTAGATAAGAGAACGTTGCTTTACACTAACTTCATATTCGACGTTGGGACTTTTAAATAGTTTGATGACAAAATACCATCTGCACTACGGGCCAACGTTTTTCACATGGTAGGATCGCGGTAGCCCTAACGTTACTTGCCTTATCCCCTAGGTACTGTATGTAGGCCGAATCTAGTGTCTTTCCGCCATCGGTACATTCCGCCATAACATTCCGCCATGGGTTTTGCACCATTCCGCCATGGCGGAAAGGTGCAAAATCTATGGCGGAAAGGCACTTTCTTAAAATCTGAGAAACAAAAGGTCTTGTTTTCCTTGCAAACATATTTTCAAAGGGTTATTTTAAGAACGACGCATCATGCACTATTAAAATAATCATAATTAACACTTTACTGCCATGGCGGAAAGACATGTTTTCTATAGACCTTATGCCAAACAGCAGATCTCGTGAAGCACCATGGGAAGGATAATTCCAAAATGGCGGGCTTGAGCATTGTGACGATCAACCTTCTCCATGGTAACGATCTACTTTTGGCGTCTGATCATGGAATAATCATTCCCAGAATGCAGTTTTGAAGCGCCCTCTTTCTATTTGGCATAAGGTCTATGGCGGAATGAACACATTTTCTATGGCGGAAAGTACCTATGGCGGAATGGCGCGGCCCCCATGTAGGCCTAGTAAGTTAGATTCCCCACACACAAGTTTCTTTATCCTGCCTTCCACAACACTTAGGCTAGCTTGCCGAGCTTGTTTTCTATTTCCAGAACGATGCAATCGCTATACCGTACCTTGGACCTTGGTGATAATACAGTAATTCCCAAGTAGGCTACCTGCATTACGTATCTTTCTTATCGTCCTTGGGCACATGGTGCACTTTAGGTTAGGAACGTAGGTTTAAACCAAAGACACTATAGCGCCGTTAGGCGCAAGACCGGTTACTCTGCCTCTAAAAGCGTAGTACGGCATGGGGCGAAGTACCCGCCATTTTAGTAAGCAAACCGCCGGGACGTTGATATGTACGTAACGTACCGAGACAGTGTGTACGAGTAAGTCATAGACGACTAATTGGTTAAGTGGTTCAAAATTGCAAAAAAAATGGAAGTAAAATTAGTCACCCAAATATAATGAAAAACATAAGCTATTGTTGACGAAAGTTTAACCGCGATGTCATAGAGTTGATGCTAAACATTGTTTATTTCGTACGTTGATAACTAATCAAAGGGAGACAACTCCAAAACTACCGAACGGATTCATGTGCGGTTTTCAGCTACTGGTAGTGGAAATTTGCTCCATAATAGGAGCAGGCCATGGGCCAGAGGCACCTCACGGGCACCCTCCCCCCACACAAATCTTTGACCCAATATTTTTTGGAAACCTTAGGGTACCCTGAACTCGAAATCAAGAAGTAACAGCAAACACTTTCGGTTTCACTCATTCAAAATGGCTCCCAAAAATGGCGGCAAAAATTATATTTTGTGTTAGATAATAATAAAGTAAATATTCCTAAAAAATATTTTTAAGGCATCGAATGTTGAAACTTGGTCATATTTTATGACAAAAATTCCAAAATTAATTTTTGAGACTGTTTTGGTGAGGTTTCGGTTAACCAAGATGGCCGAAAAACCAAATGGTCGCCAAACTGAATGAAAAATTTTCAATAATTGTGCAAACACATTGCAAATTTCTACAGTCCTCAATCATAATGATGTAAATTAATATTTTTAAATTAAGCTTGAACTTTAAAATCCTTGGCACAAAAGCAATTGCCAACCAATATGGCGGAAACGCACCGAAGAAGTAAAAAACAATACAGTAAAAATAACCCACAAAAAATAAGAAAACTAAAAAAGTGCAACAAAATCTCAGAAAATAATCATTAAAAATATATTTCCATTAAAAACCAAAACTATCATTATAGCAGATTGTACATAAAATTCAAAGCATGATTTGTGATACTTTATGCAGGACCCCGTATTAACCAAGATGGTGGAAACAACAAAATGGCCTCCAATAGAACAATCAAAATGTATAAAAATAATATGAGAAATAATCATTAAAAATACTTTTGACACAGTTGCCCTTAATATCTGGCTAGATTTTACGACAAATAATTCTAAAATTATTTTTCAAAATATATTTTGGGGAATTCAGGTCAACCAAGATGGCGGAAAAGCAAAATGGCGGCCAAAAATAATTATGCCAATATAACATAATAATAGTAAAAATATTCATTAAAAATACTTTTGAACACAGGAAAAGTTAACCTGTGTCCATTTCCTGTTGTAAATATGCAAAAAGTTTTTCTGGACATTTATTTAGGATCTGAGTCAACCAAGATGGCGGATATAGCAAAATGACCTCTAATGTTAAAATTTCTATATATCACAATAATAGGGAAAATCATCCTTAAAATTATATTTGTGACAGTTGCTCTTCATATTTGGCCATATTTTGTGCCAAATAATTTGAACGTATTTTTCAAAACATTTTCTTTACATTTATGCTACATTGTTACTATACCATAAGCGGCCATTTTGCTTTTTCCGCCATCTTGGTTGACCTGAATTCCAACAAAAATGTTCTAAAAAATATTTAATTATTTGGCATGAGCCATGACCATATTTTAAGAGTCGGTGTGTCCAACATATTTTTCATGAATATTTTTCATATTATTTCAATATATTATAATAATTACATGGACAACCATTTCAGAATTTCCGCCATCTTGGTTAACCTGCATCTCACCTAAACAGCCTCAAAAATTAATTTTGGAATTTTTGTCATAAAATATGACCAAATTTTAACAGTCGATTCCTCAAAAATATTGTAGGAATATTTAGTTTTAATATATTTTAATACAAAATATTCATAAGTTTTGCCACCATTTTGTTTTTGGCAGTAATTTTGAATAAAAGGGACCCAAAATATTTACTGTTACCACTTGATTCTGCGTTCAGGGGACCCTAAGGTTTCCAAGAAAAATATTAGGTCGAAGAGTTGCGGGTTGGGGTGCCTTGAGGTGCCTCTGGCCCATGGCCTATAATACCGTATACGTAGTTTCATTTAGTGTTGGACTATTCTTTGAACTAGTATTTAAAAGAAAAGTCTAACACTAAATGAAAGTACCAAACCCAACAGTGAAACTCCCATTGACGTTGCATCGTTGGTTATCGAGATATTGATTTTATGAACGTCAGGTCAACGCATTTACAACACGCAGCGTTTTTCGCGTTCCATACAATGCATCAAAGCTGCTTACTAAAATGGCGGACGATCTGCTCCATTGCATACTACAAAAATTTGTGTGCATTTTCGTGTGAGTAACCGGTCTTGCGCCTTACGGCGCTATGCTGTCTTGGGTTTAAACCAAAGACACTATAGGCGCTATACTGTCTTTGGTTTAAACTTGTTTGCGCAATCCTGATTATCTCACTTTTAAGTTTGAGTGATAGTCTGTATAGTGTATACTGTACGTAGTGGCTCTTCTGTATACTGGGCGTATCATGCATGAGTCGATCCATTGTGACCATAAAAATATTAAAACATTTAAAAAAATCAATAAAACTTTGCAGTAATATTTTGTTATATGTCTTCCTCGTAGACCCTTTTCCAAATACCAGTTGCAAAGGATTGTGGGATAGGGTTTTGGTACTCGTCGATTTTGGCCGCAGTAAAAAAAAACTGACAAAAGCGAAGCACACCAAAACTCCACCCCATAATCCTTTGTAATTGCTATTTAGAAAATGGTCTATTGTGCTATATTTTGGTGTTGTTCGGATCGCGTAATCCGTGGAAAATGAATTATGAAATGTAGATGACAGTACATGTAACAATGCTTATGAAGGAATCTTGAGTCAATCGTTACAAAAAAAAAACAAGCATATAAAATCCTATAAATTACCACATTCAAGAACAGTTAATGCAAATAATCTTAGAGAAGAATGTCTTTTCTATCAAAGTTATTAAATCAGAGCTTCATCAAAGACACTTTGGTCACCATTTCTGGTAATTTTTGCAAATTTCTATTTCATACTTGTGCTGAAACTTTAAAATTTGGCCATAAGAAACATATTTGCTTTGAACATCAAAAATAATAAGGCAAATAGCTAGGCCTTATTCTTTTTGATACTGTTTGAAGAAAATGCATTGCAGGTCATCCTTACATTGCAATCACATCTCGTCTGCATGCTGCAGGCGCCACTGGCATTTAGAATGCAGTGATCGACTCATGATTACTTACTATACTCTTCTTCTGTCGAATACGGTGAGACATCCGACATTGGTACAACACATACGGTACGCGCCGTGAGGTCGGTCAGACACTCAGAGAATTGATAAACTCTACGGACTTAAGGTGACTAACAGCCCCCTCCAGGCGCGGATCCAGAAATTTTGAGGGGGGGGGGGGCCCAAGATGGAAAATCTCATGTGCACCTAACTTGAAGGTGCACCACAAGCACAAAGCGCGAATTCCTACGCGTGAGGTCCAGGGGCCCGCGTTAGGGCCCCTGGCGGGAGTCTAGTGGCGGAGGCCCCGGTGGGGATCCAGGGGGCGAAGCGCCCCCGGAAGTTCTTGCAACATTGCATTTTAAGAGCACAGAAATCGGCTCCAGTTCTTATGTCAGTGAGATTTTATATCTTTTCATGTTGCATGGAATTTGATGTGTATGGCTCAGTATAAGTTACTTTATGTACCTGTAGAAAGTTCCGGAGAATCTAAGTTAACTTAAAACTTATATTACACGCCAGCATTATGATCCCGTGTAGGTAGCTTGAAATGATTTTGCCATAATGAGTGTTTTATTTTCGTTATACGGTATTCGGGTATAGGACATCAGATAAAATAATTGCGGGCGAAGCGCGCCGTAAATTTGAATTTACATTTAAAACCATTGCTATGACTAACGGTGTCAATTCCCTTTTTGTGTGTCTATCAATTAGAAGGTGGGTTCGATACTAAGTTTTCAGTTCTCATAAGGAGAGGAGGGTGAAAAAATGAATATCAGTTGCTTTAATTACATCCTTCCAATGCTGGCTCCTCTGAAATCACGTTTATATACACACGAATAATAGGCTTACGGTAGAACCCCACCGATGAGTAATGCGAATATACGTTTGGGAACTTATTGATAGTAAAAGGAGCAATTCAAGGCTAAAAGTACGCAGATCAAGCGAAAATCAAGAAATATTGAGAAGACTTTACAAAAATCTTGAAAGATTTCAAATGATTTTTGGTAAAAAGTGATAAAAATTAATCCATCACTCAATAAAACGTACCTCTCTCTGTAAGCGTAAACAATTGCGCGAAGCGCGCCGAAATTTTTCGGTATGGAGCCTCCTGGGAGCTTTGCATTAATTGTACACTGAAAAGGGGGACCAACAGGACTCTCACAACCTGACATCCATATGGAAGGAGAGATGATATATCACCTTCTTTATGGATTTCTGAAGGGTATACCCTTCAGAAATCTATGACCGATGGTGCCGACGGGAGTTGATGATTGGGGGACCGCAGATAACTGCTAAACCGTGCCTTTTTAGGCAGTGGGATTTTGTATACGCTATATACAAGGGTGGGAAAGCTTTTTCTTGTTAGTACATGAGAGTGCAATGCCAGGAAGGGGTTTGCCCTCCCCTTTGAGAAATTTTTGTTAATTTAAGGGGGCCTATATGCAAAATGGTGGTATCTTTGGGTCATTCTAAAGTGATTGTATATTTTAAAAATGTCCACAATTCAGTGAATTCTAACTTTTGTTCGGGTGAAAAAGGGGAGTAAGAGACGGTTAATATATTGTCTTCAAACCTCCTTAAGTCCCAGGAAAAACCATAGGCGTGGATCCATCTCCAAGTGGGGGGGGGGACTTTTTCACATTTGTGAATCGCCGTTCTGGTGGAAGAAGCAGTGGTGGTAGCCAGAATTTGCGTCACGGGGAGGCAATAAGTTTTGTGATCCGATCGTCGGCATGGGGGAGGGATCTACGGGAAATTTTTCTAGAACTGAGTGCCCTCAGATCCGATTTGGTGCAACAAAAGTGGAGAGTTTTAGATTATTTTTCTTCTAAAAATTTCGTTTTCCTAGGCATAATTGCAGTCTCTTCCATCATTTTTGAAATAGTGAGGGGGACTTTTTGACGATGTCCCCTTCCAAAAAAGTGAGGGGGCGCGTCCCCCGTCCCCCCATGATCCACGCCCATGGGAAATTGTACACGCAATTGTACCTGCGTGGAGTCTACAGAAGCATTCTTGGACTATAGTAAAATTTTCCTTTACATTTTAAAAGGATATCCAAGGTTGACAGAGAACAGTATAGAGCCTCCATGGGAGCCCTGAATTAGTTACAGTATACAAAAGAGGGACCAACGGGATTCTCACTACCCGACATCCATATGGGAGGAGATATGATATATCACCTTCTTCTTAAGTATAGCAAGAGGGATGGTGGACATGTAAAATTCGTTTCAGAAAAGATTTTCGTCGTTATTGAACGTCGCGGTAAAATGTTTTGAAAATAAGCAGATAAGCAACGGCAATTACGTACTTTCAATCTTTCAAATCATGTGCTAGACCAGATTAGTCAAAGATCCCATAATGATGAGAGCCCTACAGAGAAGGAGATGTACTTTTTTAGAAAAATGTTTGCAATGGAATAATTTCTTGCGTCATAGCTTTGTCAATGGTATATGAAATCGGGTGTAAACCCTGTCGTATGCGCGCGAAGCGCGCCGAAATTTTGAATAAAATATTAGTCCATGACAAAACCTGCATTCAGAACCTACACCGAACACTGTTACTTTCCCACCAATCTATGCTATTCAGAAAGGAATCTTCTGACTGAGAATTCTTAAAAAGCACTTTTGCTCCTTTGTTCCCCCGTGAGTAGTTGCCGAATGCTATTGATAATAAGGACAACTCTGACACAAGGCTTGACGCCAGCGGAGCGTGCGAAAATTTGGAATTTGTCAAGAATTTCCAAAACGTATTATAGTTTGAGAGCAGTTTGTGAAAGAAAATGGTTAGAACAAATAAACCAATCACCAAAAATACATCTCACCCTACACCCTCTACAGAAATCTGTAGCTTAAACGACTTTTGAGACCATTTTAAAAATTTTCAAGAATCGATGGGTGAGGGGGACACACGTCACCCATTGCCCACTGTGCCTACGCCACTGTCTGTAGCTTAAAAGCCTTTTGAGTTCATTTTAAAACTTTTCAGACAGTTGCGAGATCGAATAGGGTATGCACGCCGCTACTTTGCCTGCAACAGCTGGTGCCACTGTGCACAATGGCACGTAACCTGACAGCTTGTCTTCTGTATTCATTCTGCAAGGTCTGTATGGCAAAAACTTTGCCTCTCAATCCCTCTAGATTTCAAAAAAATTTCACTCTTTAACATAAAATTGTTACTAAATTTCAGTGCAGCTAGCCGGGCCCATACTGCATATGTCACGATGCTTACTTATTTAGATCTTAAGTCAAGGATCATTACTCAGCTATCCACCTGTTTTCGAACATTGTAGCTCTCCTTTCGTCACCAACCACTTTGAAAGATAATCCAGCTCCACCCAACCCCTACAGAAATATATACTTTGAATACGTTCTTAGACACCTTTATTCATTTTTTGCTCTTAATTTTTCTTTCTCTCTTTTTTTTTTTTTTTTTTTTTGGTTTTTTGGTTTTTTGTTTTTCTTCCTTTTTGCTCCTTTCGTTTTTTTTTTTTCGTGGTGGGCCCAGGCCCCCCTGGATCCGCGCCTGGCCCCCTCGATAACTGCATGGATAGCTACCAGTACGATGTATTATCATAGCGAAGAGTAACCTTCGCAACAGGTGGCGAATATTTACCTCTTGTATTGAGTGCAACGAACTGCGGAAGTACTAACACGTCCGCTAGACAGGCAAAGCAAAGCACCGATCCGGGACTCATCATTGACCAGGGAGTATCAAGCGTAATCAAGAATCCATGCATATAAATACAGAGTATTTTTAACAATAGGCACAATACGTACCCAACGTGGAAAGGGTTTCAAAAACCTCCAAAATAAAAGGAAAAGGGTGTCATTTTCGTATACCTGGGTTTTTTTACTAGTGTTGTTTGGGAAATTTCCAGAACAAAGAATAAGTTTGGAAGTCGAAACATTTCGGACAGTTCAGGAATTGGAAGAAGTTTTGTTCTTTCAGTCAAATACGAACCTTTTTATCCTGTTATTAGGTTCGCTCCTGATGAAACAGCAGCGAAAAGCACACTGGTAGCGTTCTAGGAAGTTCACGAAATGACCATCAAATATGGTGGTTATACTTACTTAGGGTGTATTTTGAGGCTCGGGCAAATCCGTGGTTGCTTTCAAAAAATCAGTGGTCACGCCTGATATCCCCTTGTTCATGATCAGTGGCCCCCGGGGGCCCCGATGAAAACCTTCGTCCGCTACTCAAGTTTCCTATCTTTAGTGTGTACGTAGTGGTACCCAGTAGTGTGAATTTGTGCGGAAAAAGTTGGGGGAGAGGGGAAATTTGGGGAGAGTTAAAGTTCTGGGGAGGGGAAAGTTGGGGAGGATAAGCTGGGGATGGGGTAATGGGACCTTGTGGCAAAAGTTACTGTGTTGAAAAGTAAAAGTCAATACGAGCATTTCTAAAAAGTCGGGAGATATGTCCTATCTCCCCCTCCCCCAGGATTTCCACCTGCGTTGGTACCGATTTCTAAATAACCACATAGATCAGTGATATAACTGCATATGTGAGCAGGGTTGACTACGTGTTCGACTACAAATTGAACAAAACTTCACATGAAGCACTGATAAATCAGAGGAAGATGTTACAAAACACTGTCATATTGTACACTTCATTCATTGCACCAGGGAAATGTCACTCTAACTGTATTTCCTCCTTTTGGATCTACATTCGATGCCAAATGAAAAATAGTTAAAAGGCCGCCATAGACCCTTTCCCAAATAGCAATTACAAAGGACTGTGGGATTGGATTTTGGTGTGCGTCGTTTTTGGCCACAGTAGAATGCCGTTGAGAAAAACGCCCCACTTCAAAAGTGTATCCCACAATCCTTTGTGACTGCTATATGGAAAAGGGTCTATTAACTGCACGATTTACCTGAAGTTGGCACCACAAAACTCCTGTTGGCAATCTGGTGCATCGGATTGTCAGCGTGGATTTTTCGGACGAAAATACTGCATTTTTGCAGTTATCAAAACTTGTACTAAAATGGGGGAATCCGCCATATATATTGGCGTAGTATGATAGCTTCTGCATTTGTTTCTGAAGAAATGTCGACAGAGGGCTCGCATATTTAATTTGATCAGCGGTGGCGTCAAGACTGAGTTGATTTCTGGCCCGAGCGCGAATTTGTATAAGCCAGTGCACAAATGTGGCAAAAACTACATGCAGTTAAAGAATATCAATACAAATTGCGATGGGATTCTTGTGGGAGTGCATAGACTGCCCCAAACCCTGACCCAACCGAAACCACCCGAACTTTTTCGCATGGCTTGGTGATTTCGAACCAAGTGTTGGGTAATCTGACCTGATCACTTCGGTCTCTGGCGGTCTGCCTGTATTTGGCCTAATCCGAGAAAAAAGATCAATTGGCGCAAATTTAACGGCTTTTTGGAAAGCACAAGTACAGTACTACCCCGAACAAACAAGCCAAAAAAGTATAGGTTATATAATCTCTATATGTATACGGGAGTAAACGCTTAAAGTCCATGCAATCTCCCCCCCCCCCCCCCATTATTTCACAGTAGGCCTATATTTTGTGTTTTTTTTTTATTTGCATACAATGAAGAAGATCTTATCAACTTGACACCCGTGTATGAAGGATTTTTTTAACCCGGGAGAGGGAATGTGTCTTTCATTTAGACGAACGCCGAGTCCTGACACCTATAACTAGAGGGAATCACGTAGCAACCTTTCTTTTTCAACCCTGGGTTGCGCTCCCCCAACACCCCCACCCCGGATAAGCACCTGCACGTGGTCCATAAAGGCTTTCTTCGGATTTTGTTAGATGTTGGTCACGTGTGTTCTGAGAGCTTCGTCGGCTTGAATGATTTGGCTAACCCCATACCGGTTTGGTCTCGGGTAGTCTGAGTACAATGCTCCGTCGGCTTCGAGTGGTCCTCTTTGCGTCAATGGGGGTTTAAACCATAAGAGTATGGGACCATATTGATTTGGGGGCACAAGTTTTTTTGGCCATAATCTGTGCGTATTTTGACAAATTTTACCCGAATTTCTACAAATATTGCCCAAAATTACGACACATTTTGCTCGAATTTTGCGGTTGTAAAAAAATCGGGGGGGGGGGCAGTTCCCCTGCGCCAACTTCTCATACGCCTATGGTTAAGACATCAAAAACCCAGACTGATGCAAACCATAAGAGCAATGGAGGCAACATAATCAAATCTGAATGGAAAAGTAAGCAGTTTTGGATCGATTTGAGCAGGATAATGTCAGGAAGGGGGACATTCATCCCTCGGCGAAAGGAGTAGGGGCAAAAGGTATATTGGACCCCGTTACATTTCACATATCGGCTAATCCAGATGGCGTTCATTTATCTACCTTTCATCTAGAAATTGCAAGGCACTGGAATTCCTTTTTTCTGCGATCTAGGCGGCATATGTAGCCCAACATAGTTTGGTACGCTACAGGCCACCGAACAATAGCGCCATCAAAATTTCGTTAGTGTTGGCACGTGGGGCAGAACTTTTTTGGGGGGACATGTTTTGCTCGCATTGCTCTTGTAGACTGTATACCTTTGTACTGGAATAGAATGGGGAGCCTAGATAGGCTATGGCTGGGAGGGGGGGCGAATGCCCCATGCTGGTTCTCTTGACGGCGCCACTACCAATCAATGACATGGTGGTGCTTTGTTTGGATAATTTGACCTCCCAGAGGAATTTCAATTTATCCCCAAATACTTTTCATCCCACCCACTCACCCTGGGACCTAGTTGGACTGAGGGCACACGGGCGCTACACTTTTTCAGAAGTCTACCCCTCCACAGTCATTGAAAATGAAATTCGTCAGGAAGGCACAAATGTTGTATGTTTTTGTACTTATCATAAGGCCACGGGAAAGCCTGTAGCCAAAGGGGAAGTATCCCCTAGAAAAACTTCCCCACCTTAGAAAATTTAAAATCGCCATTGCTTTTATAATGCACCTGAGTATGTCTACCCTCTAAAAATATTTCGATCCCTGAAAGCTATTTCGCCCGGCTGCCGGACAACTGAGGCCTACAACTAGGGATTTGGGCTGTAGCACTTTTGTTAGATATTTTAAAACATAACTGCTAGAAAATGAAAAATTTTCTGTCCGATTGGGGGGGGGGGGGGCTATGCCCTCGAGCCAACTCCCGCCCTCAGTGACATCGCTAGACTTTTCGAAGTGGGGGTGCACAGTGGGCGAGCGTTCCTCCGGAGATTTTGAACTGAACGTCACTGAAAGCGTCGTAGTGACGCGCAGCGCTCTCCTGTAGACGTTGTGCCCCACAGGTCCAATGTGGGGACCGGGTGTGGTCCACGGTCTACTGAAGGCTATATAAGGTGTCTTGGGAGTAGTTTTGGGAACATGTTGTGCTATTTTAACCACATGTTTGACTGATAAAGTTACAGTGGGTCCTTGTGTTCATATTAACATATTCATGAATTGTGCATAATTTTTGTCATACCCAAAACTTCATTGGGGGCACAAAGGTGTGCACAGCCAACGTTTTGGGGGCACATGCCCCTGCCCCCTTCCCCCTGCCCGCCCGTACGTCTATGATTATAATGATGATAAGTATAAATCTTGTTGATAATTTTAGAGCTTTCAGTTAACGCCTATTTTATGTTTTCTTCAAAACTGGCGACCCACACATGCCATTAAATGCAGAAGTTGAAAATTCGATTTCCTGCATTTTGGCCTGGTAGCGATACAGCATTTTCTGCCTGACTTACGACCAGTTCGAGGGCAGATGAGCAGACGGGAGTGGATACGTTACCAGTGGCGTAGCTAGAGGGGGACAGGGGGCGGTCGCCCCCCACAAAGCCTCCGAAGGCCTCTGTCGGAAATAAATTAAAAACAATTCATTTGAAACACTTACAACACTTGTTATGTTTTTAAGCAGAATTACACATCGAAATGTGAACGTGAAAATCAAAAGTCGGTCTCAAATTGCCCGGAAAGCAAAAAAAAAAGGTCCCCAGATACTACTCTGTCGGAAATTTTTTGCTTTTGCCCCCCCCCCAAAATATCTAGCTACCCCACTGTACGTTACAATGCATGTATTTTCCCTTTGATACTCAGGAGTAACCCAAATCGACAATTGACTGGATCTGTTTTGGTCCGATTGAGTACAAAAATGCGTACCTAAAAATTTGATGAGCCTCTTGCTTAAGTCGGTTTTTCCGAGAAAAACTTAATTTGACGTTTGAGGGCAGGCGCAGATGAAGGGGACCAAGCTTTTCCTCCGTGCGGCCCCACATCGCAGGGAAAAAATTGAATGGGGAAAGAAGAGAAAACGAAAATAAGAAAGACACGAAAGAGGAACAAATTAACAAAATTTTGTTAAATCGTATTCAAAATAAACACCTATGCAGGAGATAGGTGGAGCATTTGGGGGAGATTCTTCTTAAACCTGGGGGTGGAAAAGCCAATGGCCAAAGGCACCGAAGCAGGGCGAAGCGCTCCCCCTGTAGGCGTGGAGTCCAGGGCCGGTCTCGAGGCCACTGGGTAGGTTCAGGAGCAACGCCCTGGTGGGGATCCAGGGGACGCCGGAAGCTCTAAATCCTTAGAACTAAACGTTTAACTTTTTCGAAAGGGAAGTGAAAACGTGCTAAATGGACCACAAAAATGATACGGTATCTCTTGTTGGCATAGGCGGTAGCAATAAAGCCAGGCAGTGTTGCAGTATTCGAAAAGTACTAGGCACTCGAGCACTCGTGTATTTTTTCAAGTACTCGCACTCGTATTTGAATATCGAAATACTCGTACTTGTCAATTGGTACTCATATATTGGTGGGAATCTCGGTTGGTGTATAGTTTACAGGTCTAGTTTTTGTCAAAAATGACACTTTTTAGACCTCCAAAGTTGCATTTAAACATTTTCGAGACTTCATGCTTTAGACGCAAAGAATTCAAGACGAAAAATTTAACTTGAAAAATGAATTCAGGGCGATTTTAGTGAATGCATTTTTCAAGTTAAATTTTTCGTCTTGAATCCTTTGTGTCTAAAGCATGAAAGCGATTCGCTTTGTAGGAAAAAAAAAGAGGAAACAAAAGAATTTTTCAAGCTCGTTGATTTTAGCAGCTTAGGCAATCATATGCTATTTTACAAAGGCATGCTGTTGCACCGTGTGAGAAACAACAGTTAAGAGCAATATGGACTTCAGCCATATATGTTATAAGCATTGTGCATGAGGACCAGTGATTCATTCGTCAGTGCGAGTTACCCGCATAACGCCGGTCTGGCGGCGGGGGCCAGGGGACCTCCCCGGAAAATTTTTGGGAAAATGAACATTTTTAATTTATGCGTTTTCCCAGGCTCTGGGGGCCTTATAAACGTACTCAGGAAATGGATCTTTTGGGATTTTTTAAGAAGGCCATTCTTTATTTAGGGTTTGGAAATCTCAGAGGGGACAACCCCCCCCCCGGCAGACTACCACCCTGATAGTGGTTCTCGCAAATGTGAGACCGATTCATACTGTACCATTTTCTAGCCTATAGTTGATCTCACATTGCCTATAACGTCACACGTAGCCTAAAACGTCAGTCATATTCCAGAGTAAAGCACAAGAAATTAAGGTTTGATGTTTCCAATTGTATTTGTTTACCGTTAACAGCATATTGACTGTCCTGGCATTTTTGTGTTTGTGCATATATTAAATTAAAATGTGTGTAAAGTTTCTTACGAACGAAAAGTTAGGCAAATAATTTTGACAGAAAGGTGGTTAAAGTGACGGACGTCAAAATGAAATCTCTCATTAGGCATCCAGGGGTCCATTAAATATCCAACACCACCAAATTATAACATCAAAAGGTACGCTATAGCATCAAAAGGTACGCTGTAACATCAAAAGGTACGTAAGCCAACGTCCATACCAAATGGGTAAATGCAATCCCTTAGATTAAAATTTACTTACCAAGGTAAGCAAATTTCGGTATGCTTTGTATAATAAATTATCAATGACTTGATACTTTTTGCAGGTAACTCCTTGCTGTACCTGTGATACGTATTTTTCTGTTGACAAATATCCTCTGAGGGAGGAGATTCGAAAACAACTTAAACATCACATGCCCACTATATTGCTATTGAGGATGTTAAATTGGACGTCACAACCACGGACGTAGGCGTATAGGATATTTTTCGTGGGAGCGGTGAGGCGTTATTGACTGAGAAAAGCACAGACAAACCGACAAATTGGTCCTACTCTTTCCAGTAATCTGTCCAAGAAGTTGGTTCTGCGCAAACTCCATGAGGTTACGGCAAGCTCTCATAGCTTTTAAACCTATGGTCACAACTTGAAACTACATAAAAAAGCATGAGCAACGTCGTCTATATTGACTTAACTACTTAACTGTACAGGTATTGCATTGTTTGACGAAACATCGGCAATGCATAGGGTCATAGAAGACTCGGTTTGTTTTCATTTCCATATCGAGTTGTGACGTCACATTAAACAATCTCAATGCCATTTGCTTCGTGAACAGACCGGGTTGGTTGTGGCCATGCAATTCTTCTGCCACCATATATATATATATATATGTATATATATATATGTATATATATATATATATATATATATATATATTATATATATATATATATATATATATATATATATATATATATAGTCCAACAGAAAGAAAATAAATCAATGCCTCTGACACCAACAGAAATAAAAACAAAAAGAAACGACGACACATGATGCAACTGAAATCTTGTTAAAGAACCAAAATCCACAACAAGCACAGATGGTAAACAAAATGTGTAGAAGTCATAGAAAAAACTGTACGTTTCGAACCTGCCTAGGCTCTTTGTCAACAGTAAAATGAACCAAGAGGACAGAAAGTCAAGTGCAAGAAAACTCAGCGGTCACGCCTGTATACCATAACTGAAAGATCCCTATTCAGGCCATATATGTGGCTGTCGCAGCGAAGGATTAAACGTAACTCCTGTTTCTTGCGTGCTTCTGATGTAGGAAAGCCCGCAAACAAAATAGCAAACTTAAGATCATTCAAGCTATGATTAATTAAATTAAAGTGTTCGGCTACGGGGAGTCCCGAACTATTATTACGAACGCTAGCCTTGTGGTTGTTAAATCTAAGTCTGAAGGTTGTTGAGGTCTCGCCGATGTACGACACATTGGGGCATCTATCACATAGGAGGAGATAAACCACATTGGAAGAGTTGCAGGAGTAAGGGCCGGTGGATAAAAAAAATAAAAAATATATATATATATATATATATATATATATATATATATATATATATATATATATATATATATATATATATATATATATATATATATATATATATATATACGTGGGAGAAACAAAACGTCGTCTTGCTGACCGAGTCACCGAGCACCTGAGGTCAATCAAACAGAACCTCCCAGGGTTCCCGGTAGCCACCCACTTCAATCCCCCGTCAACATGCTCGATCCGTGACTTGATGGTTTCGGCGGCCATCTCGTGTCGAGGTTCCGATCATGACCTCCTAGCTGTCGAAAACCGCCTAATCATGAAACTTGGAACCCTGTCCCCACATGGTCTGAACGTTAGACTTGAACTGTTATATAACGCAGCAATTCCTGCATTTCTTTGACTTGTGGTAACCACTTAACACTGTCTGTTTTCCTAGCCGAGGTTTACCGTGCCCAATTTTATTGTGTATTTTTTAAATTGTACGTTTGGCCGTGTCAACGATCAGTTGCATTTTTGCCACCTGATGAAGGGTTTAAACCCGAAACGTCTTGGAATTTTTCACAAACTTTTAGCACTATTTACTACTTTATTTTTACCTATATATATATATATATATATATATATATATATATATAACGCTAATTCCCACCTTAAGGGGAAATTGTTATATCTGCTTGTACATAGGGAGAAAAAAAGATAATAAAAAAAATAAATACGCCCTAACGTCTAAACATATAATTAACGTTATTTCAATGGGCAGCCATCCGTTCGTGTTAACAGCTAGGTGTCCGTAAATTTGACAACTTTGAAGTAATGGCATCTAGTTTGTAAATCTAAGAGGGCGCCTTTGTAAGTTTACGTATTCCTATAGAAAAAGTGTGTGGAAACGTTAAGGCGAAACTTATATGTCACCCGAAAATTTTTTTCCCCTTAAGGTCGACTTTTCAACAACAACTTTCCCCCTAAGTGCCGAATTAGTGAAATATATATATAATATATATATATATATATATATATATATATATATTATATATATATATATATATATATATATATATATATATATATATATATTATATATATATATAGTTCTTACTTCTCATTCACATACACCTACATGAACTGAAGTGCATAACCTGGAGACCTTGGACCTAAGTAAATAACTTTCTAAAGATTAGAAGCACCCAGTATTTACCTTGAAGATATTTTTCTAAAACATAATCTGATAAACCTTGGACGAAGTCCATCATTTCAAATGATGTTATAAGCCACTCTATACCAGCAACATCATGTACGTACGATTCCAGACAGCTCCGTATATCGATATCCATACAGCAAACACTTGGATAAATCAAACAAAAAGAAACCGTATTAAATTTGAGATACAACAATTATTTCTTTTTCGGAATCGCTTTGATGACGGACATGCCAGTTTGCTGAAAAAGGGCAACGTCACCACCGTTAGCAGGAGGTCACGCGTACTTTCTCAAACACTGGTGCATGCCGTTGACCTAACGACAATTCATCATCTTCACACACTTGACACTGCAGTCTAGTCCCTCTTAAGCGAGGCAACTGAGAAATTCTCGCCTAGCAAGATAAAATCACGGAGCAGGATATGGGAATGAAAGTAGACAAAGTAGCATCTATACTGTTCCGAAAGGGTTTTTTTTCTACTGTATGAGGCTACTCATATATCCCAAATTTCTTTTTCGAGCTCATTGTCGAAACTGACCACTTGATGACGTAATAACTGTGGGAATGAATAAAGGCACACAATTCTTGGCCCTCACACACATCTTCAATTATATTTGTAAT